>CM042147.1:17137242-17139742 GCA_023376005.1 Doryteuthis pealeii | reverse complement strand
GCAGAATAGTGCACAAGAGATAATATCATTAGATTACGTATAAAAAGCATTACATTTTGGTACTAATGCAGAATAGCGCGCAAGAGATAATACCATTAGCTTATGTATAAAAAGCATTACATTTTGGTTCTAATGCAGAATAGTGCGCAAGTGATGATATCATTAGATTACGTATAAAAAGTATTACATTTCGGTACTAATGCAGAATAGCGCGCAAAACATAATATCATTAGATTACGTATAAAAAGCATTACATTTCGGTACTAATGCAGAATAGTGCGCAAGAGATAATATCATTAGATTACGTATAAAAAGCATTACATTTCGGTACTAATGCAGAATAGCCGCAAGAGATAATATCATTAGATTACGTATAAAAAGCATTACATTTCGGTACTAATGCAGAATAGCCCGCAAGAGATAATATCATTAGATTACGTATAACAAGCATTGGTATAATGCAGAATAGTGCAAGAGATAATATCATTAGATTACGTATAAAAAGCATTACATTTCGGTACAAATATCCAAATATGGGTAAATAAAAAGGCAGACAGAACTCTTTAAACTTCATTAGGCAACCAGTCTAGGAGAAAGAAAATTGAATTTAAACTTGTTAAACTCTGCTTAAAAATTGACCATTTGTCACATCCCACTTGTGTGGAGGGGTTGGGCAAATATATAAAGATGAATTGGTCTGAAAGAAAAGAAGAAAAAAATCAAGTTATTTTCTGAGTTGTGGTACAAGTGTTTATTTACGATGCACCCATTGAGACTCAAACTCACTAGTTATGGTTTGCCAGTCTAATTTGCTAACTATTACACCACGTGACGCCTGGTATACTGGCTAACTAATTAGACAGGCATTTTCCATGAAAAAATCAGTTTCAGAAAAACTGAAAGAAATTTACATAGCCGACATGAAATGGTATATAAGAAAAACAGTTAGTATTATCTGCGTTATTCGGACTATTATACCCATCTTCATTGTTATTTGTACAACGTTTCCGCCGATATGCCCTCTGGCCTTCTTCAGTTATATCTTGTCGGACTCGGGAACCTTCTTGGACTCGGGAACCTTCTTTTCGAACTCGGGAACTTTCTTGTCGTAATCGGGAGCCATCACGGAACTTTGAACCAAACTGAATCTCGTATCAGCGACACATACAAATACTAATCATCAAGTCTCATCTCAAAATTCAGAGAAATAGAAAATCAGTTGTATATAAAATGTTGCTGTTGGTAGCTTTTATTGACAGAATTAGATTCTTAAGATGTCATTTTTTCGGGAGACAATGTCTTTCTTCTGTATCCCCCATATATACACGACTATATACGGTATATCAGACTAGTATCCTTTATGGATAAGAAGACTGTGTTGCGTCAATATTTCAAAGAGGCATTTCAGCGGAGTTCAACAGCAGAAATATACTAACCATAGCTGCATACCTTGCCCGCGCTAATGCAATTAAACGCCTAGAACTACGAATCCATTTCCCATGAGAGATATACCTTGATATAAAACGCATTCAAAATATAAACCAAACTATTTTCTGTAAAAGCGTATACCATCCAAAGATGAAGCAAGTATGGTATGGATATCAGGATGGTAAGGTTAGAAGGGGATAACATTCACCATCTGTTTCTATCGTTCATCGCTCCGAGAAAGTCCTCAACACGGCATCTGGTGTCTGCTGAAACATTTATATGTAAGATTTTGCTGATGGTATCTTTTATTAACAGAATTCGATGTTTAAGATGTATTTTTTCGGGATACAGTGTATTTCTTTTGTATCCCCCTTCTGGTCTATCATCCAGGTGGATGGTTCAGCAATCTGATTGGTCGGACGTGTCTTCGGCTGACAATAGCTCATTCATCAACACATGATCTATCCCATGTAGATGTATTTGTGTAGCGTGATACCAATGCTTGTGGCATTAGCAATGTTGACGACTCCAGTGTTTGCAACGGAGTCACTTCAGTGCTCCTTCAGAATGATACCATGGCAATGCTTGTGGAAACGTTCAAGGAGGCGTATGTGTCGCCGAGACGAGATTCAAGATGCCGATTCACAGTACAAACAGAAGAGATGCTTCCTAAACTTTTAATCTTGCCTACGTTTTGAGCTCCTTATTCCAGACACGTCTGTAGTGCCAACAAAACTTTGTTTAACTTTAACTTTCTAGCTCTTTATCTGTTTTTGTATTTCAAGTAGTCAAGCCGTGAGAATTGGAGGAAAGACGCATTGCTGTCGAACTGGAGGCTGATAGAATATTAGAATTGTATTCACATTGACGTACGAACTAAAGAACTGTCTGACTTTTGAAAAGCGGAAATTTGTCTATTACAGACTGAACAAAATATATATTAACTTATATGTAAAAAAAATTCTTCAGTTGTTGCAGTTATTATTATATATATATTAATAATCGCATTCCTTAATTGTACGACCGTTATCATCTTGCAACACCCTCTGGATAAAAATCAGGTTCTGCTAGT
>CM042147.1:17124742-17132242 GCA_023376005.1 Doryteuthis pealeii | reverse complement strand
AATTTGAATTCTGTTTTTTTACAAAACCGGGTTTAATAAGTAATTACTTAATTGTATTGATCCATGATATTTTTGTTTTATTCTCCTTTAAATATACACTTCTACATTTGAGGCGCTGGTAGGTGTCGTCAGTGATGTAGTATGCATGAGTCAGTGGGAAGTTTCGGATCTTTCAACATCAGACTTTGCTCGTCATGCCGACCCTATCAGAGATGATTAAAACTCTGATCCACCCACCAACATGAGGCACTATTCTCTCAGGTTTAAAATTAATCCTATGAATGATTTTTATATAGAAACCAATTAAAATATAATTAAAATACATGTAATCTGTTTATATGCATTCTTATTTAATTTCGTTAATCTTTCTAATTTTATATATTTCATTACATTAAAACTTAAATATTTGCGCCCGGCAGAGGGTGTGTATTCTTGCTAGTAATAGTAACAACGCTCTGTATGGCCATTAAAATCAGATGAAACGTCACAGATTAACACTTTGCAAAAGAAAAGTTTTATTTTGGGTTTGCTCGAAATACAACGCATTAGACAAAGGTTTTTAATAATGGAACCATTCTAAAGAAATGGAATATTCAATTTATTGTTCTTTACTCTATTGTTAGATGCATCTTCAGTCTTGAGACTTTTGGAGTCTTCATCTCGGATGAGAGCGAACACACACATTTACGAACATCCACGTAAATAATATTTGTTACTCTTTGATATTTACTTATTAGAAAATATAGCGAGATTTTTATGAAAATATTAGAATAAACCATACAATTATTTCTATGTGAATGCACACACACACACACACACACACACACACACACACACACACACACACACACTCAGACATATATATATATATATGTGTGTGTGTGTGTTTGTGTGCTTATATATATATATATACATGTGTATGCATAAATGTGCATATATATATATGTGTGTTTGTATGTGTGTGTATATATATATATGTGTATGTATGTGTGTGCATATATATATGTGTGTATGCATATATATGTGTGTGTACATATATTCATATGTGTGTATGCATGTGTATATATATGTATGTGGGTGTATGTGTATGCATACTTATATATTTATATACATATATATTTATTAATATATATATATATATATATATATATATGTGTGTGGAGGGTGTGTGTCCCTGAATTATATGCATATATATTTATATACATATAGATATACATAGATATGAGTATTATATACATATATAAACATCAATATATATGTTTGTCCCCTGTGTATATGTGTGTTTGCGTGCGTGTGTATATGTTGTGCCTGTATCTGTATACGTTTGCATGTGTATATATACACATACACATACACAATACATATATATATATATATATATATATATATATATATATATATATATATATATATATATATATATATATATATATATATATATATATATATATAATAGCATCAATAAATATATAATGTATATTTATGTGTGTGTTGTATATGTGTAAAATACAATCTATATAAATATACATGCATATGTGTATTATATATCTATAAAAATACCAATATTTTTTAATGTATATATATATATATATATATATGTGTGTGTGTGTGTGTGTGTGTACGTGTGTTTGTGTGTATGTGTGTGTATGTAAAAGCCCTTGTAATAATAACCTTGTTGTATTGAACGTCTCTGCGCATGCGTACACCCCCCTCCGTTATTTGTTGATGAAAATCAGCAAGAATCTAATTCAACAAAGCAAATGTAGATTGGGGGGAAATTGAATGAAAATTATTAGATATTCCAGTCAATTTCATGGGACAGTTTTATTAACTTTATATTGAAAATATTTCCATTGCTTTTTTGTGTTTAATTCACTCCGTTTCCAGTCTGCTGAGTTTTCAGGACAAGAGGAATATTTTCTTGGGCGGAATACAAATAAATAAATTGCAATTAGGATTTCTCTGAAAATTTGCACAAATCACCAAATTTGTCAATTTTGACGAAATTGTCTTTTTATTTTTATTGAAAAGTTGAAAATAAGTCAGTTTGGTTCTATAGGATTGACAAACTTTGTGATAAGTGTCTTAAAAATATCAGGAACAATGTTGTTTTTTTTATCATTTATTGAGCAATATTTTTTAGGGGTCATTTTTAGAGCAATATTTTTAGGGATCTATTTGATATCGTATTGTCTCTTGCAAGAAATAAAAAAGTTGCAAAAAAAGGTCCAGGGTAGTTCTTTCAAATTTGCAAACGTTGTGATTTGTGTCTTAAAACTATTCTTTTTTAGGGACGAGGCAATATTTCTAGGGATAATTTATGAGACAATATTTTTAGGGATCATTTATGAGACAATATATTTAAGTATCATTTATTGGGAAATATTTTTAGGGATCCTTTATGAGACAATATTTTAGGTATCATTTATTGGGAAATATTTTTAGGGATAATTTTTGAGGCAATATTTTTAGGGACCTGTTTCATACCGATTTGAAAACTATTGATACAAGGTAAAAAGTTGCAAAAATGTCCAGGGTAGTTTTTTTCAAATTTGCCAACTTAGTGCTATATGTCTTCCAATATCAAGAACTATGCTTTTTAGGGACCAGTTATGGGGCAACATATTTAGGGATCATTTATGGTAATAATTTTAGGGTTTTCTTATGTATCGTATAGCTTATTGTAAAAGCATTGATAGGAATAAATACTTCCAAAAAGTCCAGGGTTTTTCTATACGAATGTTTGGATTTGGATTTTCGGACTGTTGTCCTCATCTTCATTGTTATATACTCAACGTTTCGCTCTCCGGCCTTCTCCCGGTGTTTCTGCCGACCAACAAAATCTTACATTCATCAGTTCTGTGTAGTCACTGGGTAATGTCAGTGGGTAATGTCCGCGGAGCACATGCGGCCCTTAGCAAGTACAAGTGTGTTCAGGACACAGACTGCACTCTCATACGGTATTCCTACAGATCTTCAGGTTCTTTTAAAGATTTTCTCAGAAATTATTGGGTGAAAACGGTCGTTAATTTTCATTAGCGCAATGTTTTGTTGAAAAACAGATTCTGTTATCAATGCATTGTCTTTTTGTGTTGTGGAAAAAAGAGGTTAACTAGGTCAATGAAAACGGGCGAGTCTTTCCTCTTGGCTTCTCCTACATTTCAATCAACATATGGCTAAAATTGAAAGTGACTGTGACACTTGCATGTTTTATTATTTGAACTCAGTCAGTAATAGTCTTTTTTCCTATAGTTTTAAGAAAAATATTCTTTTAGATATGTATTCATTGGCTCTTAGCTGAGAATAAAAAAATAGCAATCTTCACTTTGTTCTATCAATGTGGAAGAAGAACTTAAAGTTGCCATGTGCGTCCCTCGTGACAGACATGTAAACCATGCGACTCCCATGACATACATATGTAATCCATGCGGCCCTAGGGGGTTTCTCAGTTTGACATGCCTGGTCTAGAGGACTTGTCGAATGATAGGGACTAGTGGTGAGAAAGAGGAAGCAGTGCTGTCGGCAGGCCTTGATGATATCTCAAAGAGTTTAGAACCAGTTTAGATAAGATAACGGAAGTTATTTTCTTCTGTTTTATTTTTTTAACTCCACAAAATATTTGCTTTAAAAATGGCGGCTTATTTGAACTGTCGATATTTCTGACCCGTAAATGGTTTAAACGTAACACATTGAACAATAAAACGTTTTTGACAAATAACTGAAGTTAACACTGAACCTTACGTTGTCACTGTTAATCTCAAAAGAAAGTGGCGTATGTAAAGAAGTGCTAAGACAATATGCATACCCTACTCTCTTTCTTTCTTTCAGTTGTAGTTGCTTTCTCTTTCTTTCTTTCTTTCTTTCTTTCTTTCTTTCTTTCTTTCTTTTTAACTATGTTGGAAGTTTGCATCAGTCAGGACTAAGAATCGCGTAATGTACACACCAATTTGTAGTCATAAAAGCTGTCAGAGGCGCATTAGATGTGATGTACAGTTTGACAAGAGCCCATTTAGTGTGACGTGACTAAGTGTCTTTGATACGGAAGCCCATTATGACTGCCAAATATCAGATCAGTTCAGGTGAAGACTGGAAACTTTCAAACGCAAACATGCATTCCCATAATCACCAGAAATACACAGAATACACGAAAGATGCAACCAATTCGCAAATGTATCAACAAAACAGAACACTAAAGAACACATAACAACTTAAAGTTTGACAAATGAATTGGTTCAATATACACTTCATTATAATATATATATATACATATATATATATATATGAATGAAGATATAGCGGATGAAGAAAAATCAGACATAATGCGAGGAAAGGTCAAGGACAAAGGGAATAACTAACACAGATAATTACATTCAATTGGTTTTAAATATTTTAAGATCAAGAGAGGCAAAACATTAATTGAATTTAACTGTTCGTGTTAGTTATTCACTTCTTCCTTAACTTTGCCTCATATATATATATATATATATATATATATATATATATATATTATTATATTATTATTATTATTATTATTATTATTATTATTATCATTTATATTTTTGCTTGAAGGCAATTACAATGCGTATATCGCATAAAATTCGATAATTATAGAAGATAATAATGACAAGTGAATTTCGGTAAAGAATTATTCTGTGTATAGAACATCGTACAGAATCTTTCAGCTCTGAAAAATCAATCTCTGTATGTACATTTCGGCTTATTAGGCCTCATCAGGCCGAAATTTACATACAGAGATTTATTTTTCTCGATTTGTTTAGCCTTGCATTTGAATAGGTATGCCCACCTAATTAATTAATTATTAATTAATTGATTTTCCAAATTAGGTACGACTTCAAATAAGCACATATTCTCCCAATATATATATATATATATATATATATATATATATATATATATATATATATACGCATGTATATATAAGTATATATATAAATATATATATATATACGCATGTAATATATATATATATATATATATATATATATATATATATATATATATATATATCAATTGAAGGTTATTTATGGCTCGGCTCCTATTACGTGTAGTGTAACATAAGTGGCTCTATTTGAGAATTATTTTACTTCAACAAGGAAACCAATTTAAAGCAATTTCTTCTTCGGTAGTTAATTATGTGTAGCGTAAAGCTTCCTACGCATTCTCAAGATCTAATGGCATTTTAAAATCAACTCAATACCCATAAAAGCATTAAACTTCTCAAGAATTAATTTCTCTTTGAATTTTACCATTTAAATTTTAAGGTTGTCAGGTAACTCAAATTTATATATGGGACACTTCTTAAAAACATATCTATTAATAATAGAGATTCGGTGTCTTTTTGTCTGTAACAGAAACTGCGTCACTGCCTACGTCAGTGTAATTCTTTTTAAGATTCTATGAAAAATCAATTAAGAGTCAAATTTTCACGAAAATATTGATACTTATTCAACTTTAATTGAATTTATATTTAAAAGTGTTTTTTTTTTTCTAAAATATATTAGGGAAAACATTTTTTTTTTACTGGGTCGACCTTTTAAAAGAAAACAAATATCTCATTGGAGTGGAGTGAATAGGTTGCTTTTTAAGTAATTAATCAATAAAAAAAAAATTTAACATTTTATTCTATTCATCTAATCTCCCCACCCGATGCAATATTCTTCAAAAATTTATTTTTACATCGCCCGAATAATATTTTTCCGCCTTGCCGAAGGCCGAAATAGAATTAAAATTATTCTAATGTGGGGTGCCACCCAGGAGCAAACCTCCCGTAGTGACAGGTATGAAAATTGCTAAAATTCCGTCGAGATTTCCTTTAAGGAGCGGCTCAGACACCGAGCAATAAATCCCACCCTTGCCCTGGAATATTGTAAATATAATAGGGATAGATTGATATTTTGCTAACTTCGCTTATCTAAACGCGGCACAAGGTCAATTTCTTAACAGGTTTGAATATAGTTTTCCTTCTTGACCAGGTGTCATGGCAATGTTAAAGAGACCAGTCTGCCCTACAATTTACCCATAGCTGAAGGAAGAATAGTTGGATGCATAGTAAGCATTGCAAGCAAGTGTCATCACTGTTACTACATTGGGTTGGCGAGGCTCAGTAACAAACCAGGAACCTTGTGATTCCTAGGCAGATGCTCTACCCCGTCTGAGCTAAACTGGCTTTTGAATTCAACGTTTTTCTTCTTGACTGGTTACCTAAACAAAGTTAACTCTGAATATCATGTTGAGAATTTTCCAAGTCCAGAGCCCCATTCCTATCAAAAAATGGCTAAAAATGGCCTTTTCATTTAAAGTTACCTGTTATTTCCCTTAAATTAAAGACTTCTAATTCATATTACATTTAAATAAACACTATCCTTTAGGGAAGGTTAGGAAAATGAATTTGACTTCCAGCCGAGTGAAATGAAGTGGTATAGGACATTTAGAGTTAAAGAATCCTGAATATGTATGATAATAAGCCATTTTATGATATTTATTTAGTCGTTGAATTTAAAAACAATTCTTGTTTAGACTCTTTTCTGTAAATCAGAAAGACAACCACAATTGCAAGGCAGATAGACTAAAGCAAATATTAAACAGGCAAACTTGTGATAATTCGAGGAGTCGCAAACGGTTTTCTTAGCATCCCACTTCACAGAATCTTCGTTGAATCCAGCATGATAAGAGGACCTGTAGAAGTTGGAGTGGTCATCAGACTACCCATGGAAGGCATATCCATGTAGTTAGGGAATGACTTGGCCGGAGAAAGGGTCATACCCGCCCCGAGAATGACAGTGAAACCTCGCTGCTCGGATCGAACTGAGGCGTTAGAAAAGGAATACCCTGGAATATTCCCGTCGTGTGCAGTAACTAGATCAGAGACCCGTATGAGGAGGAGTTGGACTTGATATCCCCTGAACCGTCGAAGGAGTTAAGAAGGATAATCCTGACGCAGGAAATACGAGTACGTTACGCATTTAATATGAGGGCCAGTTTAGCTCAGTCGGTAGAGCATCAACCTAGGAATCGCAAGGTTCTTGGTTCGATACCGGCCCTTGCCAACTCAGCATATGAGTAGCACAGGAATCTATGCGGTAAAGTGAGGATCTGATGGAGTGTGTGGTTCTTCACCTCAGATGCCGGAACAATCTCATTGGTCTAACCTTAGTGATAAACGGATGGAATTCCTCGCTGTTTGGCTGATGCCGACTTTAGGACACCCCGACGACTTTACTTACTTTTTTTACGCATTTTATATTGTTTATTGTTGCTCACATAACATTTTTTATTAACAATCACTCTGGTAGAACACATGATAGAAAGTTTTCTCAATTTTTTACATATAATACTGTTATAGGTGATACACCCTATAAGACTAATGGAATGCGCCGACAGGTTACTATAAATAACAGGGATAATTCTGGCTCAGGAGTAAGCCAATGCGAGCAAGCCAAAACTCTGTTCGTCGGACGTAATTTTCACATCTCTCTATTG
>CM042147.1:17119742-17122242 GCA_023376005.1 Doryteuthis pealeii | reverse complement strand
ACACATACATATATATGTGACTTATTTATAAATATCCCCATATACATAAATGCATATATATATAATATACATATATATTACGGATATATATATATATATATATATATATATATATATATATATATATATATATATATATAAATGTCATATATATATATGTATATATATAAGACATGTATGAATACGTATAAATATATAAGAATATAGACATGGGCATTAACACACACCCACATATATATATAAATATGTTTTATATATGTATTTATATATATAATATATATATATAATATATATATATAATAATTCAAGATGTATATACATAAATAATAAATCATACATTTATATGTACGTCACACACATATATATATATATATATATATATTTATAAGTATTTATAATAAGTTGCACACGCGCATATTATACACACACACACACACACATACACCACTCACACACACAGACATATATATATATATATATATATATATATATATATATATATAGAGAGAGATAGAGAGAGAGAGAGAGAGAGAGAGGGGGGCAGACAGACAAGTCCCTATTTATTTTGTCATTACAATTCCATCATTTGCGTAAAATGAAAACATGCTTTTAAAGATTTAATATAATCCGTAAAACCTTAGACGACAAAAGAAAAAAAGAAGAAATAGAAAAAAAATTCAGCAATAGCGTATAGACAGCGTCCTCTCTGATTGTCTGCAACATTTTATTTGCCGTTTTGCCATTAAGATTTTTACTTAATAGTAAATAAAACCAAGTACTTGTCAAACACTCTCACCCATTACATATAACTTTTTTCTTTTATAAAATCTATGTATTCAAAAAAGAGCAACTGCGGATAAATGCGATAGTCAATTATTTTAAATTAAGTAGAATCGGCATTTTTGTCTGTCTAAGTTTGTGTTCATTTTTGTTAATAATCTATAGGAATTTGTCAGCGTCAAATACCTTTTTAACAATCAACTAAAAATCTTTTAGTAAAACTAGCAAAGCTAATAAAATATTATATCAATTTAGAAGGACAAACGAATCTAAATAAGAACGAATATAAAAATAGTATGTTTATTTTAATGTTATTTCAAGTGATTTCTATATTTGAGGCAAAATCAAATCAGATTTTCATAGAGACATTGTTAATAACTAACATTTATTCTCTTGCATGAATCAATGACTGTAAATTAATACTCACTGATTAACTTACGCAATTCCTGTTGCTATTGTTACTTAAGCAATGACGTAGTATCAGTTACAGACAAACACTGAATCTCCTTTATAATTACATGTTTCCTTTGCTAAGAGTGTCATCTGTAGCACACAATCGTCAATCAGAAGAGGACAAAAGGGTGTCCAGGGATTATAAAATTCAAAAAATAAAATAAAATGGAAGCGCGTGGTGTAATGGTTAAAGTCTTGGGAAATGGACTCGTCGCCCCGAGTTCAAATCCTGGACATGGTAATTGCATTTCACTTAGCGCAACTACCCTTGGGAAAGGTATGAACCAGCTATGGATAAATAGTAGGGCAGACTGGGCTCTTTAACCTTGGTTAGGCAACCGGTCTAGGAGAAGGAACACTCTGAATTAAACCTGTTAAAATCCACTTAAGAAATTGACTTTGTTTCACATCCTGCTCGCGCGAAGTGGTTGGTAAATATATATAAGTTCAGTCTTTGGTTCTCGAGCAATGTCTTGTTTGTCTTATTTAGATGGTTTGTTCGATTGATTGAGGGGGACTATACAGTATAACTGTATAATTCCATGTAGCTTTTTCTATAGAATTTAAATGGTACAGCCATACAGTAACACTAACAGGGCTAAAGCTTGGAATAATTCATTCTTTCTAATTTAATGTATTTCATTACCTTAAAACATAAATACTTACACCCGGCGGAGGGCGCTTAATCTAGCTAGTATTTACTTAGAATAATTTCCGATTTTTCTATAAGTATTTGATAAAATCCTCGAATCTCAGAGGACATTTTTGTGTTTTCATGTGTTCTGCAAAACAGTAGCAAATATTTAGAGAAGAAACGTTGACATTGCATTTGAATGTTATCAAATCCGAAATAATGCAATTACCTTTAATGTGAAACACTACAAGAATTCGCAGCTGTAACAAGTTGACAACATTATTTCAGACGAGATAACACATAATATCAATATTCAAGGCGATTATGGTTTCGTGCTTAACTGACTTTACTCGAAAAAATAAAAACATCATTTCAAATAGAAATCTATTATTGTATTTATCGTATTCTAACACGCAATATTTTTTTTTCTCCAAAATAAAACCTTGAAATTTTCATCCTTGAAGTTCCAATATTATTACATTATCTATTGATATAAGTATAAACACAAATAAACATTGAAAAGAAAATCAAAGTGACTCAGGGAAAGAAAAAGCCAGATTACATAAAGTTATATTGAGAGAGAAGTTGGAGGCGCGTGGCTTAATGGTTAGAGTATAGAAAATGGATACGTCG
>CM042147.1:17099742-17114742 GCA_023376005.1 Doryteuthis pealeii | reverse complement strand
CCTCTACCCAGACGACGCTGGGTAGCCGCTTCTAGTATATTTAAAGGGCAGTTGGTGTGTATGTTGCATGTATGTGTGTGTATGTCCGGGTGAAAGTCTGAAAATAATCATCGACAAAGTTAATATATTTACACATTAAATATCACTGGTTGTGCAAAAATTATGAAGATTTTATTTATATTCCTAGATATTTAAAAATTAATATACATAGAAACAGCATTGAAATTCTATTTAAAATTCTCCAGCATTTGTGAATCTCTAAAGTAAACAACTCAATACACTATTTTTCTCCCCCTCCCTTTACATAGAAGATGCTGGGTAACTGCTTCAAGTTATTAATCGATGAGGAAAAAAAATCCTGTCTTTCAAACTGATTCTCCAAAGAGATTGACTCGGAATTTGTCAAATCTATTCCAAACTGAATCCAGTCAAGTGGAACGATAAAGTTTAATCTGAACGCTTCATTGATTTATCATTGCACAATAATTGCCGGCCATGTTTTTTTTTTATCGCGCAAAAATTTCTTGCCAATAAAACATGATGCATGTTGCCTTATACATGGCGGGCTTTTTTTTCTAAGGTTCAAATGAATCATTTTCAGGATTTCATATTGGTTTTTAAACGAATACTACTACAACCATCCTCCTCTTTTCATACTTTTCTTCTTCTTCTTCTTCTTCTTCTTCTTCTTCTTCTTCTTCTTCTTCTTCTTCTTCTTCTTCTTCTTCTTCAATTATTATTATTATTATTATTATTATTATTATTATTATTATTATTATTATTATTATTATTATTGCTTTCTTCTTTTTTCATTCTCTTTCATTCATCATTCATTCTTCTTCTTTCGTTATTTCTTCATTCATACATTAATTCATCTATTCTTCTTCTTTCATTTTTCTTTATCCATTCCTTCATTTATTCCTCTTATTTCATTCTTCATTCATTCAAGCATTCTTCTTCTTTCCTTCTTCTTCTTCATTCAATCTTCTTCTTCTTCTTCTTCTTCTTCTTCTTTAATAATAAAACTATGTTTTTCAACTTGGATATTCCGGGGATATTTCTAAAAGTTCAGAAATATCCGAAGATCAATCAATAACCAATGGAAACCAGTTGTATAAATTCAGAAAACATTTTTTTCTAAAATTTTGTTCTATAAATGTAAAATTGCATTGGTTAGAATTTGTTTCCTAGCAAAATTATTTTAATCTCACATAAATATTTATTTTAAGGCTATTCAAAATGGTGCCAAATCAACTAGAGTCCTCTTATTTGGTAGTTGAGCAGAAGTGAAAACCCTGTGCAATTTACAAAAGTAAAACAAAGTATCAATAGATTCTTTTTTTTTTTTTACTAAATCATGCTTGCCCCAACCCCTTTTTATTATATGGGTGCTAGAAAGCGGTGGCTGCGGGTCTACTTGTTCTGGGAATGACGTTAAACTCTATCTGATGGTGAGGTTCCAGTTTTGGAGGTTTGGGGAATGTGAGCACCCCTTCATCACCATTGCTCCCTGGTCCACTCTGACTCAGAGTGGTAGTACCTGTTAGGGTCCCATCTATGGGTTAAATAGAAAAATGTATTTATAAAAAATTGTATTATCCATTAAGAATTGATTTATTTCAAAACTTTATCGGCATTAAATGACCCACTGAGGTTGATATGCCGTAAAACAAAACAAACCAAACCTAAATCTTGCTTCCTTATACACACCACACATTCTTCTTTAATTTTTAGAGGGTTTTCACTTTTCAGCCACTAGAGGGCTCTTATTGATTTACCAATACTTTGAATAGCCTCTAAATAAATATTTCTGTGAGATTAAAATAATTTGGCTCTAAACCAATTCTAACGAACGCCGAGTTTACATTTATGGAACGTGTTCCTGGAATTGACGTCTCTCTGGAATTTAAGTTTTCCTGGACTTGATGCACCCTGATTTTATATGTTCTTGAAATTGACATGTTCCTGGAATTTTCTTGCTCTTGAAATAGGTATATTTTTGGAAACTAAATGTTTCTGGAATTGAAGCGTTCTTGGAATTGAGTGCTCTTAGAACTGAAATACCATTAACGTTGATGTTTTCTTGGGATTGTCAGATTATTGTCATATAAGTGTTCTTATAATGTAAGTGTTCCTGGAATTAACGTGTTCCTGGAAGTGATTGGTCACGTAATTAACGTATTCCTGCAATTGAAGTGTTTCTGTCTTTGAATTATTCCTGATATTGAATTGAAGTATTTCTGTACCTGATGTGATTTAAGAATTGACGTGCTCTTGGGATTGACATGTTCATGGAAATTAGATATTCCTGGAATTGACGTGTTCCATAAATTACGTGTTCCAAGAATTGAAGTGTTCCTGGAAATGAAGTGTTCCCTGAACTGACATCTTCCTGGAAATATTGTGTTCCTGGAATAGAATTTGAGTTGAATACTCTTGCTTATGGAATAGGTTGTCGATTGAGTGGGTTTAGGTTAGGTTTTTTTTATTCGTGTTCATTGGTTGTTGTTTTTTTTCAACCCCAAATATACGTGTTTTCTTTCTTGAGGGTTGACAGTCTGAAAAGGAATTAAAGGAAGAGAAAAGAGTCAAATATAAAAGATACTTTTAGGATTAAAACTTTATTCTTAGATTCAAAACTATTTATTAGCGAGGAGATATTATTTATAATAAAAACAAAACAAATGATAGTTATTCACTTAAATGAGGAAGATAGATTTGTTGTCAATGAAATAAAAGAGTTAGAATTTTTTTTTAGTATAAATGTGACAAATCTGTAAGGTCTGACAAAGGTCCAACGGAGAGAGAGAGAGGGGGGATAGAGAAAGAAAAAGAGTTAGAAATAGAGAGAGAATGAAAAAGAGAGAAAAAGTGAGATAAAGAGAGTGACAAAGAGAGAGACAATTAGAAGGAAAGAAAAAAGAGAAAAAGAAAGGCAGAGGAAGAAAGAGAGAGAGAGAAAGAAATAGCGAAACAGAGAGAGATAGAAAAAGAGAGAGAAAGAAAGAGAAAGAGAGAGAGAGAGAAAGAGAGAGAGAGAGAGAGAGAAAGAGAGAGAGAGAGAGAGAAAGAGAAGAGAAAGAGAAATAATTTTACAATGAATTGAGACAAATCTGTAAGGCCTGGCAAATGACTAAGAGGGTGGGAGAGAATTAAAAGGGGAAAGAGAAAGAGTGAGAGAGTGAGAGAAAAAGAGTGAGAGATAGAAAAATAGATAGAAAAAGACAGAGACAGAGGGAAGAGAGAAAAGGAAATAGACAGAGAGAAAGACAGAGAAAAGGCAGAGATAGGATAGAGAGAGAAGAGAGAGAGAAGAGAGAAGAAGAAGAAGAAGAAGAAGAAGAAGAAGAAGAAGAAGAAGAAGAAGAAGAAGAAGAAGAAGAAAACGAAAAGTAATAGCTAAAAATCCTTGACAAATTTTCCGTTTGAGTATTTAAAGAGTGAAGCTATTTTTCGATAATGGCTTTTCGAATCAAAGGAATCGCTGTTGGCTGAATGGAAAACCGGTTAAAATAAAATGGCAAGTAGAATTTTATTCAGAGTGGAACTTGTAAAACGCCACACTGGGACAGTGAAGCGTTGAAATGAAATCAATGCTGTTTTAAAAACAGATCTTCAGTTTCATCCGACTGTGAATCGTTATTACATCATGACAAAATCTCTTGAGAGATTCATTTCAATAGATCCTCTTTTCGTCTTTTATTTCTCGGGCGACAGAGAAAATATCGAGGCTAAAATATCTTTGATGAAGGACGCAGTCAAGGAAGTTTCGACGTTGACATTGGCTACATCATTTGCTATATTTACGCCATTGTGACGCTCAATATCGTGAGAAATGCTCAAGGGAGACAACTGTGTGAGTCTAAATTCTGATTTCAATCTCTCTAACCAATGCCTTCAGCAATATTGAATTGTCTCCTTTTTTTTATTTTCTTGCCATGTTTATTCAGAAATATCGTCTTAACTATGAGAGAAAAAAAAGCTCAACGTTACTTTGAATTAATCACAATAAATATATTAATCTTAGAATACTTAAAAGGAAAATATAAGGCTATAAAAATTATGCAGAAAAATTGTCGGATAAATTTATTGCATAATAAAAACGACGTATTTAGCGAAAAACTGAAATCCACAGAGAAAGATAATTAATTCCCAATGTACGGTTCAGTCACTTTTCAAAAAGCTTATATCATTAAAAGAATTGGCGAAAAAAATACCATAAATCTATTTCCTACCATTCAATAGAAATGGCGTTCTTTCATTTGTATATCTGTGTTTACATTGGTAATAAATATACAAATAAGTAAATTGAAAAACAAAAAACAAAAAAACAAAAAAAAAACATTAGCAGCATTATCAGTAGCGTCAGCATCAGTAGGAGCAGCAGTAGTACCGCCGCAGCCGCCTCCATCGCCACCATCCCAATTTAATAATAATAATAATAATAATATAATGGAGAACCGGTGTCTGTATGCCTGCAACCGAAAGTACGTCTCTGCTTATGTCATAAAATCTTGGGTAAGTTTATCAATGAGTATTTAATTTATACTCAAAATCATTAATACATAGAATAAATCTTATCTATTTAGAATCCTGCAATGTATCTTATATATCACTAAGATTTAAAGGTTTACTTAATATATGGTGTGGTTAATTTGCATACTGGTTTTAACAAAACATGGTTAATAAATAATTACTTGGTGTTATTGATAGATGATATTATTGTTTTATTCTCCAATGCATTAAAATTAACCCTATGAATGATTTCATATAGAAACCAATTAAAATATAATTAGATATGAGTAATCTTTTTATATGTGATCTTATTTAATTTCATGTCTTTCCAATTTAATATATTTCATTACATTAAAACTTAAATACGCTCGGAAGGCGCTTATTCTTGCTTGTAATATAATAAAAAGACTAGAAAATTAATGAGTATGCACAGGACATTAAATGTTAGAAACGATAGAGACAGTCTTAACATGATATGCATCTAAGAAAGGAAAGTGGAAGAGGTCTTGTCAACATAGAGGACTGCGTAGATGCGACAAACCAAGGACTCGGAGAATGCATAATAAAGAGCAAGAAAAGATTAATCAACAACAGCAGAAAAATATGGACAAAAACCAGGAAAACTAAATGGTAAGAAAAAACAATTATATGGATGCATATGAAAAGACCTAGAAATGGCTACGAAGAGGAAACTCAAGAGAGAAACCGAATTAGCTACACAAAAAGGCTATAAAAACAAATTATATCAAAGCAAAATTAGATAAGACACAACGGAACAGCAAATTCTGGGTGCGTGGTGAGAGAGATGAGACTATAAACCATGTATTAAATGAATGCAGCAAACTAGCATAACAAGAATACAAGGCTAGGCACGACTGGGTTGGAAAGGTGATCCACTGGGAATTGTGCAAAAAATAAAACTTTTACATACAACAACATGCTATATGCATAAACAGAGTATATTCTTGAGAATGAAACAAAAAATTAACTGGAACTTAGAGATAAAGAAAGATCGCCTTATACCAGCCAGAAGACCAGACCTAGTATTGCCTAACAAAAAAAGGAGAACTTGCTAACTAGTGGATTTTGCAGTTCCAGTAGATCACAGAGTGAAGATAAACAAAACGAAAAGATAACAAATACCTAGACCTTGCTAGAGAATTGGAAAAAGCTGTGAAAAATGAGGATGAAAGTGATACCAATTGTAGTTGGAGCACTTGAAACGGTCTCCAAAATCTGAGAAAAAAGACGGGAGGAACTGGAAATCAGAGGAAGAATTGAGACCATCCAGACAACGGCATTGTTGAAATCGACTAGAGACCCAGAAGAGTCTTGGAGATCTGGGAAGACTTGCTGTCACTCAGCTTCCAATGAACCACCGGCTAAGGCGGATGGGAAAAAACTATCACGCGCTAGTAACGTATGAATAAATAAATGAATGGTTAAAAAAGACAAATAAAAATCACTTGAAAGTTTTTCAAGTGTCATATACACAGCATGTATTTTGGGTAATTAATGAAAATTTATGAATACTTCATTTTTTATTCATAACATTCTGATGTTTCTGAAAACATTTACTGAAAACATTTTACATAAGTATACATGTCACTTATCTAATTTTTATAATATCTAAATAAATATTTATTGCAACTTGAGCGTATATACATATTAGAAATATTTCATTTTTTATAAAGTTAGCCATTAAGGTTTATTAATGCCTTGAATCTCGCCATTCAAATATGATTTTTTACAGAATTCAATCGATTTCAGCTCTTTGAATTTAATATATTATATATATATATATATATATATATATATATATATATAATGATAAAGTAAGCGATTGATTTTTCTCGATTTAATTTAGCCTTACATTTAATAGTATGCCCCGCCTTATTAATTAATTAAATTAATTAACTTTCAAATTAGGTACGACATCAATTAAGCACATATTCTCCCAAAATATATATATATATTTACACACACACACACACACACACATATATATACATATATATATATATATATTTTAAATGAATTAAATTATAAAGAAATAATAAAGAAATCAAGCGTCAAATCAAGTGATATACACGTCGCAAACTTTCACGTAGCAAAATATTACATAATGTTTGTCTCACCGGAGTATCAATTTGAATGACTGAAATTGGCTTATTCTTCAAGATGATAAAGTCATTGCGTTAACCGAATTATGCTACGATTATCTGTTTTTTTGCTATGGTAAAAATTTCATGACGAATAAATCAATTTGGTTGGTTGGTTGGATTTTACGGCATGCTAACGTTGTTGGTTATGTCGAAAAGCGGTACGCATTCCCTAAAGTTCCAGAAAATATGCAGGTTTAGGTCATACCAAAAGCACTAAGACCCTCAGCCACCCCCTTCTAGTACATATATGATAAAAAGGGTTGAGGGCTTGCCATGAGAGCAATAGGGTCAGTACACTCATATAAGTTGATGTGATCAGCCAATTTATCGGAGGGGGCCTCTCCGACGACCCGTCTAGCTTAAATAAGGACCAATAAGATTTGCATGTTATGGACGGCTCAGCTACCCGGATTCCATCCTCAAGTACCACGGGTCGGACCCACAGCCAAGAGGTTGTTTTTTTAAGTATCTTCACGAATAAAAATACATTTTCATGATAGGGTGATAGTGAATGTGTATATACATTTACTTTGTTGTATTGTTTTATTTTTGTAGTTTCCTCCGGACATACACGCATACATACATATACGCTAAACGCCCTTAATATATGTATAGATAGATAAGAGAACAGACATTCAACAGTGAAAATAATAACGTATGAATAAATGAATGAATAAAAAAGATGAATTAAAATCACATGAAAGATTTTAAAGTGCCATATTCACAGCATGAGAAAACATTGTGTAATTAATGAAAATCTATGAACTCTTGATTATTTATTCATAACATTTTAATGTTTTGTCTCTCCAAAGTTTCATTTGTAAAATACAACATAAAACATTTTACATATGTATACATGTCACTTATCTAATTTCTATGACACCTAAATGAATATTTATTGTAACTGGAAGGTATTTACATACTACAAATATAATTTAACTTTTTGTAAAGTTAGCCATGAAGGATATATTATTACCTTTAACTCTTTGCCTAGCAACATTTTTTTTTACCAGTAAGTAAAGTCGTCGGGGTGGCCTAAAGTCAGTATCAGCCAATCAGCGAGGGAATCTATCCCCTTTTCACTAGCGCTAGACTAAGGATATTGTTTTGGGGGTCTGAGGTCGAGTGCCACACCTAACATCAGCTCGTTACTTTACCGCACATATCTCTGTGCAACTCATACGCTGAGTTGACGAGGGCTGGTATCGAACTAGGAAACTTGTGGTTTCTAGCCGAACGCTCTACCGACTGAGCAACAAAGTTCACTATCAGAACTCATTCAATTATTCCAGCACTAACACATACCAACATATTGGGAAACCTTTGACTCACCTTAGAATGAATTAGAATATTTTATTGAAATTCGCTTATTCTTCAACATTTTAAAGTTATTACGCTAATCCATTCTAAGATTATTCGTTTTTGCTAAAGTTACAGGAAGAATTTCACGACCATAAATTGGATCATTATTCAATGTGGACATTCTTTGAACATCAACGAATATCAATTTTATTAACTGACAAGAAAAGAAAATGGCCACAGATAATAATTGCATAGTTTCTGGGGAACCATTTTATCTATTTTCATACGCAGCCGAAATAACATCGACGATTGCCATCAAATTGAATCTATTCAACAACTTTGGTTTTCATTTTATAAGGCCATTTTAGCTTAGTCCTTAGAGCACCTACCTTGGCAATCGCAATGTTCTGAGTTCGATACCGGTCCCCACTAACCCAGCGTATGAGTAGAAAGAGGGTAGGCTCCATCACTGTCCAGCTGATATTGACAATAGGCAACTCTGCCAACTTTTCTTTTTGGCTTTCATTATCCGGCTTAAGTGGATGCCGTTGTTGGCTGGTTGGTTTATTGTTTTTTACGGCATGTCAACCCTTGTTGGTTTATTTTATGCCAAAGATGTGGACCTGTAATTAATAGTGCCCCGCGAACAAATGCAGTTGAAATGTCATAGGTGTTGAAATTTGTATACGGTGATCAGTATTCAGTATCGTGTTGCAAGATGAATATGTTCTGAGAATCCAAGTGGTTTAAATAGCAGGTTGGGCTATGCCATTGTGTTCCTGGGTCAAGCTCATTCCCATGATTTTCGCTGGCAGCTAGTTTTAATGTGGATACTTGGATCCATATATTCCCAACAGCTGTGTTCTGGTTGTTGGTACATATCCTGGATTCGGTTGCTGTCTGTCTTTTTTGGTCTGGTGACTGGACGTTAGTCACAGCCTTCCTGTGAAGGTGAGTATTGTTGGATTTTGTGTCAAGTATTCAGCTCTGTTACAAGTTGAATGTATAACTAACTCTAGAGTGTTGGTAGGTGGTTTATATACAGCTTTGGGTTATTCCATTATGAACTCTGGCAAGTTCACTTCCTGGGTTTTGATTGGCTGATGGTTTTCAGGGTGGGTAAAGATATGGATAAGTACCCACTCTTCAGTCATCACTTTGCACTATGCTAGCAGCATGCAAGCACTGTATTTATGTTACAGCTAGCATGTTGTTCTTGTCTGCTAACTCGACGGTAGTTAGAATCCCGCTGCGACGGTGAGTATTGTATTGTTTCTATGATATCTGGGGGATAACTTCTACAAGTATGATGTTGATTCTACAATACTCAGGATTTTTTTTAGGTGGATCTCAACGTTCTATAGAGGATATACTCTGCGTATTCTAAGCCCCACCGACAGAGTAGATAGGTTTTGAACTAAATTCTGTCGTTGCAACAATAGTACTTATTGTTCTACACAGATGAAGACGTATATATTGATTTGATTAAAAAGAAATTTAAGCAAAAATATTCAAATATTTACATCTTTTATTTGGCAAACACTTTGAAATTCCCATTGTTTTCATTTCTTGTTGAAATAATTTGTTATTTTTGTTATCGAGTTATTAATTTTTGTTGTATGACATTTTCTGTTTTCGAGGACGAAACTTATTTATTGTTTTCATCTTTCTTTCTTATTTGATAGTTGGCGCGTAAACAAGGCAACATCTCCCTTCTCTCCCTCCTCTCCCTCTTCCTCTCCCTTCCTCTTCCTTTTGGGATGAACAGTTACTACAAGCGACGATTTGTCACGGCGATTATATAGTTATTGTCTAACAAGGGAACAAAACTGACTTGCATTCGATCCTTTTCAAACGGTTTGATGGGGTCTTAACACAAGATAGGAATATTTGATATCATAACTGGGTACAAAAAATCTCTTCGGAAACAGCTGCAAATGTAAATATAAGCATATAATGAATGCAATTCCCTAACCTCTAGGCATAAAATAACCCTAGAAAAGTTAACATGCCATTAAAAGTAATCAATCGTTATAAATCTAAGGGATATAATAATTATTAAATCCAATTATAGAATACTACTAATTATTTATAATATTTCTCTGAATGTTTGAGATGAGGCTTGATGATTAGTATTATCTGCGTTATTCGGACTATTGTCCTCATCTTCATTGTTATTTGTATAACGTTTCGGTCGATATGCCCTCCGGCCTTCTTCAGGTATTTCTTGTCGGATTGGGGAACCTTCTCGGACTCGGGTACCTTCTCGGACTCGGGAACCTTCTTTTCGAACTCGGGAACTTTCTTGTCGTAATCGGGAGCCATCACGGAACTTTGAACCTAACTGAGGACTGAATAAATGGTTAGGTTTGAATTTCCGTGATGGCTCCCGATTACGACAAGAAAGTTCCCGAGTTCGAAAAGAAAGTTCCCGAGTTCGAAAAGAATGTTCTCGAGTCCGAGAAGGTTCCCGAGTCCGAAAAGAAATACCCGAAGAAGGCCGGAGGAAATATCGGCCGAAGCATTGTACAAATAACAATGAAGATGGGGACAATAGTCCGAATAACGTAGATAATACTTATTTATAATATATATATATATATATATATATATATATATATATATATATATATATTCTATAAATAGGATGTGATCTTACATATATACATATATTAAAGACAGTTGTTGTGTATGTATGTATGTATGTATGTCCGGACGAAACTACGAAAATTAAACAATTAACGACAAAGTAAATATATATAAACATTCAATATCACTGTTTTTTGCTTTTTGAGCAAAAGTATAAAGATTTGAATTATATTCAAAGTTATTCAAAGATTAAAATATACATAGTAATAGCATTGAAATTCTACCTAAAAATGTCTAGCATTTGTAAATCTCAAAAGTAAACCTATCTCTACATAGGTTTTTTTTTTTATATACGCCCTCCTCGACGATGCTGGGTAGACACTTCGAGTCAATATTAATAGTCAAAGATTATGCCATTTAAAAGAGTGCAAATTTAAGGAAAAAAAAACAATTTTAAATCTTTCATTTTGAATATTTCCGAATGTTATAGAAAAAGAAAATTCGCTTTAAGTAAAGGATATTAATTCTACTACACAAAATATGTAGTATTATATGTATTATTCGGACTATTGTCCTCATCTTCATAATTATCTGTACAAGGTTTCGTCCGATGTGCCATCCAGCCTTCTTCAGGTATTTCTTGTGGGACTCAGGAACCTTCTTGTAATCAGGAACAATCATGGAACTTTGAACCTAACTCTTTATTCAGTCCACGGGGGGAATCCAGTTCTCATTCCAATTGGACAAGTAGCCTAGTGGATAAAGGAGTTAGGTTAAGACAGTTCTAAGTGACAGATGTCTCTAGACTGCAGGTTCAATCCTGGTCAGGGGCAGCAGTAACATAGAATAATAATTGACACAGCTTAACGCCTCTACACCAACTATGGTTATCGGAATGAGAACAGGATACCCACCCCCCGTGGATTGAATAAAGGGTAAGGCTCAAAGTTCCGTGATGGCTCCCTATTACGACAAGAAGATTCCCGAGTCTGACAAGAAATACCTGAAGAAGGCCGGAG
The DNA here is from genome assembly GCA_023376005.1 of Doryteuthis pealeii. Lineage (NCBI taxonomy): Eukaryota > Metazoa > Mollusca > Cephalopoda > Myopsida > Loliginidae > Doryteuthis > Doryteuthis pealeii. The sequence continues at coordinate 17,103,152 of CM042147.1, read as the reverse complement.
GGCACATCGACCAAAACGTTGTAGAGATAACAATGAAGATGAGGACAATAGTCCGAATAATACAAATAATAGTAATTATCAAGCCTCATCTAAAAAAATTCAAATATGTAATTGTGTACAAACTTCAAATTAACATTGCCCTAACCACAAATATAGTTAAAACTTATCAAAATTACCCAAAGGACATTTCATTAAGATAATGCTACAGTATATATTCCATAGATTTATATTAAACAAAATTAAAATGAAATATTCAAATATTTACATCTTTTATTTGGCAAACACTGTGAATTTCCTTTTGTTTCCGTTTCTGTGAAAATAATTTCTTATTTTTCTTATCGAATTATTAATGTTCTTGTATGACATCTTCTGTTCTTCGACGACGAAACTTGTTTATTGTCTTCTCTCGTTTAAACAACAGAATTTCTTTTTTTTCTTCTTTACTTTAGAAGCTTTATTGTAAAGTTTTCCTTTTTCAAAACTATTTATTATTCTATAAATTAAATCAAAATACATTTAACAATTCAGACACTGAAAACATCTGTATATTAATACTCTCGTTCCTTAATCTTCCGACCGTTATCATCTGGCAATACCCTCTGGTAAAAAATGAGACCGTCCAAATCGTCCGAGATGAAATGCAAAAATGGGAATCCTGATTATCTGGTGTCCCTTATACATCCGAGTTCTTATTTCCTATGGGTGTCGACACCCCAGCTAAATAATGGACCATTCCCTTTTTTATAATAAAGAAGGAAAGAAAGGGGGGAATGACTTGTGATACAGAAAAATATAATAAGAAAGAAAGAAAGAAAGAAAGAAAGAAAGAAGGTAGAGTAAAAAGAGAGCAATGATGTGAGCGTGGGGAGGCGATAATTCTAATCTTTTTCAATCGAACATGATGAAAAGATGGAAAGAGAAGAAAGAAAGAGAGAGAGGGGGGTGAGAAGGAGAGAGAGAGGGTGGGAAGGAGAGAGAAAAGAGAGAAAGAGAGAGGAGAAGAGAATGACAGAGAATGAGAGAGAGAGGGGGTGAGAAGAAGAGAGAGAGGGTGAGAAAGAGAGAGAAAGAGAGAGAAAAAGAGAGAGAAAGGGGGAGAGAGAGGGGGAGAGAGAGAGAGAGAGAGAGAGAGAGAATTTAACTGATGAATACATACATGTTTTATAGGAAAGATTTGTAACAAGCGTAATCGTTTTAGTTAAATGAAGATTGTTATACTTTTTACATTCTGAACTATGTAACAGAATAAAATGCACTGAAAAATCCTCGGTTTTGCAATTATAAGGACGGCATATTTTTTTATTTGAACTTTAGTTATAATTCCCAACTTAATTTCATTTTTATAAAATAAAATGACAACATTCCCTGATTTAAATACTGATATAGTTAGATTTGCTGATTGATCTTTGGCCCAAATTTTGCAAAAACGACGATTTTTTCAGTGCAAGTTTGTCTACGATCTTTGATGCCATTTCCTCAAAAATTGGTACAAGTTCAAGATATAATTTTTGGTATCAGTACTTAATAGACAAATACACAATATGTGTTTCGTGTAATTAGATATCTAAAAAAGCGAAGAATCAACTCCCCTAATAATAATAATAATAATAATAATAATAATATAATATATATTATTATTATATATATTATTAAAAAATATATATATATACATTTTAATAATATATATAATAATAATATAATGATATATTTTAATAATATATATATTTATATATATATATGCTTAATTAAAGTCATACCTAATTTGAGAATTAATTAGTTATACTCAAATGAATTAGGCGTGCATATCGGTTTAAATGTAAGGCGTAAACAAATCCAGAAAAGTCAATCTCTGTATGTACATTTCAGCAATCTCCCCAAAATTGTCGGCTATCGCCATCTCAAACAGATTTTTTGTCCACTTCATATATATATATATATATATATATATATATGTGTGTGTGTGTGTGTGTGTGTGTGTGTGTGTGTGTGTGTGTGAAGAGATGGAAGTAAATCTGACGGTATGTAGTATATTAAGAAAGTTGAAAAAACACAGGTTTAAATAAGTTGAGTGGTAAGTTCATTAGCCGACGCTGCAGTGTTTCGATCTATTAATTAGATGCCCTGAAGATGATCTAATTAATAGATCGAAACACTGCAGCGTCGGCTAATGAACTTACCACTCAACTTATTTAAACCTGTGTTTTTTCATTTTTCTTAATATACTATATATATATATATGAGGTGTGTCATAAAAGTATCAAGACTGAAGCTGTATTTAACAAGATAGAAATAAACAACAAATGGAACGTTAATTTTTTTTCAGAATACAAGGTCATAATAAATACCTATAAATCTTTTATTATACTAAAGCTGAGCGGATCAACATTTTTTACTGTTTAGTTTAATGCCACGAAAATTATACTAAATTCTTCCTTACTTTTAGGATTGAGGTATGCATGAAACAAATTCCATTTTAATTGGTTATAATTTGCAATTAAGTAAAAAAAATCTGATTCATGCCTTACTTTACATTCTGCCACTCTATGTAAATCATCCTCGTTTTACATGTTAGTTACTTTGGGAGAGTAGAGAGAGGGAGTTGGGAGAATTTGAAATATATTTGTATGTTAATGTATTCGCATGTGAAATGTATTTGTATGTTCAATTTCATAAGCGGCAAGCCGTCGCTTAAATTTGATAAAATATTCCCTTTCTTAGAAATCTTACAAAATCTTTTTAATGTTTTTCCGGTCGTATTTATTTAAAATAAAATTAACTCGCTTTGCAAACTCACTTTTACCTAATCTCGAATATCTACCCAGATCTCAATGGGAGACCCAATAGGTCACGTTTTGTCTAGTATATATATATATATATATATATTTGTGTGTGTGTGTGTGTGTGTGTGTGTTCCTATTTATTGCTTAGGAGAGTGTAGGTGTCTCTGAACGCGAGATTTTCTTATTTGCTATCATACATCTTCCAGTTGAAACAATATTTGATCAAAGTGCGTGGACAGGTCATGTTCGGACAAGATGGATAATGGAAAAGGAAGTGATAAATGAGAAATAGCATCATTGTTCATTTGCGAATACAACACAAATAATAAAACCTGGTCAAGTATGAAAATTCAGAGGTCAAAGCAAATATATATATATATATGTGGGAGTTCCGGAAGAGGTTTTCTTATAAAAGTATAATGCTTTCGAAAACTTGCATATCTATCGGTATTGATGGACTTTGGCTTATTTCTGGCACACGGTCAGAAGTGATGATATATGCCGATGGAAGAAAGAAGACATGTTGGACAGTCTACTAAGTTACGACTGTCTGCCTCTTTAGATAAGAACACAACAGCAAACACTTTCATTTATCAGATCTTTATGGACACTGGGTACCACCTAGGGGAC
>CM042147.1:17062242-17097242 GCA_023376005.1 Doryteuthis pealeii | reverse complement strand
GCAGATAATCAGAATTTACATTTTTGCATTTAATCTTGGACGATTTGGACGGTCTCACTTTTAATCAGAGGGTGTTGCAAGATGATAACGGTCGTACAATTAAGGAACATGAGTAGTAATATATAGATTTGAAATTCTGACCTAAGAAGATAAAATCAACAAGAGAAAGAAGACTCATTTCTTACAACCGCGCTAAGATCAATACAAAAATGTGGAAGTATGTTGAATAGTTTCGTAGAAGATATAAGATAAAGATTGGAATATCTGAGAATTCAATGGGAATTATCTGATATAATCCAAACATCAAATGATATCGTTCACTGATAAAAAGAAGGGTTAATGTCAAGGCAAATTGCTGTTAAAAATGAATTACCCTCAGAAGAAAACTGAGTCTTTAGAATAATAAATTGAACTGGTTGCGGGGATCTTGACCCCCACGATTGATATTCGATTGAATAAGCGCTATTATATATTCAATCCTATTTATCATGGGAAGAGATTTGTCTTAAGTGGCAGAGAGAGAGAGAGAGAGAGAGAGAGAGAGAGAGAGAGAGAGAGAGAGAGAGAGAGAGGGGGGGAAGGGAGCGTGTGTGTGCAGTGTTGGGTGCAGCATTGTATAAAGTTACATACAAATCCTCTGAAAGATTCAAATGTTGGAATAAAAGTAAGGAATGAAAAATCAAAGTTATATATAATTTATTATAATGGTGATTATCTGTCTGTAATCAAAACTACATCACCACTGACGTGACAATTCCCTTAGTTATTTACATCATATCCTCAATGATTATGTTGTGGACTAGCCTAGCTTACCTTTCGTAGAGAGTAAATGAGCTGGTCCAAGACTATTTGTACACTGCTGTTTTAGAACATCTGGGGATTACTGAGACTGCGAAGATTACAGAACCATTGCCCGAACCGTCTACTTCGATGTTTTAGAATTCTGTTGTGAATTACTCTATGTATTGTTACATAATCTATGCGGTTGCATGAGATTATTGTCAATCCCCTGTATTTCTAAAGGGATGGCCCTTTTCATATCACAGGCGGGACTTTCCATGGAATAGTATAGAAAGCCCGCGAAATACGTGAAGTCACGTGGGACCTGGTTGGGTCCTCAGTTTCAGTTTGGTTGTTGGCAGAGAAGATGTCCTGCCTTAACTGGAACTCACTGCATACGCGCGCTATGTTAGTCAGATGTTTAGTTACAGGAAATGTATAGTTAAGTCAATAAAAGCTTAAGAAAATAACACAGTTTTGTAATTAATGAATGTATTGGTAACAAGACTGATCTAGAAGAAGAAATGAGTTAAGTGCGACCGACCACCAAGACGAAGAGACGCTAGAAGAACTTAAGATATCAAAGAAGAACAGAAGAAGAATAGAAGTAAGTAAAGAAGTAAAGAAGGGTATACAACAGTATGACACAAACTGTATTTGGATGTAATAGTATACTGAATATTGTATGACCCCGTATACAACAAATTATTAAATAATCATTATTTAATCTTAATCAATTCTTATTTATTAATGTTGTCTCTATTAAAGTCTAGTTGAGATAGATTTGCCTCAAAACAGTCTGTTTTTAATTTGTTCAAAAGCCTATAGTCAAAAGACACAAATTGATGACTTAAATATAAATTTAAAGAGTTATTTATAATTTTCACTTTTCACTTGTTTTCTCCCCAGAAAAAAAAAGTTTTCTTAGACAAAAATGTTCAGAGATTCTTTGCCACGTTCACTACACTTCCTCAAATGTTCATTCACTTTTACTTTCACTTTCAGATTTTTTTTTTTTTCTTTTTTCTTTTTCATACTTGAACATTTTTGTTTTTACTTTTTGCTTTTTGATCAATTTACTATTTTGTTGAATGTTCTTTGAGTCTTTTATTTTATATAATTAATTAAAAAACTGTAATTGTCATTGTTGTCAATTAAAATCTTTCTACCATTGTTTGTATCTTGCTGGGTTTTTCTAATGTTTGTTTTGTTTTTGTTACCAAAGAATAAATGCCTGAAATTCCTTTCACTAACCCAAAATGAATGTCCCTTTGATTTAAAAAAAACCCTTGTTCTCCAATCTAAGTAATTTTGACTGCATTCCAACAACCTTTATGAGGAACTATTAACCCATTCCTCTTTTAGATATTACCAACTGTTTCAAGCTCTGTTTCGGATAGAGGTTTTAGAATACATTGACAGCACGTTTGCAGAGGGTTAAAATCCCACCAATAGGACAGCCTATGTGGCGGTGACTAATTATGCTTAAGGAGGAATCCTGGTAGATGAGCAGTCAATGACATGCTACACACCACTTTGGCCCTTACTTAGGCTAGACGGGTGGTGAGAGAGGTTTCCCCCCCAATCAATCGGTTTGTCATGTCAAGCCCGAACATCTATATGATCGTCCAAAACCTATTGCCCTTATGGCAAACTCCGACCCTTTTTATCATATATGCACTAGAAGGTGGTTACTGAGCGTCTTAGTGTCTTGCGTATGACGTTAAATTCTATCTGATGGTGAAGTTCCAATTATGGAGCTCTATGGAATGTGGAGTACCTCCCCATTAATCCCAGCTCTGCTCAGACACGAAGTAGTAGTTCCTGTTACGGTCCTTATCTATGGGTTAAATAGAGTCAAATCAGTTCTAAAAATGTGTTTAAAAATTGAGTTTTTAAAAATTGAGTCACCCAAAGAATGGATAAAACAAAATATCTTCAGCATAAAATAACTCGATCAGTTGACATGCTGTAAAACCAATCCAACTTACTAAGTAACATTTTTCCTATTACAAATTATTTTGTTTGATTACTTTTAAAATAGTATATTAAAAAAAGTTTTCCCTTTGGCCGACCATCTATGTCCAACGCCAGACTGACCCTCTGTCTACCTTAATGGCGGAAATGGTAACCATTTTGAAAAACAAAACAAACAAAAGAAAATCAGAACAACATTTTTACAAGATTATCACATAGTTGCAGCTTTGGGCCAAATTTGTGCTGGGATTTTTTATGGGCATCACAAGTGGTATAATACTTAGTGAGCTAGGGTTGTTAGCATCCTTTCGTCTACAGAGACGATAGAGTAGTGTGCAAGTTCATTTTTTCTTTTAACTGCATAGTCTGCGGGTTCATATGGTAAATCCCCCCTCACCACACTGCCAAGGTAATCCAAAGAAAAGTTAACGAACCAATGCACTTTGGCAACGGTAGTGTCACAGGAGTTGTTGGGCAGCACTGGATTTCAGCATCACACAACCTTAAGGACTCCGGTCCCTGATTTGTTTTCGGAGTTTACTCCCCTAGATTTCTTTGAAAGGGTAAGCAGACCATTACCGGTTTGAAACATTTTCATGATTTTTGTTTTCCAAAAAATTAAGAAGTTTTTTACAATTAGTACTAAATTGCAAAACAATAATTTTTGAAAAGCATTAAATTCAAATTTTCCTATGGTTTGATTTGATTACTTTGTTGAAGGGCATATCAACATCTATGGGTTATTTAGGGGCAAACCCATCCTCGAAGACGAACAGTCATGGTACTTGCAGCTGGATGTCCGGTCATGAATTTTGGCAATCTTATATGAACATTTGAAGACACAATTTTAAATGTACTCTCGGGGTTATCGAAATTTCGTTAAAAATAACGAAATACAGTAAGTATAAGGTTTAATTTAAATTTGAAAAATGGATACGAAAAGTTTTTTCAAATAAGTTTCGAGGTAAATGCAATGAATCCTGTTAAAATTTGCAAGGAAAAAATGAAATGAAAGTTCCTTTTTGAATCAATTACATCTTTATTAAACACAAACGCACACACCACATGTGCGCGGGTACACACACACACACTTTCTGTCTCTCTCTCACACACACACACACACACACAATAAACTCACATATACGTACAAACAAAGTATACAAATACACACAAACATATGTATTATTGTATATAGCCGCTGTTTTTTTTTTCTTCTTTTTGGTGGAGGCAATTCGTACGTTTACTAAAGTAAAGTAATGAATTAAAACTAATATATTTTCAGAAGATTTCATATATTACTTCAGCTAACTTTGTGAAATTAAAGATTTTGTAATAATCCGACACGGAAGTACATATATATATATATATATATATATATATATATATATATATATATATATATATATGAGAAGTACATACACAAACATGTGTTTTGATATGGCTTTTGGGTAAAATAAGGAATAAAAGAACAAAACTCAGACAAAATGTGTGGTATATTTCGCTGGTCATTACCCCAGCGAAATATACTACACATTTTGTCTGAGTTTTGTTCTTTCATTCCTTATTTTACCTCATTCCGTCGGATTCATCCCAATCCCATTTTCCTCATATATATATATATATATATATATATATATATATATATATATATATATATCTGTGTGTGTGTGTGTGTGTGTGAGAGTTGTTGTTAAGAAACTGTTAAAGGAAGTTATGTTTTCAAATTAATACTTTGCTCAAACGAAGTGAAGTTCAATTCTGAAGCTCTGAGGAACGTGAAGTACCCACTTCATCAACATTAGACCCAGGTCCACTCTAATCTGGAGGGGTAGTACCTGTTAGGGTCCCATCTATGGGTTAAAAAGAAAAAAATGAGTTTTAAAAATTTGATTTAAAAAAAAATGAGTACCCATAAAAGATTAATTAAAAAAAAACGTTTTGGCCTAAAATAACCTAACAAGGGTTGACATGCCGTTAAATCCAACCTCCGGATTAACAGACTAGACGAGACAGAATAAGAAGAAAAAAAATTAATTAAAGAATCTCAACTTCTTTCTCCATTTCACCTATGAACCAAACGTTACAAATAATATCCGCCTCTTCAATATCTTAGTAGATTCAACTATTTGCAATTTCACTCCACTGAAAAGAAAAAACCTTCAGTCAATAAATCTGGCATCGTTAACGATGAATGGACACAAAGATACAAAATATCTTTCATAATAAACTTGATTAATCGTACTAAATAATTTCCTCCTCACATTATTCTACACTGAATTAGCTAACATCAAACGATCGATAATTGATTTCCCGACTTTTAGATGAGCCAATAAATAGAAGTAAAGAATTTTGATGAAATGACATAAACATAATTCAGTCAGAAAAAAAGAAAATTAATAAAAATATCATCACTCTATTTCATTAAGATTCATAATTTACTTTTTCTCTGAATTTTTTAGATGAGGCTTGATAAGTAGTAAATCATGAATTATTTGGATTATTCGGACTATTGTCCTCATCTTTATTGTTATCTACACCATTTCTCTGAATTTTTTAGATGAGGCTTGATAAGAAGTAAATCATGAATTATTTGGATTATTCGGACTATTGTCCTCATCTTTATGCTACATAATTATTGGACCCCTAATACTTATAAAGGTAGTGTAGAAACATAATGGCGATTAGTGCAGCCCACGGCCTTGAAGGATGAGTGACAACGCTTGACCTCACTCTCACCTTGTCTTCCGGGGATAAATCGTGAGAACCGGAAGGCATAGAAGACCCTGTCTTCCGGTTTAAGGATAGTAAGCAACTCAGTCAGTTAGAAGTTAGAAGCCGAGCTCGTAGTATGTAAGGATCTGCGCAGAGGTCTGGTTTGGGGATTAACAATAAAATAAGATCAAAAGTAAATCGAAGTCTTGCGTTTATTACCTAAAAACTAACAATGACACAGGGCTTCTGATAAGGAGAAATCCCAACAGAAACCAGACCCGAAGTCCCCAAGAAAGTTCAGACTTTAGAAGAGACCAGACCAAGATGTTAGAAGATAGAACCAAAGCCGACCAGAAGAAAAGACGACTAGAAGTAAGAAGTAAGAAAGGGTATACAACATTTATTGTTATCTACACTATTTCTCTGAATTTTTGAGATGAGGCTTGATAAGTCGTAAATCATGAATTATTTGATTATTCGGACTATTGTCCTCATCTTTATTGTTATCTATACTATTTCTCTGAATTTTTAGATGAGTTTGATAAGTAGTAAATCATGAATTATTTGGATTATTCGGACTATTGTCCTCATCTTTATTGTTATCTACACTATTTCTCTGAATTTTTTAGATGAGGCTTGATAAGTAGTAAATCATGAATTATTTGGATTATTCGGACTATTGTCCTCATCTTTATTGTTATGTGTACTACGTTTCCCAAGTTGGAGAAGCCTCCCGACAAGAAATACCTGAAGAAGTCCGGAGGCCGCATCAACCGAACGTTGTACAGATAACAATAAAAATGAGGACTATAGTCCGAATAATCCAAATAATTCATGATTTACTACTGAAATGTTAAACAATCATTTAAACTCACTGTGATATATAAGGTGAGAGGAAAGAATGGTTGTGGTAAGGACAATGTAGGTATTTACACACACACCACACACACACACACACATATATATAATATATATATATATATATATATATATATTGCTTAATTGAAGTCATACCTAATTTTGAAAATTAATTAGTTAATAATTAATGAATTTAGGCGGGCATATATGTTCAAATTCATCATTTATTAACTAATTAATTTTCAAAATTAAGTATGAGTTCAATTAAGCACATATCCTCCAAAAATTGTCGGCTAAAAAGGCCATATAAAAAATAAACACATTGTTTGTTTACTTACATTCATATATATATATATATATATATATATATATATATATATATATATACAGTCATTCACATACAGTCCTCTTTCGCCGTTTCACGGCTTATCAGTGTGACTAGACAAGGCAGGCTACTTCAGGCCTAGGTTCAAAACCCGACCGAATTGTCATCAGTCAGACACCTTACCTCCGGGCCATCTACACACACACTTAAAGTAAATCAAAATAAAAACATGACTCAGAGTTTCACGTTTTCGATCCTCAGGTGAGGTGGTATTCAACGTGACAGTTTTTATCCTTTTTATTATCATTCCATTTTATTTTTTAAATATACTAAAGTTTTCGTGCACAGCGGACTGTAAAGATTCTAAAGCTTAAAACTACTTTTAGCTTAATAATAATAATAATAATAATAATAATAATAATAATAATATAATATAATATATATATATATATATATATATATATATATATATATATATATATATATATATATATTGAAAGTGAAAGTGAAAGAGAAAGTGAACGAGAGTGGATAGAGTGTCGCTAGCAGGTTTTCCATTTTTTCTTCAGAAGGTTTTATTGAAGATTCGACTGGTTTATTCGTTCGTCAATTCTATTTCTAGCAACATCGACACTTTAAAAGGTTTCAGCGTTATTGGCTTTCATAAAATTGATTATATCAAGGATTTTTGTCGGGATGGCGAGGAAGGAGATCGCTTACAAAAATCTTTCAGTCTTGATGGAGACTATTTGAGAAATTTTCCGGAAATGATTAAACGTTCTTTTTATTCTTCACAATATATATATATATATATATATATATATATATATATATATATATATATATATATGTGTGTGTGTGTGTGTGTATAGATAGATAGATAGATAGTCGTAGAAGAAGTTATTTGCGACCGCGGTTTCGGTGTTACTCTAACACCTTCATCAGGGGGGACTGAGTGGATATTTTCGGTTACTTTATATAGCTAGACTGATATCTCTTTAATTCTTCCTGAATTTAATCTTAGTAGGCTGCTAGTTTGTAGTTGGGGTTAAACTCCTCCTCTTTTGACCTACGTGGGTAGTAGTGCGCTGTAACATTATACTTTTATTACCCCTTACCACTATCTTCAACTTACCCTATTGACCTTTATGGGGTCAGTTAGTCTGGAGTTTGGCTAAGTTTTTTTTATTTATTTCTTAATTTATTCCAGTAGTTTTTTGTTACTGCTTTATCATAATTTTACTGTATTATTCCCTTCTTGATCGATTTTATCTTATTGGTATTCTAATGCATTGCGTAATCTATGCATACATTTTCCCAGGAACTCATCCTTTTTATTAATTAAGTCATTTTTATTTGGGAATCTAATTATTTCTAACTTTTCCTGTTGACACAAAAAGCATGGGTCCGTCAAACCTCGGCAAGCACTATATATATATATATATATATATATATATAATATATATATATATAGTCACGCATAGGCACTGTGTTTCGACGTTTACGTCTCGTCAATGTGCCTAGACTTAACAGTTACTTCTAGCTGGGAATGTAACCCGACTGAATTTTCATCAGTCCGATTCCTTTACCTCTCGGCCGTCTTTTTAGCTGTCAGTTAGAGGCGAACATTTAACTGATAAGTGCATACATCCCGAGTTTTATGTTACGATCGTCAGAGAAATCAAGTTTGTAAACAACAGACGAGTGATGCCTTTATGGCTAAGCGGTGAAAGTTTGTCAAAGTCCTCCCTAGAGAACTCTATCCGGTTTTGGGAGCATATATATATATATATATTATATATATATATATGTGTGTGTGTGTGTGTGTGTGTGTGTGTATATATAATATATATATATATTATATATTATATTATCCAACAATATGGTTACCAAAATAAGAGGTTTAGTTTATTGGATTTTACGGCATATCAACCCTTGTTGGCTTATTTTATGCTAAAAATGTTTTGTTCTATTCATGCTTGATGGATATTGCAATTTTTATTAAATTATTTGGTCAGTCGGTAGAGGTTTTGCTTAGGTACTACAAGGTTCCTGGTTCGATATCGGTCCCCACCAAATCAACGCAACAAAAATGTCACTTTGCCTATATACTGTTGGTAACAAAAATCTCGCTCTGCTTGTGTACAGTGGGTGCCAAAAATGTCACCCTTCCTGTGTATTCTTGGGGACAAAAATGCCGCTCTGACGGTAGCAAAAATATCCCTATGTCCGTGTAAATGTCTCTCTGCCTTTGTAGAGTTGATTACAATAAGTCGTTCTTTCTGTGTACTGTTGGTCAACGAGATGCCAAGAAGAAGACTCATTAGCAATGTAAACCATTTAAAAGCAGCTGTACGGCCACTTAACTCCGATCAAACAAACTATCCATGTAAGATAAACAAGATATGCTAAATGGTTGGTGACAAAAATATTGCTCTCCTTGCGAAAGGGTTAAATGAGATGAGTTCTATTTTACTCCAACAGTGAATGAATGATGCTAATCAATTATTGCTGAAAGCATTTTTATTCGATAAAGAATTAAATGTTTCTTGATTTGTCAATATATTTTAATTCATTGTTTAAAAATTAATATCAGAGTCACCAAAAATATATTGAAATGCTCGAAGAAAAACTTATTGATGAAATTATACATTGTTACCAGAAAGAATTGACATCATTTGAAATTTGAATATCGAAGTAATTACAAGTTCTAAACAAATAAAATTAAATTGGCTTCATATTAATTAATAAAAAATGTATTTATCAGAATTTAAAAAAGATAATCAGAGAAATGTAGAATTTATAACAGATTTCATAAAGGCTCACATTTTTGTTTGTGTTTGAGAATATTCTAGCGCATAAACTGCATTTTCATTGCGAGTGAATGTCACCTGGAGGGGGGGGAATCAAAACTTTAAACCTAGTTTTTACACACTTTGTTAAAAAAATGGGGATCATTTGAGCGAGAATTGGCTATATTATTAGACTAAGGGTAATTCCATGTCAATCAACCACCCTCTTCAATTTTTCTGACATGTTGTTAAAGTATGGATAATTATAAAATTAGCCAATCCCCAAGATTTGAGCTTCCAATTACAAAAATTGGTGGAGTCATGTCAATTTTTAACGTTCAAAATTTGAGGAGTGTCAAGAAAAATGGCGACTTTTTGTAATTTATTTTTGTTTGTAAAATGGGTTCTAGAGTTTCCCTTATCCTAAAAATTGGTTTATAAAAACATTTTCGTCCAAGGAATCCACAAATGCTATCAAAAATCTTAAAGTCAACTAATTCTAAGTTATTGATAATTTCTGATTTTTTTTTATAGTAAGATCAATATTCCGATGTGGCACTGCATCTACGACAAAAATGTTTTCTATTATTATTCAACATATATTGAAAATTATTTGTACCAAAAATATAGTTTGATTTTGCAAGCCCTCCAAATTTGGAGAACTAAAAATCAACATAATTCCACCAATGTTTTGGGATTGTCTAAATGTAACATAGTTCCCACCTGCAAAAAAATTCAGAAAATCAAAGGCGGTGGGTAACAATTTTTCTTTTGTTCTGGGTGATTTAAAATGGCATTATCTTAAAGTCAATTTTCTGAGACATCTTTTATTATTTATGTATCTTTATTGATTTTAAATAATCACCAGGCAAAACTATTCACGTTATCATGTGACGATTAGAAATTGTCAATTCCACACAATAATTCATCTTTTTTAATTGACAGTCAATTGCAAATGAAAGGAAATTCTGACGCCTTCCACCATTCGTTATCAATTGTTGGATAAACAGAAGAGATTACTCTATGTCAATTAAGATATTTGCAATATATCAACTTAGATTCTAAATTTAATTATCTGATCTACATTTAATCGATGACAACTTCCGCTTCCGGTCGAGTCTGAAAGACACACCGGTTAAGTATTTCTAGCGAGAGAAATGACGTATCCCAGAGCGCAAAGTGGGCGCGAACGAGCAAAATGAGCGAAAGGCTCGAAAGAAAACAAATATGGCTGCCTTAGCTCTCTAATTTAAAGAAACGCAATATCGGAGCAAGGAGAATTGACAAGAATGTATTGGCACGAATGCACATCTTTTCGAGATCGAGTTGTGCATAAATCACTAGTCGACAGGGAAAGAGGCGATACACTTTGGAGCGTGTTAGTGATCATTCAAGTTAGAGACTGGCGTATCATTGTTACAAGCGTAAGACTCGGTGGTCGGTTGTTTTAATTTGCGAAAGAAATTATGGGACCACTTAAAATATATCACTATTTAAACAGAACTGGAGTTGGTAACTACTATTTGTGTTGTATTGTCCTCGCCCGGAAGATGGAACTTCCGGCTGAGGGACAAAATAAAAGATAAAAATATATATCTAAAAAGAAAGAGAAAGCGGAAAAGATAGTTTCCGGTCAAGGAAGCAGGTGAAGATAAAGAAATATATAACAAAGATCCGTTATCAGATCACAAAGATAAAGATGTGTAGGCGTGTCGTCAATACAAAAAGCCAGAGGGTCAAGCCGACAGACTCAGACGCCGGCCGGCTGCAGAAAAGAACACTTCACGTCTCCCATCAGCAACCACCCCTCGTGCACTCATTGTAAACTCCGTGCCTTCACCATCCACACACCGAAGAAAATAAAGAAGGGTCCTCTTTTGTACCTACGTATCTGTTGTTATTGAAGCCCAGTAGTCGGTCGTAGCTGACTACTAACATACATCGCTTTGGGTATTGTGACCATACCCGCTATGTATACAGATACGCGAATTAGCAACGTGAAGAAAAAAGCCGCTATATAACATATAGAATTTGATGCCAGTATATAACATTTGGCACAAGACGTAAGCATTTCTGAATGAGCAGAAATTCGTGCATTTTGTATAGTTTGCAGTCATCTGTAATACTTCCATTATACACGTTTCTATAATGCAATTTCAAAGTTCGAGATTAAAAATTAGACAAGTGGCAATGACAGATCGATCTAGATAATTTCTTACTATTTTTACCTACATTAGATCAGTAACGATAATTGCTTAGATGGGTGCACAATGTGTATTTAGTGGTGAAACGTTTAGATCTGTAGTTGATATACAATGAGCTTTTTTCTGCTCATGTCATGTTACGTCAGTATGATGCTGTTCCGGATAGAATTTAAACCCAAAACAAAATCGAATTTCTATCCAGAACAGCATCATTCCAGTGCAACAGGAAATGAGCGCGAAAAGCTCACTTTGCAACAATTACAAATTCATCAGTTTAATTCACCAAAGTTTTAACCGTAAACGCACGGTGTGAATCAATGTCGCTTTTGTTACATAATTCGTGGTTTGCCTAAGAATTATGTACTGTAGTGTAGCAAAATTTAAATGACGATATTCGTAAATGGAAAGTTACCATTGAAACATAGCATGACCGTTATGGAAGTGATTGACAGTAATTCACATTTCACTGACCTAGTCGCTAATTTCTCATTGGCTAAAGGCAAAACGTGTGAAGGGAACTGAGTTAGAATAGTCAGAATTTGGTGGTTCATCGATTGGAATAAAGACAAAGCGTGAGAAGGAAACTGAATTAGTTAGAATTTGGTGGTTAGTCGAAAGGATCAGACGTATGTACCCAAGTAAGCCGTCTTCTAACCGCGTGGTTATGTTGTATAGCCGACTGCTACTGGACTTCAATGAACAACAGACACGTATATATAAAAATATGACCCGTCTTTATTTTCTTCGGTGTGTGGTTGCTGGGAGGCGTAGATCTTCACAATGAAAATGCCGGGTGGCTGGCGAAGGCGGCGAGTGTTTACAATGAACTTCCGAGGTTGACGGGAGACGAAGTTATCTACTCTGCTGCTGCTGGGGACTCTGACTTGTTGGCTCGAATCCTCTGGCCTTTATATCGATAAATACGCCAACGAATCTTTATCATTTGATCTGGTCTTTACATCCACTAAATATGCCTACGCATTTTTATCTTTTGATCTGATAACGGACATATATATTATCTTTCTTTTCACCGGAAGACTCTGCTTCCGTTTTCCTTTTTTTTTATTTTATCTATTTCTTGATCTTCTCCCCTTTTTGTTAGATATATATTTTTATCTTTCTCTTTGTCTTTTTGCCGGAAGCTTCACCTCTTTTGGAATTTCGGTTTTAATAAAGACGTCTGAGAAAAAATAAACTAAGTCTTGCGTTTATTATTAAAAAACAAAATAAATGTGCACAGATAACCGGATCCCAGAATAAAAGAAGCCCGTATCAATCCGAGGAAGAGACTATGGAAATCACCCCAAAATAAAGATGGTCAATCGGCGAAATAGAACTCTCCATCTCATCATATACCCAGAACATGAAATGGGTATACAATACTATCATTGCCTCTTGCCTAAATTCATCTGCACCAAACAGGTAACAGTTTAAGGTTATTTCCTAGTTGAGTAACATGATATTACAGAGTGACCCAGAAAAAAACAGAACCCCAAATATTTATTTATTTTCCCATCAAACTAACCCTAAACACCAAACCCTAACCCTAATCCTAACCCCCCTAGTTGAGTAACATAATAATAATACAGGGTGACCCAGAAAAAATAGAACCCACAAATTTTGTAATAAATCTGTTAATTTTAATTTCTTTTATTTTTAAATTTCAGCCCAACAAGGGTTAGGGTTAGGGTTTAGGATTCGGGTTAGGTTTAGATGTAGGGTTAGGGTTGGGGTTTAGGGTTATTTTAATGGATAAAATAAATAATGTGGCTTCTGTTTCTTCTGGGTCATTTTGTAATATCATGTTACTCAACTATGAAATAACCCAGTTTAAAATATGGGATATATTTCTGCTGTACCCTATATTTCATTTCAGAATAACTAATTGAAAACGCTTTCAGTATTTCTTAGTAATTGTAATTTTCTTTTCATTCTTTCATTGAGAGTCTTGACAATTTCTTACTTGGCTCACTCACATCCTTCCTTTGTTTATCTTCTTCCTCTGGGCATCACTCGGTGGGTTTACATATGTATACTTTACGCCCATACACATACCTACCCAGCGCACCTACACGGATATTCATGATTGCACCTAGCTATGTGCACCCGGGGACAGAAGTCGCTCGCATACACACGTTCATAAGCATAGTTACTCATATAGACACGCCTGTTTCTTATTGCACCGAAATATTGCACCAAATGATAGAACTTAAAATGTCATACACTATCTTCAAAGTTTCGCTCGCAGATTTCAGTTTAGCATTTATATTATGGGAAATCTAATTATATATATATATATATATAATATATATATATATATATATATATATATATGTATATATATATAATATATAATAATATATATAATATATAAATGGGAAATCTAATTATATATATATTATATATTAATATATATATATATATATATATATATATATATATATAAAAGTAATATATAAGTAATGGTAATTTCTGAAATTAAACTCTGATGATAAAGCTTTGCTTTGAAATCGATTAGACATATAAAACATCTTTTTGTCTTTATTTTTTACGCATTGTATTGCCTTCGAATTTTATTATTTTATATATATATATATATACTATAGTATGGGATGGTCACTGTTTCAGCTTTTGCTGGAACGGTGTACCAAAGGCAGTATTATTGGTAGAGTGCTCAATATAAAATAGAGCTATTATATGATATGATAAAATAAATATATAAAGGTTTTACATACCTATTTATTTGGTGACAAAGGAACATTCACGACCATATTGGTTTCATGCAAGGTAATCGTCAGGTGAAGGTGTTCACCTGACGATTGCCTTGCATGAAACCAATATGGTCATGAATGTTCCTTTGTTTAATGACATGAAAGTTATACTAACTTGTTCCTTATTTATGTTGAAAAAAACAACAACATTTTAATTGGTTCTAATTAGTCGTAATTTGTAATTAGGTCAAAAAGTGACCCGTTTCTTACTTTACATCGACTGTCATATTCCCCCTATCTATGCATATCTTTATTACCTCCTCGTCATATATGTTAGTTTCTCCGTGAGAGTAAGAGAGTTATTTAGAGAGTGCGAAATATATTTGTTTGTTAAGTTGCGGAGGGCGTCCCTTCTTACAATTCGATTTTAATGGTTATTTTTTTCATGTTCTCCGGCTGTATTTATGTTGTTTTTTCTTTTTTAATATAATTTGCTTTTCAAACTCACTTTTCCCTAAACCCAATTATCTACGAGGCATGGATTATTGTATTAGGTTATTTCATGATCGTTATATGGAAAACAGATCTTTGTGACAATTTAAAGCGACAATTCTTCAAAGATATAGTTGTATCAATAATACTGTAATGCAGCACAACTTGGAGCTTAACAAAGTGCCTAGAGAATAAACAAGATAGGAGCTGCACAAGAATGATGTATGTGTTCTTAAACAGATTGTAAAAACGAAACCCACAAGGAAGCAGCTATACGGCTATTTGAGCCCTATCACACAAACCATCCAAATGAGACAAACAAGACATACTGGACATTTCTGGAGAAGCAAGGACGAACTCAGAAGTGATGTCCTTCCGTGGAAATCAGCACATGAACATGTCAATGTGGGCCATCTAGCAAATAATTTCTGCACGGATACTGGATGCTGTGCAGAGGACCTCCCCAGGACAATAAATGAAAGAGACAGTTGGTGAGAGATTGTCATGGATATCCGTGCTACTAGCGTGACAGGATGATGATGATGATGATGATTTCATGTTCACCTGTTTATCAGAGAGAAGCGGAATAGCAACAACAACAACAACAACAACAATAACACAAATCAACAACAATTTCTTTGAACTAGGGTACGTCTGATATTCTTTTCGTCTTTGTTTTAGAACTTGTTCGCAAGCGCGGGAAATCTGAGAGTCGCCGATCACGTGTGGCGACTGAGACACCGGAAGTCTTCTGCGTTTTGATGACACGTGGTCTATTGAAAGCAAACCGTTTTATACCGGTACCTTTGATGTTTGTTTCTTCTATGATGTGTGTCCTAAATTCTTCCGGTGTCTCTCACACTCTTCTCAGTCTGACTGAACACTGATCAAATTTATTATAATAATATCACCATTAGAATCCGGGCGCCATATCGAGACATAGGGTTTTGAAATTCCTTTAAACATAAACACAGCAACATCTGAAAACTCTTGAACTATCCATGGTGATATCTGTACAAAAATCACCAATTATATTCATTAATTCAGTCTTCAGAGGAGCAAGCATTGACCAATCAAATGCACATAGAATGCATTTAGGATCGTTGGTAAAATATATTCGGTAAGTCTAGTTAGTAACTGAGTTTAGTCAGTTGCTAACTAGACTTAATATTAGACGGACTACGATTGAATTCTTTGCTACAAGTACAGTCTTGTTCTACCCAGGCTGTTTTCATTGGCTATGGGCTACGTCTACAGATTTCTGCACTGAAATCATGTCAAATATTCACCTGCATTTCCAGGTGCAAATGGTCAGGTCAGGGCCACATCCTGTTTTCGTTTCCAGGCTGCACCTGACCCCCATGCACTTCCTATTCAGCCTGGTCTTTGGGTGCACTGATCAGACAATATATTACACAACTATTGTTAAAATCTTTACACTCACTGGCTCTGTCTGTCTGTCTGTTTGTCGGTGTATGCCTGTCTGTCTGTCTGTCGGTTTCTGTCTTTCTCTCTGTCTCTGTCACTGTCTCTGTCTGTCTCATTCTCTGTCTCTGTCTCTGTCTGTCTGTCTGTCTGTCTCTCTCTGTCTATATATATTATATATGGTCCTTGGGCGCACTGGTCAGACAATATATTACACTTAAAGTAGTATAACATTTGCAAAATATATAAACTGTGTACGAACTGAAATCTTGGGTAGCTGAATCAAATCATTTTTAGAAAAAAAAAAAGAATGAAAAAAAAAGGATGTACTTTTAAAATATGAAATCAATTTTTATCCTATTCTTTCAACAATTATAAAATTATTTTATCTACTAGACTTTTTACTCCTGAGACTCCACCCTTTACAACCATTAGATTTATCAATAGAAGACCTAAACGCATAAAATGGTGACAAGAATCGTAAAACAAACAATAAACAAAACCGGCTGATCCTGATTTAGTAACCGACGACTACTATATCGCTGATGGCTAATTAACAAAAAAGAGTTAACAATTTTGTGTTTTGTTCTCTCCGCTCAGTTTTCGAATCCGTGGAAGCAGGTGGAAATTGCTACGTCTGTGGGGGAGTTCCTTCATTCTAGTATAAACCGACTCTTCCCATGTTTTTGAATCTTGTTTTTTTTCGCGAACGTTTGTCTCCTCGTACCCCAGGCACCAAAAAGTGAGCGAATCGAGGAATCCATTTTCTCCAGTTAAAGTACCTGGAACATCCAACCCCTACATCATCGCTTGAATGGATAATCGAGTGTGGTGACTTCAGCAATTCCTTTTGTTTTCAAACCGGGGTGATATATCAAGTAGATTTTGTTGCACTTAGCTTACTGGACGAGATGTTGAACTTGTTAATTCAGCTTTCCTCAGGAGAAAGAATACCAAGAAAATTTGTTGCAGGTGTTGGTGGGGGAATTTGGTTGACAAAGAGTTAAAGATCAAAGTTAAAACCTAAAGAATTATTAGATGATTATCATTGTATTAAAATACACTTAAATCAGAAATAAGGCAGGATATTTCTGATCGATTTGCCACAGTTATACATAATATATATATATATATATATATATATATATAATATATATATATATATATATATATATATGAATAAGATATAATGAAAAAAACAAACGATGTTACAACTGAAATAGGCTCATCGGAAGAGAAAGTGTGCAAACCGTTTCGGGGCCAAATCTCTTGACGGTTTAAAAAAAGCAACACCCGGCTGTCTGTATTAAAAATAATATGAATTTTATTTAAAAATAAAATGAATTTTATTTAAAAATAAAATGAATCTCATTTTTAATTTTGAAATTACAATAATTTTGATATTCTATATACACTTTTTATACATATTTTACACTTTTCTATAACTTTACATCAGACTTTTTTGAGTCTTTTTTCATTACTATAATGCTTCTGATTATTTTCAAAATTAAAAATGAGATTCATTTTATTTTTAAATAAAATTCATTTTATTTTTAAATAAAATTCATATTATTTTTAATACAGACAGACATTTTTTTTTTGATTAATTCCAACGTTTGGCTAGCAGCGTTCTGTTTTTACTAACGGTCTTTTTTCCCATCTTATTTTTTTTGATGACCGACCCACGTGCGGTTGATACATTATAATGCAATAGGGTCCTCATATTAGTTGAGGATGGGCCGGGTGTTGCTTTTTAAACCGTCAAGAGATTTGGCCCCGAAACGGTTTGCACACTTTCTCTTCTGATGAGCCTATTTCAGTTGTAAACATCGTTTGTTTTTTCATTATATCTTATTCATACTGTCGGATTAATTTCCATTTAATTTTCACACACACACACACACACACACACACACACACACACACACACACATATATATTATATATATATATATATATATATATATATATATATATATATATATAGTTGGTAGAATTAATAAACCCCAAAATAGCTAATAGATATCTTATTACAACTGAGATAATGTGTCAGTCTATAAGCAAAACTACATCACCGCCGACGTTACAATTTCCTTAGTTATTTACCTCAAATTCTCGATGATGTTTACATAATCATTACTTAATTAGCATTAGGAATATGTCTATTAAACTTTACCTGAGCTAGGGTTGCCCCAAATTAATCCATGTTATTAATGGGTTTAAAATTCTACAATGTGTGATCTATATCACTTGTTCCTTTCTAACTGAGTGTTCGATATTTTTATCTTGTCTCATCTAAAATATTTTAACTACTTAGATATTTCTTTCTTTGGATAGTTGAAATTGAATATGGTTTAATAATGTTAGTAAATTCTGATATACATGTTTTGATTTATTAATCATTCGTTGTGTAAGGTACAGTGTACGAATAAATATTTATTACACTTATTCTAATTTTATTTCAATTGATTTCTATATAAAACTAGATACATTTGAGAATAAAACACCAAGTAATTTTTTATGAAACGTGGTTTGTTAAAACCGGTATTCAAATAATCCACACCATATTCTAGTTAAACCTTTATTTCTTAGGGATATAGATCATATATATATATATATATATATATATATATATATATATATATATGTGTGTGTGTGTGTGTGGTGTGTGTGTGTATTGTGTGTGTGTGTTAAAATATATATGCCAAGATATGTCAATATAATGTATATAGAAAAGAAAAGAGGTAAGAAAAGGACTCGTTAGTGTTTAACATTATGGAAGATAAAAAGAAACAGAAATATCCAAAACATGATCCCCTGATAGAAAAAAATATAAAACAATTGTACGGACATCTAGAAAAAAAATGCAAATAAAACGATGTAGATATGGTAACGAATAAAAAAGAAACTGGATTCTCATTAATATTGGCCTAGATTAACGTCATAAAAACCAATTAGATGAAGACTAAAGCGACAAGAAGTAAAGCCAATAGAATAACAAATACATATGAAACCATCAATCATATGATAAACAAATCGTGCAGGTTGGCTTAGGAATTGTCCAAAGAAAAAAACCCGGGATAACTGGGTGAAGGGTGATTCATTATGTATGAGGCAAATAAACGGTATCTAAACAAACATACCAAATATATAATATATATATATATATATATATATATATATATATATATATATATATATATACTCAACTAATATTTATCGGAATATAAATAAAACATAACATTCTCGTGACTTGAGATAAAAAAACGGATCACATAATAAATGCCAGAATCCAGATCTAGTTACCATAGAGACCACTTATTGATTATTCGGCCTCCAAAACTGGATAGACCCCATGGAATGGGGCCATCTGGTGGACATGGGTGTCGACCCGTGATGTTTAAGGAAGGAACCATGGTGGCTGAGCAGTCAATTAGATGCAACACCACTTTGGCATTTACTTACTCTAGAAGGGCGGTCAGAGAGGCCCCCTATGATCTATATATATTTACCACCCCCTCCGCACGAGCAGGATGCAACACAAGGTCAATTTCTTAAACGGAGTTTAACAGGTTTGAATTCAGAGCTTTCCTTCTCCTAGACTGGTTACCTAGCCATGGTTAAAGATTCCAGTCTGCCCTGCTATTTATCCATAGCTGGAAGGAGAGTAGAATTCATACCTTTCCCAAGGGTATTAGTGCTATGTGAAATGCCGACAGCTTCGTCCAGTAATTGAACTCGTGTTGATGAGTTCATTTCCTACGACTCTAACCTTTAGACTACGCGCCTCCCCCTCTGATCTATAGGCCGGCCAAGTCAAGCTCTAGCATCTATATAATTGTCCCAACCTTATTGCCGCCAGGACAACCCTTAACCCTATTTTATCCTATATGTGCTAGAAGGCGTTGTCTAAGGGTCTTAATATCCTGGTTATGACGTTAAACTCTATTTGATGGTGAGATTCCAACTTTGAAGCTCTGGAGAATGTGGAGTATTCCTTCATCACTACTCCTAGGTCCCCTTTGACCTCAAATGGTAGTACCTGTTAGGGTTCCATCTATATCTTGTTTGAGTATAAAAATGCGTAAGTTTTGTATGACCAGCAGCATGTATTTAGTGGTTATGACGGTTCATGACAGATTCGCAGTTAATGAACGCTGAGGTGTTATTTTTGAAAATGAACGTAGATGATTTTTTTTCAAAGGATCAAATATAAACATTATGGGAAATCCTCTTTACATTATTGCTTTAACAATTTATATGAATTATAAGAATTAATTATAGGAATTATTGTTTAGTTCAACTAAATATAAAGGTTTTGCTAATATAGTCCTAAAGTTTTTATTCTTTATTTTTCTATTTTTAATATATATATATATATTATATATATATTATATATATATATATATATATATATATGATACGACTTAAAGAACCCAATACATATTACGTAATAAATTCACTAGAGTCCACATATATTTATTTTTGTGTGAATAATAAACAGTTGGTGTTTATTTCATTCCATAGTTCGGAAGTTCGACCTTACTTTGTCAAGTTATTCTAGATAATATATATATATATATATATATATATATATATATATATATATATATATGATGAAGGTATAATATCTATATCATAATATATATATATATATATATATATATATATATATGTACACTAAAATAGCATATTGTAGCGAATCATTTGTTAGCACAATAACTTTAAATTCTTTAACATAAAGAATAAATGAATTTACATTACAATGTACAACTTAGTGATATATATATATTATTATATAATATATATATAATATATATATATATTATATATATATATCTGTGTATGTGTGTGTGTGTGTGTGTAAAATCTTAAAATCTAAAGTGTAAAATATAAAAGCGATTCACTTGTCATAAAGTACCGAATATCAAAGAGCTAGAGAGCTAGAGAGAGGGAGAGAGAGAGAGAGAGAGAGAGAGAGAGAGAGAGAGAGAGAGAGAGAGAGAGAGAGAGAGAGAAAGTCACACATATGTTGTAAAACCTAAATATCCCGATTAAAAAAAAAAGATTGACTCTACATTTAAACTTCAAAAGCGAAGAGTTACTGCATATAAAAGTGCTATATTGATATACATCATCCAACAATCCTTCGGTTCTACTTTAACAAACACTAAAATGTCTATAAAAAAAGACGATCCATTAACTCTAGTAATAGAGATATTTCCAACCTAAATAAAAAAAGAACTATTAAAATCAATAGGAAATAGCGTATACTCTTAAAAGCCGTCATACATAAAAGGCAAAAAAAACCCAAAACTATGAATGATAATAAAAATTACGAAATAGCATCTGTTTTAACACCTCCACATTCAATAGCGTTGTAAATACTAAAACAGTAAAAGTATACATCAACTTAATTGACAGTAACGCGTTAAAATATTTAACACAAACTCTGATAAACTAAGTTACAGTTTCTCTGAATATTTGTGATGAGGCTTGATGATTAGTATTATCTGCGTTATTCGGGCTATTGTCCTCATCTTCATTGTTATTTGTGCGACGTTTTGGCCGATGTGCCCTCTGGCCTTCTTCAGGTATTTCTTGTCGGACTCGGGAACCTTCTTTTCGGACTCGGGAACTTTCTTTTCCAACTCGGGAACTTTCTTGTCGTAATCGGGAGCCATCACGGAACTTTGAACCTAACCCTTTATTCAGTCCACGGCGGTATCCTGTTCTCATTCCGCTAATCATAGCCCTACCCCAGCTATGGTTAGCGGAATGAGAACAGGATACTCCCGTGGACTAAATAAAGAGTTAGGTTCAAAGTTCCGTGATGGCTCCTGATTACGACAAGAAAGTTCCCTAGTTCGAAAGAAAGTTCCCGTGTTCGAAAAGTAGGCTCCCGATTCCGACAAGACATACCTGAAGAAGGCTGGAGGGCATATCGGCCGAAACGTTGTACAAATAACAATGAAGATGAGGACAATAGTCCGAATAACGCAGATAATACTAAGTTACAGTTGTTCAAAAACTAGTTACACTAGCAGGACCTGTGGATATACCACAGTATGATAATTTAATTATTACTATGTTTGATATGATTGTTTAAGAACTGTTGCCATAGCTCAATATGTAAAAAAATTTTTCTCTCACTCTTTTTTTCTTTCCTTCTTTTCATCTTTTAATTATATTCGATTGAAACCGATTAGCGTTATAACTTCCACACACTCACCCCCTCTCTCTATCTTTTCCCTTCCCTATATCTTTCTCTCTTTCTTTTTTATATTTTATCAGTGTAGTATGTCATTTTGTTTACCTTTCTTTCTTTATAATAAAAACGGAATGGCCTATAAGAAATAAGAAATTTGACGATTGAGCGACACCAGGTAATTAGGACTTAAAAATACATGGATTATTTGGCCGGTCTCATTTTTAACCAGAGATTGTTGCAGGATGATAACAGTCGGAAGATTAAGGAACAAGCGTAATAATATTATGTTACATGACTAGAAAAACGTCAATGCAACCTTCCCTGTAACTGAAGACGAAAAGGGTTAATGCTTAACCAACAATTTTGTTTTATCTAATGACCATAAGAACTGAAGATATGTTTGAGATATAGAGTACAAGCAGCGTCTACCCGGCGTCGCCTGTGTAGAGGGGGATTTTTTAAAAGTTAGTCCCGCAGATCCATTATTACTGAATCGCGAGTTGAATCCTCGTGGGATTCCCCATTTAAATCCCTATGTAAAAAAAATAGACCTTGCATTGATCCAGCTACTCTGAAAAGGAATGTTAATGTCTACTATCTAAAATATTAAATGGAAAGAAATCCATGCTGTTTTCATTTAAATTTTATTTATTAATTATCTTCCCTAATATAAATCAAATCTTTATTATTTTTGCTCAAAAACCAAGCCCTGGTGATATTTAATGTGTATATTTATTTACTTTGTCGTTAATTGTTTTATTTTCGAAGTTTCCTCCAGACATACATAGACACACAACTGTCCTTTATATATGTATAGATAGATGACTCTGAACTTAGTAAGTTCTAGGTTTATATTTTCAAGTAGTCGTTGTCGAATATTAAAGTAGAGAAGTCTACTTATGAAGGCATCCCTTATGGCCTCAGTCTTATGTTCTTCAGCACCAACTGCCTTGTAGTTGTAATCTTTGCTTAAACGACTCAGATTTTGTAGGTATTCGTCTAGCGCCTCTTCTGGTGTTTGCCGGCGCGTCGATAGTATATACCTGGCATGGATTTCCTTCTTAGGCTTGTCATATATTTGCTGGAAGAACGTGTTGTAATGGTTAAAGTCATGGGAAATGGACTCGTCGCCCCGAGTTCAAATCCTGGATGTGGTAATTGCATTTCACTTAGCGCTAATACTCTTGGAAAAGGTATGAATAAATAGTAGGGCAGATCAGGCTCTTGAACCTTGGTTATGCAACTGTTCTAGAAGAAGGAAAACTCTGAATTCAAACCTGTTGAACTCCGCTTAAGAAATTGATCTTGTGTCACATCCTGCTCGTGCGGAGGGGTTGGTAAATATATTTAATTGCTGGGGTTTACTGACAACTCTCTCATAGACTGGAAAAGTCAGAGATTAACTCATACATTGATGGGCCTGTAAAATTTAGGAGCAAAGTTTGTCGGTCGGTTTGCATTGTTCTATACTTTACAGGAAATTCTCAAAAGTAGCAAGCCAGTGTATTCAATCTTTAACAGCTTACTCGAACAGAGAAAACTTATTTAAAATTTATTCAATATAGATGAGTAGTTAGTATTCAGAGGACGTATAATCATGAATAGTTCAGTTTACAATTAAAGAGAGGGATAATGGAATATTCACAACAATGACATAACATGATCTACACACACACACACACACACACATATTATATATATATATATATATATATATATATATATATATATATATTATATATCAATAAAGGAAGGAAGAACTCAATACAGTAATCCATAATAAATTTATTTCGACGAAAATTGGGCCCGTATAAATCTAAGTTGATTTAAACCGGCTCCCCAAATTTTCGTCTCATCAGATGGGTCTCAATTCACTTATCTAGATAAGTGATAAGTGATGAGAGATAAGTGAATTGAGACCCATCTGATGAGACGAAAATTTGGGAGCCGGTTTAAATCAACTTAGATTTATATGGCCCCAATTTTCGTCGAAATAAATTTATTATGGGATTACTGTATTGAGTTCTTCCTTCCTTTATTGATAAATATTGCTCTGTATATAATCTAAAAGGTTATTTTACATTGAGCTCTCTTTAGTGATTTAAAGATTCGCTGTATTTATACATACTGGATCATCAATATTAGTACAGTGGATCTTAGAAATCACATATAGAATCATCCCTTACTACCAAGTTTTGTATATATATATATAATATATATATATATATATATATATATATATATTATGGTGTGTCAAAAAAGTATCCAGATTCTCCTTACTTTTTGACACACCTTGTATTCTGAAACAAAAGTTGCATTCATTGTTCCTTTCTATCTTGGTAAATACAGCTTCAAACTCGGCACTTTTATGACACATCTGATCATCTGATATATATATATATGGAGAAAATCTAGAAAACAAACACAGGATGTTATGATGGATGGAAAATTTATTGTCGATACTTGAGTATTTCGGTTTTACAGTGGAAACCTTCTTCAGGACTAAGAATTTGTGTGGATAGAAGATGAAGAATGTTTTGTATGCGTTGAATTAGAAATATACATAATATATATATATATATATATATATATATATATATATATATATATATATATATATATATATATATGAGTGTGTGTATGTGTGTGGGTCTGTGCGTTTACATATATAAATGTTAAAGGTTGATATAGATATCAACAGACTGATAAATACTTATGTAAACTAGCAAATATATGCACCCTCCGGGTGCAAGTATTTAAGTTTTAATGTAATAAAATATTATATTAAATTAGAAATACTAATGAAACTAAATAACAATGCAGATTTAAAAAGTTGAAACAGAGGGGGGGTATAATCGAAAAATAGAACAGCTGAAACATTCTCTTCCATCACTCTCGTCTTTCATTACTAAATTTTCCTAATTTAACTATTTAGCTAAAATAGAAAATAAAGAACAAAAGTAAAGTTATTTCTTCTTGTTAATATATTTCGTTTAAGATTTATACCCGACATTTTTAGTCATATTCATTAAGATAAAACCAAACAATTAGAAATCAATAATACTAAGCATATATTTAATAAAATAAAATTGTTGATGTCAATATGTAAATTAGCCTTCCCGTTAACACTCTAAACCTCTATTTTGTTGTATATATAAATACAATTGCATGGTATTACT
This sequence comes from Doryteuthis pealeii, assembly GCA_023376005.1. Classification (NCBI taxonomy): domain Eukaryota; kingdom Metazoa; phylum Mollusca; class Cephalopoda; order Myopsida; family Loliginidae; genus Doryteuthis; species Doryteuthis pealeii. The sequence continues at coordinate 17,071,576 of CM042147.1, read as the reverse complement.
GTGTAGATACAGCCAACAGTATTAACGTAAAACAATTTTATTAGTAATTGAGTTTTAGATAAAAATAAAGTCACGAGGAATGTAACGTAAATAACTAAGGGAATTGTGACTTGAGTAGTAATATAGTTTCGGTTACAGACAGAAAAACACACAATCTCCATTATAATAAGATATTTGCAATTTTATAGGACGTAGACAATAACATGTCACAATTGATATAAATGTGTTGATTCACATAATTCAGGTTTGTTCAAGTAATAGAATCATATTACATCTTTTTGTATTCTTAGATCTTTTTCCCTTTTTGTTCCATTTTCTTTTTTTCTTTTTTATGTGGCCTCTTTCCATTCTTTCTTGATTTTTTTCTTTAGAGACATTTTCATTTATTTTCATTTCTTTCAGCCGACATTTCTTTTTTCAAGATTTTCTTTAGCAAATTTGAAAGGTTTCTTTTTTTTTCAACGTATCGACGTTTTTTTTCTTCGCTACAAAAAAAAAATGATTGATTTATTACGTTGTCGAATCTTTCAGTTAAATCGGCTTGTGTTTGTTTTTCAGTCAGTAAACATTAGTTGGCTGTCGAAAGTTTTGTTATTTTTGACTGGCGAATTTAATATCCCCCAAATATATAAATATATATATATATATATATATATATATATATATATATGTATATATATGTGTGTGTGTGTGTGTATTTATATATGTTTATATATGTTTCAATTTATAACACATATATATATATATATATATATATATGTGTGTGTGTTTGTATTAATATATGTTTATATATGTTTCAATTTATAATCATAATATATATATATATATTATATATATATATATATTATATATATATATATATATATAGTACCAACGTAATTCATAAATCAAATTAATATAAATATATATTACCCATACCTCTACACGAACAGAATGTGACACCATGTCAATTTCTTAAGCGAAGTTTATCAGTTTTTTAAAAATTATATATATATATATATATATATATATATATATATATATATATATATATATATACCCTCTTCAACAGCATTATGTGACACAATGTTAATTTCTTAGGCGCATTTTAACAGGTTTGAATTCAGAGTTTTCATTCTCCTAGACTGGTAGCTTAACCAAGGTCTTGGATTCATACTTTTCCCAATGATACTAGCCCTATTTGAAAGGCAGATAGCCTCGTCCATAAATTTCAACTTATCTCGTCCTGTCCATTTCCAATGAAGTGTATATAATATATATATATATATATATATATAATATATAATATATATATATATATATATATATTCAATCCACAGGTGGGTATTATACGATATATGTTTAGAGAATATCTCGTAGCATTTAACTCTACCTAATGACACCTCTCTTCAATACACCGTGGGTATATTGTTCTCATTCCGTTGTCCATGTTTAAAGGTTATCTCTTCTCAGCGAATTCTTCCTAAGGACCCTTTATTCAATTCGCCGTGGGTAGAATGTACTCATTCGGTTGTCGAGGACATCTCATATCCTTTCTTCCAAGATATCCCTCTGTTAAATCTATGTGTATAGGTTCCACTGTCCATATTTAGGGACCATGGGATATCAGTCAATTCTCGCGTGCTAATTGCCCATCGCGATGTACGCCTGTTTCCTCCATTGAACCAGATTATACTGCAATATAAAAAACGTCTTTATTCAATTATATTATGCATTGTTAAGTTTTTAAATTCCATCCTTAGCCAGTTGAAAAGGGCTTAAAGTAAGTAAGTCCTGAGTTATGGAATCCTTTGGTAAGTGAATAAGTCCTATCATGCGTATTGTTAAAGGTCCAGTGATTTACTCCTATGTCCGTCGTCCACGGAAGTCGCAGTAGTTATGAGTAGTTATGGCCAGTACTGCCGGTTTAAGTATTGTATCAGCAGCAGAGTACTGCCAACGATTGGCCAAGAGTTTGATCACATAGTTCTCACCGAGTCTATAAGTAGGAGTGGGTTTTTAACACACACCTTATATAGAAAAATTTCAACATGCATATATGTCAGGTCATAACAAATCTTCTTTCTTACATCTTACTAGTACAATGTAAACTAGTACTACCTGTTCGATGTTAGCACCCCGATCAGCCGCGCCAGGCTTGTCTAATCATATGGTGATGTAACGTAAGAGAGAAAGAAAGAGATATATAGTCAGACAGAGAGTGAGTGAGTGAGTGAGAGAGAGAGAGAGAGAGAGAGAGACACACACACACAGAGAGAGAGAGAGAGAGAGAGAGAGACAGAGAGAGAGAGAGAAAGAGACAGAGAGAGAGAGAAAGAGAGAGAGAGATTGGAATGAGCCAGTAGGTTAGCATGGAAAATTTAAAAGGATGAATCAGCACAAAGCCATATGCCATTTTTCTGTTTGGCGAGATGTGAGACGCGGTGAAGTGGAATAGATGAAGAGATAGAATTGAGAATGTTAGGGGAGTTTGGAATGAAAACGCACATCCAAACACATAGTAATAGGACTGGTATACTTACTAGTCACTTAAATCCCTAAATGGATAGATAGGTTACCTTAACCTTGGTTCTCATTCCATCTTGGACAAGGAAAAGTCTGTTATAAAACCTCCACTGCCAAGTGGCTACACCTCATTTCAAGTAAAGGATAAGGTAGTAAACTCTGAAATCAAATCCGGAGTTGGATACCCTAAGGTAGTGGGATGCTGGACTTCAGCGCTAGACAGCAACTCCCGCGACACTATCGTTGCCAAACTGTATCATTGTTATGCCTTTCATTTTGTCCACAACGACAAGGAAGAGAGCGGTACCTGCTGCTTGGTTGACAGCTCATTCTCCATATCAACACGACCAGAGTACGTAGTTCCACTCGTTTTTGGACACTATGCCATCGTCTTAGACGGAAGCATGCCAACATAATGCATTATATAACTGAAAGAAAAAAAAACCAAAAAAAAAAACACCAAAATTGCTTAGGATTAGGGTTCATTACGTTTCTTTTTATGGTCTTGATTTACCAAAAGAGGAGTTTCATTCTGAAATAATTAAATGTTAACTAGAAATAAGTCTCGGCAAATAATGCAAACAAAATAGAAGCGTGCAAACATTTCACATTTGGGCTCAAGAAAAAGAACCAACGCTTTCATACTATAGGCATATATGACTATACAAAATCAAATACTGCAAACAGAATCACATATATACACATGTACACACACACACATACACACACACACACACACACACACACCACACACGTATATATATATATATATATATATATATATATATATATATATATATTCTTTGTTGGGTGACCAAGTTTCTTGGTCTAAGGTGATTCTAGGCTGATCCTATTCTCTACCAGTAGTTTGTTGTAGAGTTCAGGTTCCGTGTGAGAGCTTAATGCTTAATTTATTATAAACAGAGCAAATTTATTTGTGAATAAAAAGGCCGTAAATACCAGAGATATCGTGATTATAGCCCATTTCCACTCGTGGGTATCTGAGGCCCACCGAGTTTCGTCAGACCACGTTTTTATTTTATTCAGACTAGCAAAGAGTTAAATTCAGTTTACATTTATACATTCTTCCACGCCCCCAGGGGCGATATTTGTGTATTTTTTAAATCTTTTTTTTTTAATGTCATCTGAATTCTTCCTTTAGTAGTAGCGGTGCCTATGCCTGTCTGCTATGTTCTAAAAACATGGTCTGACGAAGCTCGGTGGGCCTCAGATACCCACGAGTGGAAATGGTCCATAATCACGATACATCTGGTATTTAAGGCCTTTTTATTCACAAATATATATATATATATATATATATGTGTGTGTGTGTGTGTGTGTGTGTGTGTGTGTGAAAGGTATCGAGTATTTCCGTAGTAGGATTCAACCAAGGTATAGAACTCAAACATACAGATAAACGGTTTTGCGGACATACTTATAGATATATGTATATGCACATGTATTCAGATATACGGGATAAAATATGAATAAGTAAATAAAAGAAAACCTTAGTTTATCAGACATAAATTTATTTCAACCTTTATTAGCCTCTTCATATCTGATTTCAGAATGGATAATCTGCGTGATTTTTTTCTCCCTTTTCTAGAAACCCATCATAATAGATTGTTATTACATTTTGAGACCCGAACTCCAAATGGACTCAACAATAAATTAAACCACCCCCAAAACATCACATTTAACTTTCAAGAACTTTTTTTTTTAATTGATTATTTGAAAATTCATTATTTTTAGACTGTTCCTCCTGCTTAAAATAAAAAAGAAAAAAATGATCACCATGTTCTTTTTTGATAATCCTTTAAATAGAGTGTGGACTTTTCATTTGGGACGAAGTGGCTGTTTTTTTTTCAAATTGAATCCGAAGCCCCCAATTCCTTGGAGATTTCACTGCCATCGATAGGAAAGCTATTTCTAAGTATAGAAATAGTCACACACAAGGAAGTCGACGCGAATGAAATTATTTATCGGACATCATGCAAATGTTCCCCCTACAAAATGGCGTCGTTTTTGGCAAATTGCCATCTCGAAGAGAGTTTGCCAGGTTGATGGCTACACGGAGACGCTACTCAAAATAAACCTGTAAGAATGTTTCTTTCATAATTCATAAGTTCATTGCGAAGGGACGCATTTTAGTGCCTTACAAATAGCCCCGTTCGGCCGATATACTCGGGCGCAGTGAAGCCAGTGTTTATCAATATTATCTACTACGTTTTTCATGCGTGAGGTTTTTCAAAATCGGTTTTCGGCAAAAGTAGACAACATGTCTGTGTTGTTTTCTACTTGTTTGGCAGGAGTTGTGTTTAATAATAATACGGATCCAAAGAATTTAGGATTAGTAAAGTCTTCAGACGACGAAAAACACCACAAAATCTGAAGGCTTTACTTATTTGTAATTTTAGATAGATTCAGATTTTATTAGGTTTTAGTAGAACTATCTCATTTAAGATCAGCGGTTCTCGATTTGTCTATCTGTCTGTCTGTCAATTTGTCTGTCTATTCATAAATTCACAGACACACGTGCGCAAACACACACACACACACACACACACACACACACACACACACATATATATATATATATATATATATATGAGGAAGAATGAATAAAGAAAAACGGAAAATTCTCTGTTTTTCCCCAACGAATTTTTTCATTCAAAATAAAATTTCACTCTGATGAAGGTCGAATCTTCTCTGTGTGCGGAATATTTTCACACAGATGAACTGACCGAAACACATGTGTAAGTGATATTGATTAAATACATCTTTTATTATCCATTCTATTCTTTCTTTTCTTTATTAATTCTTCCTTATATTGTCGGATTCATTTCCAATTTCCATTTTTACATATACACACACACACACACACATATATATATATATATATATATATATGAAAGTACGCAAACAGTTTGTTTGATATGGCTATGCCGACAATTTTTGGGAGAATATGTGCTTAGTTGAATTCATCAACTAATTAATTTTCAAATTAGGTATGCCTTCAACTAAGCACATATTCCCCCTCCCTCCCCCCAAAAATATATTAGTTGTTAAAGATAACTAATATATTATGGCCGATGTTGAATGCTATTTTATTAATGTTAATTAAATCGAACTCATTTCTTGTTTTTATTTTGCGTTTTACAATAATTTCGCATTCATTCGTATTTTTTGGGTTAGAATATTGTAAGAACTGGTTGTAATGAGACTGCCACACAGGGAGGATTTCATTCATTTTAGGTTTCATGCTATTCTACTCGTCGGGATTGATCGATGTCATTCTATTCTTTTTAAAATAGAAATTAGAAGGCATTTGACAATGCAACGGAATAGGTGATGAAAATCATGTTTATTTACCTGTCTCCTAAATATTTTCGGGATAAAATCCCATCTTCAGAGGTTCTGGATGTTCGGGTCGGCGATTCACCACGGAAATACCCGAACGTTTTCAAATTCACTGCAACATCCGGTATTCTTTTATTTAACTTAATAAATAACAAACGTTTGTGCCAGCGCCGTAATATAAGTACTAAAAAAACACAAGGACCTCCAAAACCTCTGAAGATGGGATTTTTTCCCGTAAGTATTTAGGAAACAGGTAAATAAACATCATTTTCATCACCTCTTCCATATTGCATTGTCAATTGCTTTCTAATTTCTATTTTAAACAAATACGTACAATGCTTCTGTTATGTTTTAGGATCGCCGCATTTATTTTGCGCGGGAAATTCGGAACCTGGACTAAGAAGAAATTGGACAAAGAAGAATTTGAACAAAGAGACTGGAAGGGGAAGAAAGAACGTCCGGTCAAAGGAACAAAAGGATGTGTGGGCGGCTGCCTTTACTTAAGGGGTCAGCAGTAGCAGTTAGAGAGTCAGATCCCAGAGAGACGGCGAACAGAGCAGACAGAGTGACCGTTGACACGGTCGATCGTTGCCAGCAAGCAGTGAGGCGCGCCCACCACCTTCCACCACAGTAGTAGCAGTAGTTCCCATTGTCAATGCCCGCCACTCACATCCACCACGAGTGGAAAAGAAATAAACGTTCAAAGTCTTACTACTACATATGTCTACGTGTGAATCCTTATACTCCACTACTAACACATACGACCCAGCAACAGTATATGACATGTACGATTGTGTGGCCCGAGTCGAGCACTATGCAACACTTCAAGCAAACTATAAAACCCTTATTTCTATTCTCTTATTTTTTGATCAACAATGTATCAAGTCTTGATTGCGTATTGGCATATAAAAACCGGAAGAATGGAACCAACATTTCTTATACTGTTTCTTGACAACTTCCTTTATTCCCTTTGGCATGAGACATCTTGGAAGACAAGAGAAGGAAACGGTACAGGAATATATATATATATATATATATATATATATATATATATATGAATGGCAGTATATGTAATAATCAGTCAGTAATAGTATGTGGTTAATTTTACTGTATTATTTCTTCTCAAAATGATTCCGCAAGCGCCATTGACTATCTATGTAAACTAACCAACATCTTTTTTTTATTCTTTCATTTAGTTCAATCACTTCAAATATATATATATAATATATATATATATATATATAATATAATATATATATAAACTACTAAAAGTAGAGGAATCATATGTAAATTGGGAGGTGATATTTTATAAAATAAAGGGGATACGAAGGCCTTTTCGACCGGTACTTTTTCAAGTATTTACACCGGTTGACAATTAAAAGTCAGAAGTAGGTCTGAGAAAAGAAATACTAACAGCCTCAAGGACTGCTAGATGTTGTTTAGGCCTGGCTCTGTGCAAGACGGAGAAGCACTCATCTGTATAGTCAGTCAAAGAAGCATTTATAGAAAGGTGCTCAGCGATCGCTGAGTCAAATGCTTGGGATAGCCCGGATGTATTGATAGTGATGGCATTGCGAAGTATTCGGGGGACGTGTCAAAAAGGCCTTCGTATCCCCTTTATTCTATATTTTATTCATAATAAAATATCACCTCCCCAATTTACATGTGATTCCTCTACTTTTTAGTAGTTTATAAGTTTCATGTACCAAACCTCTCTCTCTCTCCTCTCTCTCTCTCTCTCTCTCTCTCTCTCTCTTCTTATATATATTATATATATATATATATATATATATATAATATTTTGCTTGAAGGCAATTTCAATGCATGTATCGCATAAAATTCGATACTTTTTTTTATAGAAAATGAACTTGATAAGTGTAATCCCGACAAAGGATCGCTCGGTGTGTAGAACATCGTACAGACTGTTTCGACTTTATTAAGTCTCATCGGCGATGTATACTAACGACTTTCCTCCGACAGAAATCGAAACCGGGACCTCAGTAGGCATAGTCAAAGACCATATTGCTTCGGTCACAGTACACAGCGAACAATCCCTGCAAAATTAACCTTGTCAATGATACTTACACGTCTCTACCATAATAGGTAAGGGGACGTTGAGTGAATAATAACAACAAACCAGGCCGTATGCTCTTCGGCGAAGTGAATAAGATTTTTGGATGTTTTTTTTAGAAGCATTGTTGTTGAATAAAGTATATATATATATATAATATATATATATATATATATATATATATATATTATATATATATAGAATGACTCACGGAGTAAGAAAATGAAAAAAAAAATGGAAGAAAAAAAAAGTAACAAGTGAATCAAAATACTGACCACATTCAATGAGAATGAATATTGAAGAGTGTTCAAGTGAAATGTTGTAATATTTAGAGAACCAAATCGATAACATAGGTTAAATAACCCAAGAATCACCGAAAAGTTTCTTCCAGCATATATATATATATATATATATATATATATATATATATATTTTTAAATGGGATACAAGAGATAACCTACTCGAGTTTCACCATAAGGATCTTCAGGGTTAAATCCACTGAGTTAATCGATATACTGATTAATTGCAGTCGGTCACACGTGTGTGTTCATTGTATTAGAGAATTTGTTACTAAGGGACGCTTGTTTACGATTTGAAATTTCTCACCGGAAGTTGTTTTTTCGTGAGGATCAAAATGACAAAAATGGAATGTGAATTTATTTGTGTGACTTTTTTTACTAGAATATGGCTGTCTAATAACTGTATTAAAAAGGCCCGTTGGAATTTATTTATTTGGTTTTGTTTTGATTAGAGTATATATATGAAAATAATATATATATATATATATATATATATATATATATTATTATATATATAAACTCTCTCTCTCTATATATAATATATTTAGGGCCGGGTTAGCTCAGTCGCTTTAGAGCGTTCGGCTAGAAGTCACAAAGTCCTAGTTCAATACCGGCCTCGCCAACTCAGCGTATGAGTAGCACAGGGATCTGTGCGTAAAGTAAGGAGATGATGGTAGGTGTGGCGCTCCACCTCAGACGCTAAAAATCTCCTTGGTCTAGCGCTATGAAAAGGGATAGACTCCCTCGCAGTCTGGTCGTACGACATTAGGCCGCCCCGACTACTTTACTTACTTATATATATAATATATATATATTATATATATATGGAAGCAGAAAGTACTTGTACAAACCAGAAGAAAATACTAAATCTGAAACACGTCGTGAGAATAAATGGATTTTTAAAAATTCAAACTTTTTGTGGATCTTCTTTCTTTTATATATATATATATATATATAATATATATAATTATATATATTATATATATATATTAACTATAACAGATCTTACTTTTTGAGCAAAATAATGAAAGATTGATTTATATTCGTGAAGATAGTAAAGAGGAGACATTATCTGACTTTCTGACGCCCATCTCTCTCC
>CM042147.1:17060428-17062142 GCA_023376005.1 Doryteuthis pealeii | reverse complement strand
AAGGAGAGTTCAAACATTAGACCCAGGTCCATGCACTCTAATCTGGAGGATAGTACCTGTTGGGTCCGATCTATGGGTTAAAAAAGAAAAAAAATGAGTTTTAAAAATTTGATTTAAAAAAAAATAAGTACCCATAAAAGATTAATTAAAAAAAACGTTTTGGCCTAAAATAACACTAACAAGGGTTTGACCATGCCGTTAAATCCAACCTCCGGATTAACAGACTAGACGAGACAGAATAAGAAGAAAAAAATTAATTAAAGAATCTCAACTTCTTTCTCCATTCACCTCTATGAACCAAACGTTACAAATAATATCCGCCTCTCATATCTTAGTAGATTCAACTATTGCAAATTTCAACTCCACTGAAAAGAAAAAACCTCAGTCAATAAATCTGGCATCGTTAACGATGAATGGAACACAAAGATACAAATATCTTTCATAATAAACTTGATTAATCGTACTAAATAATTTCCTCCTCACATTATTCTACACTGAATTAGCTAACATCAAACGATCGATAATTGATTTCCCGAACTTTTAGATGACCCATATAAATAGAAGTAAAGAATTTTGATGAAATGACATAAACATAATTCAGTCAGAAAAAAAGAAAATTAATAAAAAGTATCATCACTCCTATTTCATTAAGATTCATAATTTACTTTTTCTCTGAATTTTTTAAGTGAGGCTTGATAAGTAGTAAATCATGAATTATGTTGGATTAAATTCGGACTATTGTCCTCATCTTTATTGTTACTACACCATTTTCTCTGAATTTTTTAGATGAGGCTTGATAAGAAGTAAATCATGAATTATTTGGGATTATTCGGACTATTGTCCTCATCTTTATGCTACATAATATTGGGATCCCTAATACTTATAAAAGGTAGTGTAGAAACATAATGGCGATTAGTGCAGCCCACGGCCTTGAAGGATGAAGTGACAACGCTTGACCTCACTCTCACCTTGTCTTCCGGGATAAATCGTGAGAACCGGAAGGCATAGAAGACCCTGTCTTCCGGTTTAAGGATAGTAAGCAACTCAGTCAGTTAGAAGTTAGACAGGCCGAGCTCGTAGTATGTAAGGATCTGCGCAGAGGTCTGGTTTGGGGATTAACAATAAAATAAGATCAAAAGTAAATCGAAAGTTCTTGCGTTTATTACCTAAAAAACTAACAAGACACAGGCTTCTGATAAGGAGAAATCCAACAGAAACCAAGACCGAAAGTCCCCTCAAGAAAGTTCAGACTTTAGAAGAGACAGACCAAGATGTTAGAAGATAGAACCAAAGCCGACCAGAAGAAAGACGACTAGAAGTAAAAGTAAGAAGGGTATACAACATTTATTGTTTATTCTACACTATTCTCTGAATTTTTGAGATGAGGCTTGATAAGTCGTAAATCATGAATTATTTGATTATTCGGACTATTGTCCTCATCTTTATTGTTATCTATACTATTTCTCTGAATTTGTTTTATGATGAGGTCTTGATAAGGTTAGTAAATCATGAATTATTTGGATTATTCGGACTATTGTCCTCAATATTATTGTTATCTACACTATTTCTCTGAATTTTTTAGATGAGGCTTGATAAGTCGTAATTCCATGATTTATTTGGATTATTCGGACTATTGTCGCTCATCTTTATTGTTATCTATACTATTTTCTCTGAATTTTTTTTGATTGAGGCTTGATAAGTAGTAAATCATGAA
>CM042147.1:17040428-17055428 GCA_023376005.1 Doryteuthis pealeii | reverse complement strand
TATTCACGTTATCCTGTGACAATTAGAAATTGTCAAGTCCACACAATAATTCATCTTTTTTAATTGACAGTCAATTGCAAATGAAAGGAAATTCTGACGCCTTCCACCATTCGTTATCAATTGTTGGTTAAACAGAAGAGATTACTCTATGTCAATTAAGATATTTGCAATATATCAACTTAGATTCTAAATTTAATTATCTGATCTACATTTAATCGATGGCAACTTCCGCTTCCGGTCGGGTCTGAAAGACACACCGGTTAAGTATTTCTAGCGAGAGAAATGACGTATCCCAGAGCGCAAAGTGGGCGCGAACGAGCAAAATGAGTGAAAGGCTCGAAAGAAAAGAAATATGGCTGCCTTAGCTCTGTAATTTAAAGAAACGCGATATCGGATCAAGGAGAATTGTCAAGAATGTATTTGCACGTATGCAAATCTTTTCGAGATCGAGTTGTGCATAAATCACTTGTCGACAGGGAAAGAGGTGAGACGCTTTGGAGCGTGTTAGGGATCATTTAAGTTAGAGACTTATGTGTCATTGTTACAAGCATAAGACTCGGTGGTCAGTCGTTTTAATTTGTGAAAGAAATTATGGGACCACTTAAAATATATCACTATTTAAACAGAACTGGAGTTGGTAACTACTATTTGTGTTGTATTGTCCTCGCCCGGAAGATGGAACTTCCGGCTGAGGGACAAAGTAAAAGATAAAAATATATATTTAAAAAGAAAGAGAAAGCGGAAGAGATAGTTTCCGGTCAAGGAAGCAGGGTGAAGATAAAGAAATATATAACAAAGGTCCGTTATCAGATCAAAAAGATAAAGAAGTGTAGGCGTGTCGTCAATACAAAAAGCCAGAGGGTCAAGCCGACAGACTCAGACGCCGGCCGGCAATGAAAGGACACTTCACGTCTCCCGTCAGCAACCACCCCTCGTGTACTCATTGTAAGCTCCGTGCCTTCACCACCCACACACCGAAGAAAATAAAGAAGGGTCCTCTTTTGTACATACGTATCTGTTGTTATTGAAGCCCAGTAGTCGGTCGTAGCTGACTACAAACATACATCGCTTTGGGGTATTGTGACCATACCCGCTACGTATACAGATACACGAATTAGCAGCGTGAAGAAAAAAGCCGCTATATAACATATAGAATTTGATGCCAGTATATAACATTTGGCACATGACGTAAGCTTTTCTGAATGAGCATCTGTAATACTTCCATTATACACATTTCTATAATGAAATTTCAAAGTTCGAGATTAAAAATTAGACAAGTGGCAATGACAGATCAATCTAGCTAATCTCTTACTAGTTTTACCTACATTAGATCAGTAACGATAATTGCTTAGATGGGTGCACAATGTGTATTTAGTGGTGAAACGTTTAAATCTGTACTTGATATACAGTGAGCTTTTTTCTGTTCATGTCATGTTACGTCAGAATGATGCTGTTCCGGATAGAATTTAAACCCAAAACACATTTCTATCCAGAACAGCATCATTCCAGTGCAACAGGAAATGAGCGCGAAAAGCTCACTTTGTAGCAATTACAAATTCATCAGTTTAATTCACCAAAGTTTTAACCGTAAACGCACGGTGTGAATGAATAGAGCTTGTGTTACATAATTCGTGGGTTGCCTAAGAATTATGTACTGTAGTGTAGCAAAATTTAAATGACGGTATTCATAAATGGAAAGTTACCATTGAATCATAGCATGACCGTTATGGAAGTGATTGACAGTAATTCACATTTCACTGACCTAGTCGCTAATTTCTCATTGGCTAAAGGCAAACCGTGTGAAAGGAACTGAGTTAGAATTGTCAGAATTTGGTGGTTCATCGATTGGAATAAAGACAAAGCGTGAGAAGGAAACTGAATTAGTTAGAATTTGGTGGTTAGCCGAAAGGATCAGACGTCTGTACCCAAGTAAGCCGTTTTCTCACCGCGTGGTTATGTTGTATAGCCGACTGCTACTGGACTTCAATGAACAACAGACACGTATATATAAAAATATGACCCGTCTTTATTTTCTTCGGTGTGTGGTTGTGGTTGCTGAGAGGCGTAGATCTTCACAATGAAAATGGCGGGTGGCTGGCGAAGGCGGCGAGTGTTTACAATGAACTTCCAAGGTTGACGGGAGACGAAGTTATCTACTCTGCTGCTGCTGGGGACTCTGATTTGTTGGCTCGAATCCTCTGGTCTTTATATCGATAAATACGCCAACGAATCTTTATCATTTGATCTGGTCTTTACATCCACTAAATATGCCAAGGAATTTTTATCTTTTGATCTGATAATGGACATATATATTATCTTTCTTTTCACCGGAAGACTCTGCTTCCGTTTTCCCTTTTTTCTTTTATCTATTTCTTTATCTTCTACCCTTTTTTTTTATATATATTTTTATCTTTCTCTTTGTCTTTTTGCCGGAAGCTTCCTCTTTTGGAATTTCGGTTTTAATAAAGATGTCTGAGAAAAAATAATCTAAGTCTTGCGTTCATTATTAAAAATTAAAATAAATGTGCACAGACAACCGGATCCCAGAATAAAAGAAGCTCGTATCAACCCGAGGAAGAGACTATGGAAATCACCCCAAAATAAAGATGGTCAGTCGGCGAAATAGAACTGTTCATCCCTTCATATACTCAGAACATGAAATAGGTATACAACACTATCATTGCCACTTGCCTAAATTCATCTGCACCAAACAGGTAACAGTTTAAGGTTATTTCCTAACATGATATTACAGGGTGACTCAGAAAAAAACAGAACCCCAAATATTTATTTATTTTCGCATTAAACTAACCCTAAACACTAACCCTAACCCTAACCCTAACCCCCTCTAGATAAGTAACATAATATTACAGGGTGACCCAGAAAAAGCAGAACCAACAAATTTTGTAATAAATCTGTTAAGTCTAATTTTATTTTTTTTTAAGTTTAAGTACAACAAGGGTTAGGGTTAGGGTTTAGGATTCGGGTTAGGTTTAGATTTAGGGTTAGGGTTGGGGTTTAGGGTTAGTTTAATAGATAAGATAAATAATGTGGGTTCTGTTTTTTCTGGGTCATTTTGTAATATCATGTTACCCAACTATGAAATAACCCAGTTTAAAATATGGGATATATTTCTGCTGTACCCTATATTTCATTTCAGAATAACTAATTGAAAACGCTTTCAGTATTTCTTAGTAATTGTAATTTTCTTTTCATTCTTTCATTGAGAGTCTTGACAATTTCTTACTTGGCTCACTCACATCCTTCCATTGTTTATCTTCTTCCTCTGGGCATCACTCGGTGGGTTTACATATGTATACTTTACGCCCATACACATACCTACCCAGCGCACCTACACGGATATTCATGATTGCACCTAGCTATGTGCACCCGGGGACAGAAGTCGCTCGCATACACACGTTCATAAGCATACTTACTCATATAGACACGCCTGTTTCTTATTGCACCGAAATATTGCACCAAATGATAGAACTTATAATGTCATACACTATCTTCAAAGTTTCGCTCGCAGATTTCAGTTTAGCATTTATATTATGGGAAATCTAATTATATATATATATATATATATATATATATATATATATATATATATATATACATACTGTAGTATGGGATGGTCACTGTTTCAGCTTTTGCTGGAACGGTGTACCAAAGACAGTATTATTGGTAGAGTGCTCAATATAAAATAGAGCTGTTATATAATATAATAAGATAAATATATAAAGGTTTTACATACCTATTTATTTGGTGACAAAGGAACATTCACGACCATATTGGTTTCATGCAAGGTAATCGTCAGGTGAAGGTGTTCACCTGACGATTGCCTTGCATGAAACCAATATGGTCATGAATGTTCCTTTGTTTAATGACATGAAAGTTATACTAACTTGTTCCTTATTTATGTTGGAAAAAAAACAACATTTTAATTGGTTCTAATTAGTCGTAATTTGTAATTAGGTCAAAAAGTGACCCGTTTCTTACTTTACATCGACTGTCATATTCCCCCTATCTATGCATATCTTTATTACCTCCTCGTCATATATGTTAGTTTCTCCGTGAGAGTAAGAGAGTTATTTAGAGAGTGCGAAATATATTTGTTTGTTAAGTTGCGGAGGGCGTCCCTTCTTACAATTCGATTTTAATGGTTATTTTTTTCATGTTCTCCGGCTGTATTTATGTTGTTTTTCTTTTTTAATATAATTTGCTTTTCAAACTCACTTTTCCCTAAACCCAATTATCTACGAGGCATGGATTATTGTATTAGGTTATTTCATGATCGTTATATGGAAAACAGATCTTAGTGACAATTTAAAGCGACAATTCTTCAAAGATATAGTTGTATCAGTAATACTGTAATGCAGCACCACTTGGACCTTAACAAAGTGCCTAGAGAATAAACAAGATAGGAGCTGCACAAGAATGATGTATGTGTTCTTAAACAGATTGTAAAGACGAAACAACACAAGGAAGCAGCTATACGGCTATTTGAGCCCTATCATTCAAACCATCCAAATGAGACAAACAAGACATACTGGACATTTCTGGAGAAGCAAGGACGAACTCAGAAGCGATGTCCTTCCATGGAAATCAGCACATGAACATGTCAATGTGGGCCATCTAGCAAATAATTTCTGCACGGATACTGGATGCTGTGCAGAGGACCTCCCCAGGACAATAAATGAAAGAGACAGTTGGTGAGAGATTGTCATGGATATCCGTGCTACTAGCGTGACAGGATGATGATGATGATGATGATGATGATTTCATGTTCACCTGTTTATCAGAGAGAAGCGGAATAGCAACAACAACAACAACAACAACAATAACACAAATCAACAACAATTTCTTTGAACTAGGGTACATCTGATATTCTTTTCGTCTTTGTTTTAGAACTTGTTCGCAAGCGCGGGAAATCTGAGAGTCGCCGATCACGTGTGGCGACTGAGACACCGGAAGTCTTCTGCGTTTTGATGACACGTGGTCTATTGAAAGCAAACCGTTTTATACCGGTACCTTTGATGTTTGATTCTTCTATGATTTGTGTCCTAAATTCTTCCGGTGTCTCTCACACTCTTCTCAGTCTGACTGAACACTGATCAAATTTATTATAATAATATCACCATTAGAATCCGCGCGCCATATCGAGACATAGGGTTTTGAAATTCCTTTAAACATAAACACAGCAACATCTGAAAACTCTTGAACTATCCATGGTGATATCTGTACAAAAATCACCAATTATATTCATTGATTTAATCTTATAAGAGGAGCAGTGATTGACCAATCAAATGCACATAGAATGCATTTAGGATCGTTGGTAAAATATATTCGATAAGTCTAGTTAGCAACTGAGTTTAATCCGTTGCTAACTAGACTTAATATTAGACGGACTACGACTGAATTCTTTGCTATAAGTACAGTCTTGTTCTACCCAGGCTGTTTTCATTGGCTATGGGCTACGCCTACAGATTTCTGCACCGAAATCATGTCAAATATTCACCTGCATTTCCAGGTGCAAAAGGTCAGGTCAGGGCCACATCCTGTTTTCGTTTCCAGGCTGCACCTGACTCCCATGCACTTCCTATTCAGCCTGGTCCTTGGGTGCACTGATCAGACAATATATTACACTTAAAGTATAACATTTGCAAAATATATAAACTGTGTACAAACTGAAATCTTGGGTAGCTGAATCAAATAATTTTTAGAAAAAAAAAAAAAAGAATTAAAAAAAAAGGATGTACTTTTAAAATATGAAATCAATTTTTATCCTATTCTTTCAACAATTATAAAATTATTTTATCTACTAGACTTTTTACTCCTGAGACTCCACCCTTTACTACCATTGAATTTATCAATAGAAGACCTAAACAAAACCGGCTGATCCTGATTTAGTAACCGACGACTGCTATATCGCTGATGGCTAATTAACAAAAAAGAGTTAACAATTTTGTGTTTTGTTCTCTCCGCTCAGTTTTCAAATCCGTGGAAGCAGGTGGAAATTGATACGTCTGTGGGAGTTCCTTCATTCTAGTATAAACCGACTCTTCCCATGTTTTTGAATCTTGTTTTTTTTCGCGAACGTTTGTCTCCTCATACCCCAGGCACCAAAAAGGGAGCGAATCGATGAATCCATTTTCTCCAGTTAATGTTCCTGGAACATCCAACCCCTACATGTAAGCTATCATCATCGCATGAATGGATAATCGAGTGTGGTGACTTCAGCAATTCCTTTTGTTTTCAAACCGGGGTGATATATCAAGTAGATTTTGTTGCACTTAGCTTACTGGACGAGATGTTGAACTTGTTAATTCAGCTTTCCTCAGGAGAAAGAATACCAAGAAAATTTGTTGCAGGTGTTGGTGGGGGAATTTGGTTGACAGAGAGTTAAAGATCAAAGTTAAAACCTAAAGAATTATTAGATGATTATCATTGTATTTGTTGTGGGGTTTTAAGGGGTCAAATAAGAACAAAACGACGGGTAACAAATGTATGAAAATGTATTACCAAAAGAGTAGACAATTACAGTAAAGAGAAGTGGGAATTACGTCCGACAAATAGAGTAATGAGCTGACTCGCATTGGCTTACTCTCAAGCCATAAGTGTCACTGTTACTTATAGTAACCGTCGGCGCATTCCATTAATCTATAGGGTATATCACCTATAACAGTATTAGAATACACTTAAATCAGAAATAAGGCAGGATATTTCTGATCGAGATGCCACAGTTATACATAATATATATATATATATATATATATATTTATATATATATATATATAGTTGGTAGAATTAATAAACCCCAAAATAACTAATAGATATCTTATTACAACTGAGATAATGTGTCAGTCTATAAGCAAAACTACATCACCGCCGACGTTACAATTTCCATAGTCATTTACCTCAAATTCTCGATGATGTTTACATAATCATTACTTATTTAGCATCTTATTCATTAGGAATGTGTCTATTAAACTTTACCTGAGCTAGGGTTGCCCCAAATTAATCCATGTTATTAATGGGTTTAAAATCCTACAATGTGTGATCTATATCACTTTTTCCTTTCTAACTGAGTGTTCGATATTTTTATCTCGTCTAATCTGAAATATTTTAACTACTTAGATATTTATTTCTTTGGATAGTTGAAATTGAATATGGTTTAATAATGTTAGTAAATTCTGATATACATGTTTTGATTTATTAATCATTCGTTGTGTAAGGTACAGTGTACGAATAAATATTTATTACACTTATTCTAATTTTATTTCAATTGATTTCTATATAAAACTAGATACATTTGAAAATAAAACAATAATATTTGAAATCAATAACACCAAGTCATTTTTTATTAAACGTGGTTTGTTAAAACCGGTATTCAAATAATCCACACCATATTCTAGTTAAACCTTTATTTCTTAGGGATATTATATATATATATATATATATATATATATATATATATATATATATAATATGTGTGTGTGTGTGTGTTAAATATATATGCCAAGATATGTCAATATAATGTATATAGAAAAGAAAAGAGGTAAGAAAAAGGACTCGTTAGTGTTTAAACATTATGCAAGATAAAAAGAAACAGAAATATCCAAAACATGATCCCCTGATAGAAAAAAAATATAAAACAATTGTACGGACATCTAGAAAAAAAATGCAAATAAAACCGATGTAGATATGGTAACGAATAAAAAAGAAACTGGATTCTCATTAATATGGCCTAGATTAACGTCATAAAAACCAATTAGATGAAGACTAAAGCGACAAGAAGTAAAGCCAATAGAATAACAAATACATATGAAACCATCAATCATATGATAAACAAATCGTGCAGGTTGGCTTAGGAATTGTCCAAAGAAAAAACCCGTGGATAACTGGGTGGAAGGGTGATTCATTATGTATGAGGCAAATAAACGGTATCTAAACAAACATACCATAATATTATATATATATATATATATATATATATATATATATATATATACTCAACTAATATTTATCGGAATATAAAATAAACATAACATTCTCCGTGACTTGAGATAAAAACGGATCACATAATAAATGCCAGAATCCAGATCTAGTTACCATAGAGACAACTTATTGATTATTCGGCCTCTAAAACTGGATAGACCCCATGGAATGGGGCCATCTGATGGACATGGGTGTCGATCCGTGATGTTTAAGGAAGGAACCATGGTGGCTGAGCAGTCAATAAAATGCAACACCACTTTGGCATTTACTTACTCTAGAAGGGCGGTCAGAGAGGCCCCCTATGATCTATATATATTTACTAACCCCTCTGCACGAGCAGGATGCGACACAAGGTCAATTGCTTAAGCGGAGTTTAACAGGTTTTTGAATTCAGAGCTTTCCTTCTCCTAGATTGGTTACCTTGCCATGGTTAAAGATTCCAGTCTGCCCTGCTATTTATCCATAGCTGGAAGGAGAGTAGAATTCGTACCTTTCCCAAGGATATTAGCGCTATGTTAAATGCCAACAGCTTCGTCCAGGAATTGAACTCGCGTTGATGAGTCCATTTCCTACGACTATAACCTTTGGACCACGCGCCTCCCCCTCTGATCTATAGGCCGGCCAAGTCAAGCTCTAGCATCTATATAATTGTCCCAAACTTATTGCCGCCAGGACAACCCTTAACCCTATGTTATCCTATATGTGCTAGAAGGCGTTGTCTAAGGGTCTTATATCCTGGTTATGACGTTAAACTCTATTTGATGGTGAGATTCCAACTTTGAAGCTCTGGAGAATGTGGAGTATTCCTTCATCACTACTCCTAGGTCCCCTTTGACCTCAAATGGTAGTACCTGTTAGGGTTCCATCTATATCTTGTTTGAGTATAAAAGTGCGTAAGTTTTGTATGACCAGCAGCATGTATTTAGTGGTTATGACGGTTCATGACAGATTCGCAGTTAATGAACGCTGAGGTGTTATTTTTGAAAATGAACGTAGATGATTTTTTTCAAAGGATCAAATATAAACATTATGGGAAATCCTCTTTCCATTATTGCTTTAACAATTTATATGAATTATAAGAATTAATTATAAGATTATTATTGTTTAGTTCAACTAAATATAAAGGTTTTGCTAATATAGTCCTAAAGTTTTTATTCTTTATTTTTCTATTTTTAATATATATATATATATATATATATATATATATATATATATATATATATATATATATTGATACGACTTAAAGAACCCAATACATATTACGTAATAAATTCACATATATTTATTTTTTGGGGTTTTGTGTGAAGCATTGGCTATAAATAAATAAACAGTTGTGTTTATTTCATTCCATAGTTCGGAAGTTCGACATTACTTTGTCAAGTTATTCTAGATAATATATATATATATATATATATATATATATATATATATGTTGAAGGTATAAATTCTATATCATATATATATATATATAATATATATATATATATATATATACACTAAAATAGCATATTGTAGCGAATCATTTGTTAGCACAATAACGTTAAATTCTTTAACATAAAGAATAAATGAATTTACATTACAATGTACAACTTAGTGATATATATATATATATATATATATATATATATATATATATTATATATATATATATATATCTGTGTATGTGTGTGTGTGTGTAAAATCTTAAAATCTAAAGTGTAAAATATAAAAACGATTCACTTGTCATAAAGTACCGAATATCAAAGAAATAGTGAAATAGAGCTAGAGAGCTAGAGAGAGAGACACACAGAGAGAAAGAGATAGAGAGTGAGAGAGAGAGAGAGAGAGAGAGAGAGAGAGAGAGAGAGAGAGAGAGAGAGAGAGAGAGAGAGAAAGTCACACATATGTTGTAAAACCTAAATATCCCGATTTAAAAAAAAAGATTGACTCTACATTTAAACTTCAAAAGCGAAGAGTTACTGCATATAAAAGTGCTATATTGATATACATCATCCAACAATCCTTCGGTTCTACTTTAACAAACACTAAAATGTCTATAAAAAAAGACGATCCATTAACTCTAGTAATAGAGATATTTCCAACCTAAATAAAAAAAGAACTATTAAAATCAATAGGAAATAGCGTATACTCTTAAAAGCCGTCATACATAAAAGGAAAAAAAAACAAACTATGAATGATAATAAAAATTACGAAATAGCATCTGTTTTAACACCTCCACATTCAATAGCGTTGTAAATACTAAAACAGTAAATGTATACATCAACTTAATTGACAGTAACGCGTTAAAATATTTAACACAAACTCTGATAAACTAAGTTACAGTTTCTCTGAATATTTGAGATGCGGCCTGATGATTAGTATTATCTGCGTTATTCGGACTATTGTCCTCATCTTCATTGTTATTTGTACAACGTTTCGGCCGATATGCCCTCCGGCCTTCTTCGGGTATTTCTTGTCGGAGTTGGGAGCCTTCTCTGACTCGGGAACCTTCTTTTCGAACTTGGGAACTTTCTTGTCGTAATCGGGAGCCATCACGGAACTTTGAACCTAACCCTTTATTCAGTCCACGGCGGTATCCTGTTCTCATTCCGCTAATCATAGCCCTACCCCAGCTATGGTTAGCGGAATGAGAACAGGATACCCCCGTGGACTAAATAAAGGGTTAGGTTCAAAGTTCCGTGATGGCTCCCGATTACGACAAGAAAGTTCCCTAATTCGAAAGAAAGTTCCCGAGTTCGAAAAGTAGGCTCCCGATTCCGACAAGACATACCTGAAGAAGGCTGGAGGGCATATCGGCCGAAACGTTGTACAAATAACAATGAAGATGGGGACAATAGTCCGAATAACGCAGATAAAACTAAGTTACAGTTGTTCCAAAATTAGGTTACACTAGCAGGACCTGTGGATATACCACAGTATGATAATTTGATTATTACTACGTTTGATATGTTTACTTAAGAACTGTTGCCATAGCTCAATATGTAAAAAAAAATCTTTCTCTCACACTTTTTTTTCTTTCCTTCTTTTCATCTTTTAATTATATTCGATTGAAACAGATTAGCGTTATAACTTCCGCGCAATCACGCCCTATCTGTATCTTTTCCATTCCCTCTCTCTTTCTCTCTTTCTTTTTTATATTTTATCAGTGTAGTATGTCATTTTGTTTACCTTTCTTTCTTTATAATAAAAACGGGATGGCCTATAAGAAATAAGAAATTTGATGATTGAGCAACACCAGGTAATTAGAACTTAAAAATACATGGATTATTTGTCCGGTCTCATTTTTAACCAGAGATTGTTGCAGGATGATAACAGTCGGAAGATTAAGGAACAAGCGTAATAATATTATGTTACATGACTAGAAAAACGTCAATGCAACCTTCCCTGTAACTGAAGACGAAAAGGGTTAATGCTTAACAAACAATTTTGTTTTAACTAATGACCATAAGAACTGAAGATATGTTTGAGATATAGAGTACAAGCAGCGTCTACCCGGCGTCGCCTGGGTAGAGGGGGATTTTTTAAAAGTTAGTCCCGCAGATCCATTATTACTGAATCAAGAGTTGAATCCTCGTGGGATGCTCCATTTAAATCCCTATGTAAAAAAATAGACCTTGCATTGATCCAGCTACTCTGAAAAGGAATGTTAATGTCTACTATCTAAAATATTAAATGGAAAGAAATCCATGCTGTTTTCATTTAAATTTTATTTATTAATTATCTTCTCTAATATAAATCAAATCTTTATTATTTTTGCTCAAAAACCAAGCCCTGGTGATATTTAAAGTGGATATATATTTACTTTGTCGGTAATTGTTTTATTTTCGAAGTTTCCTCCAGACATACATAGACACACAACTGTCCTTTATATATGTATAGATAGATGACTCTGAACTTAGTAAGTTCTAGGGTTATATTTTCAAGTAGTCGTTGTCGAATATTAAAGTAGAGAAGTCTACTTATGAAGGCATCCCTTATGGCCTCAGTCTTATGTTCTTCAGCACCAACTGCCTTGTAGTTGTAATCTTCGCTTAAACGACTCAGATTCTGTAGGTATTCGTCTAGCGCCTCTTCTGGTTTTTGCCGGCGCGTCGATACTGTATACCTAGCATGGATTTCCGTCTTAGGCTTGTCGTATAATTGCTGGAAGAACGTGTTGTTATGGTTAAAGTCATGGGAAATGGACTCGTCGTTCAAATCCTGGATGGACTCGTCGTTCAAATCCTGGATGTGGTAATTGCATTTCACTTAGCGCTAATACTCTTGGAAAAGGTATGAATAAATAGTAGGGCAGATCAGGCTCTTGAACCATAGTTACGCAACCGGTCTAGAAGAAGGAAAACTCTGAATTCAAATCTGTTGAACTCCGCTTAAGAAATTGACCTTGTGTCACATCCTGATCGTGCGGAGGGGTTGGTAAATATATTTAATTGCTGGAGTTTACTGACGACTCTCTCCTGGACTGGAAAGTCAGAGATTAACTCATACATTGATGGGCCTGTAAAATTTAGGAGCAAAGTTCGTCGGTCGGTGTGCATTGTTCTATACTTTACAGGAAATTCTCAAAAGTAGCAAGCCAGTGTATTCAATCTTTAACAGCTTACTCGAACTAGGAGAAAGTATCATTTATCTAAGGTATCAGATTTTTGTCCATATTTTAAGAGAGGGTATAGGCTTAATAAATTGTAATGAATAAAACCACGTAATAGAGAAAACTTATTTAAAATGTATTCAATATAGATGAGTAGTTAGTATTCAGAGGACGTATAATCATGAATAGTTCAGTTTACAATGAAAGAGAGGGGATAATGGAATATTCACAACAATGACATAACATGATCTACACACACACACACACACACACACACACACACAATTATATATATATATATATATATATATATTCAATAAAGGAAGGAAGAACTCAATACAGTAATCCATAATAATTTATTTCGACGAAATTGGGCCCATATAAATCTAAGTTGATTTAAACCGGCTCCCCAAATTTTCGTCTCATCAGATGGGTCTCAATTCACTTATCTAGATAATGATAAGTGATAAGAGATAAGTGAATTGAGACCCATCTGATGAGACGAAAATTTGGGGAGCCGGTTTAAATCAACTTAGATTTATATGGCCCCAATTTTCGTCGAAATAAATTTATTATGGGATTACTGTATTGAGTTCTTCCTTCCTTTATTGATAAATATTGCTCTGTATATAATCTAAAGGTTATTTTACATTGAGCTCTCTTAGTGATTTTAAACATTCGCTGTATTAATACATACTGGATCATCAATATTAGTACAGTGGATCTTAGAAATCACATATAGAATCATCCCTTACTACCAAGTTTTGGATATATATATATATATATATATATATATATATATATATATATTATAATATTATGGTGTGTCAAAAAAGTATCCAGATTCTCCTTACTTTTTGACACACCTTGTATTCTGAAACAAAGGTTGCATTCATTGTTCCTTTCTATCTTGGTAAATACAGCTTCAAACTCGGCACTTTTATGACACATCTGATATATATATATATATATATATGGAGAAAATCTAGAAAACAAACACAGGATGTTATGATGGATGGAAAATTTATTGTCGATACTTGAGTATTTCGGTTTTACAGTGGAAACCTTCTTCAGGACTAAGAATTTGTTTGGATAGAAGATGAAGAATGTTTTGTATGCGTTGAATTAGAAATATACATACATACATACATACATACATACATATATATATATATATATATGAGTGTGTGTATGTGTGTGGGTCTGTGCTTTTACATATATAAATGTTAAAGGTTGATATAGATATCAACAGACTGATAAATACTTATGTAAACTAGCAAATATATGCACCCTCCGGGTGCAAGTATTTAAGTTTTAATGTAATAAAATATTAGATTAAATTAGAAATACTAATGAAACTAAATAACAATGCAGATTTAAAAAGTTGAAACAGAGGGGGGTATAATCGAAAAATAGAACAGCTGAAACATTCTCTTCCATCACTCTCGTCTTTCATTACTAAATTTTCCTAATTTAACTATTTAGCTAAAATAGAAAATAAAGAACAAAAGTAAAATTATTTCTTCTTGTTAATATATTTCGTTTAAGATTTATACCCGACATTTTTAGTCATATTCATTAAGATAAAACCAAACAATTAGAAATCAATAATACTAAGCATATATTTAATAAAATAAAATTGTTGATGTCAATATGCAAATTAGCCTTCCCGTTAACACTCTAAACCTCTATTTTGTTGTATATATAAATACAATTGCATGGTATTACTGTGTAGATAAAGCCAACAGTATTAACGTAAAACAATTTTATTAGTAATTGAGTTTTAAATAAAAATAAAGTCACGAGGAATGTAACGTAAATAACTAAGGGAATTGTGACTTGAGTAGTAATATAGTTTCGGTTACAGACAGAAAAACACACAATCTCCATTATAATAAGATATTTGCAATTTTATAGGACGTAGACAATAACATGTCACAATTGATATAAATGTGTTGATTCACATAATTCAGGTTGTTCAAGTAAGAAACATATTACATCTTTTTTGTATTCTTAGATCTTTTTCCCTTTTTAAGTTCCATTTTCTTTTTTTTTTTTGTGGCCTCTTTCCATTCTTTCTTGATTTTTTTCTTTAGAGACATTTTCATTTATTTTCATTTCTTTCAGCCGACATTTCTTTTTTCAAGATTTTCTTTAGCAAATTTGAAAGGTTTCTTTTTTTTTTTTCAACGTATCGACGTTTTTTTCTTCGCTACAAAAAAAAAAAAAAAATGATTGATTTATTACGTTGTCGAATCTTTCAGTTAAATCGGCTTGTGTTTGTTTTTCAGTCAGTAAACATTAGTTGGCTGTCGAAAGTTTTGTTATTTTTGACTGGCGAATTTAATATCCCCCAAATATATATATATATATATATAATATATATATTATATATATATATTATACATATA
>CM042147.1:17012928-17037928 GCA_023376005.1 Doryteuthis pealeii | reverse complement strand
ACACACACACACACACACACGTATATATATATATATATATATATATATATAATATATATATTCTTTGTTGGGTGACCAAGTTTCTTGGTCTAAGGTGATTCTAGGCTGGTCCTATTCTCTACCAGTAGTTTGTTGTAGAGTTCAGGTTCCGTGTGAGAGCTTAATGCTTAATTTATTATAAACAGAGCAAATTTATTTGTGAATAAAAAGGCCGTAAATACCAGAGATATCGTGATTATAGCCCATTTCCACTCGTGGGTATCTGAGGCCCACCGAGTTTCGTCAGACCACGTTTTTATTTTATTCAGACTAGCAAAGAGTTAAATTCAGTTTACATTTATACATTCTTCCCCGCCCCCAGGGGCGATATTTGTGTATTTTTTAAATCTTTTTTTTTTTAATGACATCTGAATTCTTCCTTTAGTAGTAGCGGTGCCTATGCCTGTCTGCTATGTTCTTAAAACATGGTCTGACGAAGCTCGGTGGGCCTCAGATACCCACGAGTGGAAATGGTCCATAATCACGATACACCTGGTATTTAAGGCCTTTTTATTCACACATATATATATATATATATATATATGTGTGTGTGTGTGTGTGTGTGTGTGTGTGTGAAAGGTATGGAGTATTTCCGTAGTAGGATTCAACCAAGGTGTAGAACTCAAACATACAGATAAACGGTTTTGCGGACATACTTCTAGATATATGTATATGCACATGTATTCAGATATACGGGATAAAATATGAATAAGTAAATAAAAGAAAACCTTAGTTTTTCAGATATAAATTTATTTCAACCTTTATTAGCCTCTTCATATCTGATTTCAGAATGGATAATCTGCGTGATTTTTTTCTCCCTTTTCTAGAAACCCATCATAATATATTGTTATTACATTTTGAGACCCGAACTCCAAATGGACTCAACAATAAATTAAACCCCCCCCAAAACATCACATTTAACTTTCAAGAACTTTTTTTTTTTAATTGATTATTTGAAAATTCATTATTTGTAGACTGATCCTCCTGCTTAAAAGAAAAAAATGATCACCATGTTCTTTTTTGATAATCCTTTAAATAGAGTGTGGACTTTTCATTTGGGACGAAGTGGCTGTTTTTTTTTTCAAATTGAATCCGAAGCCCCCAATTCCTTGGAGATTTCACTGCCATCGATAGGAAAGCTATTTCTAAGTATAGAAAGAGTCACACACAAGGAAGTCGACGCGAATGAAATTATTTATCGGACATCATGCAAATGTTCCCTCTACAAAATGGCGTCGTTTTTGGCAAATTGCCATCTCGAAGAGAGTTTGCCAGGTTGATGGCTACACGGAGACGCTACTCAAAATAAACCTGTAAGAATGTTTCTTTCATAATTCATAAGTTCATTGCAGAGGGACGCATTTTAGTGCCTTACAAATAGCCCCCGGTTCGGCCGATATACTCGGGCGCAGTGAAGCCAGTGTTTATCAATATTATCTACTAGGTTTTTCAGGCGTGCGGTTTTTCAAAATCGGTTTTCGGCAAAAGTAGACAACATGTCTGTGTTGTTTTCTACTTGTTTGGCAGGAGTTGTGTTTAATAATGATACGGATCCAAAGAATTTAGGATTAGTAAAGTCTTCAGACGACGAAAAACACCACAAAATCTGAAGGCTTTACTTAATTGTAATTTTAGATAGATTCAGATTTTATTAGGTTTTAGTAGAACTATCTCATTTAAGATCAGCGGTTCTCGATTTGTCTATCTGTCTGTCTGTCAATTTTTCTGTCTATTCATAAATTCACAGACGCGCGTGCGCGCGCACACACACTTACACACACACACACACACACACACACACACATATATATATATATATATATATATATATATATATATATATGAGGAAGAATGAATAAAGAAAAACGGAAAATTCTCCGTTTTTCCCCAACGAATTTTTTCATTCAAAATAAAATTTCACTCTGATGAAGGTCGAATCTTCTCTGTGTGCGGAATATTTTCACACAGATGAACTGACCGAATCACATGTGTAAGTGATATTGATTAAATTCATCTTTTATTATCCATTCTATTCTTTCTTTTCTTTATTAATTCTTCCTTATATTGTCAGATTCAGTTCCAATTTACATTTTTACATATATATATATATATATATATATATATATATATATATATATATATATATATATATATGAAAGTACGCAAACAGTTTGTTTGATATGGCTATGCCGACAATTTTTGGGAGAATATGTGCTTAGTTGAATTCATCAACTAATTAATTTTCAAATTAGGTATGCCTTCAACTAAGCACATATTCTCCCTCCCTCCAAAAATATATATATATATTAGTTGGAAAAGATAACTAATATATTATGGCCGATGTTGAATGCTATTTTATTATTGTTTTGCGTTTCACTAACTTTTACAATCATTTCGCATTCACTCGTATTTTTTGGGTTAGAATATTGTAAGAACTGGTTGTAATGAGACTGCCACACAGGGAGGATTTCATTCATTTTAGGTTTCATGCTACTCTACTAGTCGGGATTGATCGATGTCTGTTTGATAATAAAATTCTATTCTTTTTAAAATAGAAATTAGAAGGCAATTGACAATGGAATAGGTGATGAAAATGATGTTTATTTTCCTGCTTCCTAAATATTGTCGGGATAAAATCCCATCTTCAGAGGTTCTGGATTTTCGGACCGGCGATTCACCACGGAAATACCCGAATATTTTCAAATTCACTACAACATCCGGCATTCCTTTATCTAACTTAATAAACAACAAACGTTTGCGCCGGCGCCGTAATATAAGTACTAAAAAAACACAAGTACCTCCAAAACCTCTGAAGATGGCATTTTATCCCGAAAATATTTAGGAAACAGGTAAATAAACATCATCATCCTATTCCATTGCATTGTCAATTGCTTTCTAATTTCTATTTTAAACAAATACGTACAATGCTTCTGATATGTTTTAGGATCGCCGCATTTATTTTGCGTGGGAAATTCGGAACCTAGACAAAGAAGAAATTGGACAAAGAAGAATTTGAACAAAGAGACTGGAAGGGGAAGAAAGAACTTCCGGTCAAAGGAACAAAAGGATGTGTGGGCGGCTGCCTTTACTGAAGGGGTCAGCAGTAGCAGTTAGAGAGTCAGACCCCAGAGAGACAGCGAACAGAGCGGACGGATTGACCGTTGACACGGTCGATCGCTGCCAGCGAGCAGTGAGGCGCGCCCACCACCTTCCACCACAGTAGTAGCAGTAGTTCCCATTGTCAATGCCTGCCACTCACACGCACCACGAGGGGAAAAGAAATAAACGTTCAGAGTCTTACTACTACATATGTCTACGTGTGAATCTTTATACTCCATTACTAACACATACGACCCAGCAACAGTATATGACATGTACGATTGTGTGGCCCGAGTCGAGCGCTATGCAACACTTCAAGCAAACTATAAAACCCTTATTTCTATTCTCTTATTTTTTGATCAACAATGTATCTAGTCTTGATTGCGTATTGGCATATAAAAACCGGAAGAATGGAACCAACATTTCTTATACTGTTTCTTGACAACTTCCTTTATTCCCTTTGGCATGAGACATCTTGGAAGACAAGAGAAGGAAACGGTACAGGAATATATATATATATATATATATATATATATATATATATATATATATGGCAGTATATGTAATAATCAGTCAGTAATAGTATGTGGTTAATATTTACTGTATTATTTCTTCTCAAAATGATTCCGCAAGCGCCATTGACTATCTATGGAAACTAACCAACATCTTTTTTTAATTTTTTAATTTAGTCAATCACTTCAAATATATATATATATATATATATATATATATATATATAAACTACTAAAAGTAGAGGAATCATATGTAAATTGGGGAGGTGATATTTTATTATGAAATAAAATATAAAATAAAGGGGATACGAAGGCCTTTTCGACCGGTACTTTTTCAAGTATTTACACCGGTTGACAATTAAAAGTCAGAAGTAGGTCTGAGAAAAGAAATACTAACAGCCTCAAGGACTGCTAGATGTTGTTTAGGCCTGGCTCTGTTCAAGACGGAGAAGCACTCATCTGTATAGTCAGTCAAAGAAGCATTTATAGAAAGGTGCTCAGCGATCGCTGAGTCAAATGCTTGGGATAGCCCGGATGTATTGTTAGTGATGGCATTGCGAAGTATTCGGGGGACGTGTCGAAAAGGCCTTCGTATCCCCTTTATTTTATATTTTATTTCATAATAAAATATCACCTCCCCAATTTACATGTGATTCCTCTACTTTTAGTAGTTTATAATTTTTCATGTACCAAACCTCTCTCTCTCTCTCTCTCTCTCTCTCTATATATATATATATATATATATATATATATATATATATATTTTTTGCTTGAAGGCAATTTCAATGCATGTATCGCATAAAATTCGATACTTTTTTTTTTTATAGAAAATGAACTTGATAAGTGTAATCCCGACAAAGGATCGCTTGGTGTGTAGAACATCGTACAGACTGTTTCGACTTTATTAAGTCTCATCAGCGATGTATACTAACGACTTCCCTCCGACAGAAATCGAAACCGGGACCTCAGTAGGCATAGTCAAAGACCATATTGCTTCGGTCACAGTACACAGCGAACAATCCCTGCAAAATTAACCTTGTCAATGATACTTACACGTCTCTACCATAATAGGTAAGGGGACGTTGAGTGAATAATAACAACAAACCAGTCCGTATGCTCTTCGGCGAAGTGAATAAGATTTTTGGATGTTTGTTTTTTTAGAAGCATTGTTGAATAAAGTATATATATATATATATATAAATTTTACTTGAAGGCACTTACAACGCATGTATCGCATAAAATTCGATACTTTTTCTTATAGAAAATGAACTTGACAAGTGTAATCCCAGCAAAGGATGGCTCGGTGTGTAGAATACCGAACAGACTGTTTCGACTTTATTATTATTGTTATTATTCTCTCAATAACGCCCCCTTACCTATTATGGTAGAGGCGTGTAGTATCATTTGACAGGCTTAATTTCGCTAGGATGGTCGGCTGTGTACTGTGGCCGAGGCGATAAAGTGTTTCACTAGTGTTTCACTGTGTCTGTGAAGTCCCGATTTCGATTTCTGTCGGAGGGAAATCGTTAGTATATACCGCTGATGAGACTTAATAAGTCGAAACAGTGTACGGTATTCTACACACCGACCATCCTTTGCTGGGATTATACTTGTCAAGTTCATTTTCTATAAGAAAAAGTATCGAATTTTATGCGATACATGCGTTGTAAGTGCTTCAAGTAAAAATTTATATATACTTTATTCAGCAACGTTTCTAAATAAACAAACATCCAAAAATCTTATATATATATATATATATATATATATATATATATATATATAAGAAATGACTCACGGAGTAAGAAAATTAAAAAAAAACGGAAGAAAAAAAAAGTAACAAGTGAATCAAAATACTGACCACATTCAATGAGAATAAATACTGAAAAGTGTTCAAGTGAAATGTAATATTTAGAGAACCAAATCGATAACATAGGTTAAATACCTAAGAATCACCGAAAAGTTTTTCCTGCATATATATATATATATATATATATATATATATATATATATTATAAAAAATGGGTACAAGAGATAACCTACTCGAGTTTCACCATAAGGATCTTCAGGGTTAAATACACTGAGTTAATCGAGGTACTGATTAATTGCAGTCGGTCACACGTGTATGTTCATTGTATTAGGGAATTCGTTACTAAGGGACGCTTGTTTACGATTTGAAATTTCTCACCGGAAGTTGTTTTTTCGTGAGGATCAAAATGTACAAAAATGGATGTGAATTGATTTGTGTGACTTTTTTTACTAGAATATGGCTGTCTAATAACTGTATTAAAAAAGGCGTTAGAATTTATTTATTTGGTTTTGTTTTGATTAGAGTTTTATATATATATAAATAATATATATATATAATATATAATATAATAATATATATATATTATATATATATATATATATATTTAGGGCCGGGTTAGCTCAGTCGCTAGAGCGTTCGGCTAGAAGTCACAAAGTTCCTAGTTCAATACCGGCCCTCGCCAACTCAGCGTATGAGTAGCACAGGGATCTGTGCGGTAAAGTAAGGAGATGATGGTAGGTGTGGCGCTCCACCTCAGACGCTAAAAAAATCTCCTTGGTCTAGCGCTATTGAAAAGGGGATAGACTCCCTCGCTGTCCAGCTGATACCAACATTAGGCCGCCCCGACTACTTTACTTATAATATATATATTATATATATATAATATATATATTATATATATATATATATATATTATATGGAAGCAGAAAGTACTTGTACAAACCAGAAGAAATACTAAAATCTGAAACACGTGTCGTGAGAATAAAATGGATTTTTAAAAATTCAAACTGTTTTTGTGGACCTTCTTCTTATATATATATATATATATATATATATATATATATATATATATATATATATATTATATATAATGATACAGAAGAGAAGAGAAAGAAAGAGAGGACAGATATATATATATATATATATATATATATATATATATATTATATATGTATATATATATATATATATATATATATATATATATATATATATTAACTATTAACAGATCTTACTTTTTGAGCAAAGATAATGAAGATTTGATTTATATTCGTGAAGATAAGTAAAGAGGAGACATTATCTGACTTTTCTGACGCCTCATAGGGCGTATCAATGCAAGGTCTGTTTGACTTAGGGATTTTAATGGGGCACCCTGCGAGGATCCGACTCGTGATTCTGTAATAATGGATCTGCTAGACTAACGTTTTGTTCCCTTTCACCCAGGCGACGCCGGGTATCCGGTTTTGGTATTAAATAACTCACTAATAACATTAGTTATAAAAGTTGAAAATCGGTTATTGGCGTGCACATCGATTTGAAAATTACTATAACAAAGGCCTTTGTGTTAGGGCCAAAAACGCATTGGTTTTAGCCCGGAGATTGTCCTTTGATGTTGGGGAAACTTCCTCGCAGAAATTGATAAATATTGAATGATTAACTTTCCGAATGCATATTCATTCCCTGGCTAAATATAAATACGGACAATTTGGCATCTCGTATAGGCGTTTTGTATTCAAAATTTATACGATTTCGATATGTGTAATCATTAAACTGAAACAATGATTTGGTTAGGATATGTGACTTGGAATATCACTCGATTCTATCCATCTCAGTGAATT
This sequence comes from Doryteuthis pealeii, assembly GCA_023376005.1. NCBI lineage: Eukaryota > Metazoa > Mollusca > Cephalopoda > Myopsida > Loliginidae > Doryteuthis > Doryteuthis pealeii. The sequence continues at coordinate 17,030,633 of CM042147.1, read as the reverse complement.
CAGATCTATCTATCTATTCATCGATCTATCTTTCTCTTTCTCTCTCTCCCCCTCTCTCACCCTCTGTCTTTCTATACACACACACACACATATATATATATATATATATGTGTGTGTGTGTGTGTGTGTGTGTGTGTGTATCAGACTGTTCATCGCTATCTCTGTTTATGGTTATCTATCTATTTATCTATCTATCTGTATATCTATTCATATCTCTCTGTCCGTTGATATCTGTCTATTTATCTATCTATCTATCAATATATCTATTTCAGTGTTTTCAGATCTATCTATTCATTTAATTATCTATCTAACTTTGTCTTTCCCTCTCCCTCTCCCTCTCCCTATCTCTCGTGCTATCTTTCTTTCTCTTTCTCTCTCTCTCTCTCTCTCTCTCTCTCTCTCTCTCTCTTATATATATATTATATATATATATATATACGGACAAGGCATGCTGGACACTGCTAGAGGTGCAAGGACGAACTCATAACCGACGTTCTCCAGTGGAAACCAACACATGGACATGCTAATGTGGACCACCCAGTAAGGAACTACATTGACCAACTCTGCAAGAATACTGGATGCTGCACAGAGGATCTCCTGGCAGCAATGAATGATAGAGAAGGTTGGCGAGAGATTGTCATGGATATCTGTGCTAATTGCGCGACAGGATTATGATAGTGATGATGATGATGATGATATATGTACTCGCGCGTGTGTGTATCTGTCTGTTCAAATATATTTTGTTCATATCTATCCATCAATCTATCTATCTCACTATATCAAGATATATCTATCTATTTACGTATCTATCTATACTCTTCTTTCTCTCTCTCTCTCTCTCTCTATATATATATATAATATATATAATATATATATATATATGTGTGTGTGTGTGTGTGTGGTGTATGTGTTTGTGTGTGTGTGTGCGTGATGTATGTGTGTTTATGTGTGTATGTCTTTTCGTATCTATTTCTGTTCATATCTATCTATCTATCTATCTATCTATCTATCTAAGTATGTTCATATCTACCTTAGTCTTAGTTTATACATATCTATTTATATATGTCTGTTTATATATTTCCATCTGTTCATTATCTATCTATCTATCTATCTATCTATCTCAGTGTATCCATATCTATATATCTATCTGTAGAATTTTCATAGATATCGATCGATCTTTCTGTTTATTTATCTATATTAATCCTTTGAAATCTATATATCTATCGATCTATTTATGTGTGTGTGTATGTGTATATTCCTTTTGCTTGTATAATCTTCTATTAAGCATAATGAATTATGTGTATGGGAATATAATCCAAAGAAAGCGGATATCATTAGGTATTATCTATTACCAAACTCTACACCACAAAAACTTTGTAACCCAAACTAAAGTTTCATATGAAGTTTCGTATTTATTTAGATGGAATCAAGTTGGAACAAATCTCAAATTGGAAATGATAGATAGGAATTATTAAAACATCCATCAAGCGAAATTATCACAAGTTCACGACAAGATGGATGTGTCTGTCCAGACAAAATTATACCGGATCTGTTTTTAACCTCTGGGTTCGGTTCTACGACGGCGACGATCACTTGTCTTTGCAAATCTTCAGTTTAGTGTCATCGACGAGATAAGTCGTCTTTACAAAGGCGTCAGTCTAGTGCGCTGGACGCGATAACTTGTCTCAAGTTTGTTATCTTACGCAAGACGTCAACATCTCAACATAGAAGCAGAAAACTTTTCAATATTTACTTTGACGTTATACAATCACTAGATAGCTGCACAACTTTTGTTCTTTATAAAAACTAGCAAAAAATAAAAAATAATTAAAAAAATAGAATAAAATAAAAATCACGCCCTTTTCAGACTATTTTAAACATTTAACAGCCAGATGTAGATGGGAATGTAGATGGGATTTCCGCTGCAATGTGTGTGGCCGCATCTGCAGGTCCAGAAGTGGTCTAATGAGCCATTATTGGGTCCACAAATGAAGACATGGAGTGACGTCATCGTCGTCTGTGACGGATTCCAAAAAGAAGATACACTCAACCTTTTTGAGTATAGCACCTTAAATCGTCCTTATTGTTTTTCAAACAAGTTTTAATAAATACATGGCCGATATTATTGTCTTATATATAGTTTGTTTTATTTTAATATATTTTTAAAGTTATCTCACTTATAGAGACCGGACAGTGTAAAAATCAATGTTTGAAATATTTTGACTGATGGGGTGGGAGTTAAAATATCTGTGTCAGAAGGTTTGTATCATAAGTAAGTAAAATCATAACATTTATTAAAGGAGTAAAAAAAAAAAACATTTTGAAATGGAAACTTAGTTCTGTTGCGTGCAACTATTAATTATTCATTAAACAATCATTTGTTTATATATAGTGTTAAATATAACAAGTCCATTGTTATATTTAACAGTCTTGGTCGGAGTTGTTTGTTCAACTTACAATAATTAACATTATCATAACTTTGAACCCAACAGTATTTTTTATTTGTAAACTTTTTATTTGTAAACTTTTTATTTGTAAACTTTTTAGTTAAGCTCTTGATACTAAAAAAAAATTCTTCTTCTTTTTTTTTTTTTGTAAATAATTTTCTCGTAAAACTCTATATACCGGTAATGTATTTATTAAAACTTGTTTGAAAAACAATAAGGACAATTTCTCAAAATGTTGAGTGTACCTGCTTTTCGGAATCCGTCGCAGACGACGATGACGTCAATCCATGTCTTCATTTGTGGACCCTATGGTGGCTTATTAGTCCACTTCTGGATCTGCAGATGCGGCCACACACATTGCAAGGGGAATTCCTATCTACATGCGGCTGTTCATGACGATGAAGACGTTGCCGCTCTGCAGTCCTGTTTATCTCAGCAATTGAGCTGCCCAGCTCCCGTGCGGCATCCGCCTCGCCAACCTTGTTTGTTGGAGGCCAGATCCTGAGTGTTTATACTATAAGATTATTCTTTATTATATGTAATGACGATTTGGGATTATGTGACATAAGCGGTGACGTAGTTTCAGTTACAGACAAGTAGAGATCGACACCCCATTATTAATAGAGATACATTTTTCAAAATAGTCAAAATTGAAAGATATTTTACGTCATTTATGTTTACTAGTAGAAAAACAGCGGAACGAAAAAAAAATCAAGAATTATTTAAGCAAGAAAAAATTATTTGCAATCTTATCTATATATTAATACATGTGATCCTTAATTGTACGATCGTTATCATCTTGCAGCACCCCCTAGTTAAATATGAGACCGTCCAAATCGTTCAATATGAAAAGAAAAAATGTAAATCCAGATTATCAGGTATTGCTTATCCAACGAATTACTATACTCAGCTAAATAATGTATAATTAATTTTTTTATTATAAAGAATGAAATGGAAGAAAAAGGACATACTACACAGGAAAATATAATAAGAAAGAATAAAAGAAAGAGAGAGAAGGAAAGTAGAGGGATGATGTGAGTGCGCGGAGGCGATAACGCTAATCCGTTTCAATCGAAGACAATGAAAAGATGAAAAGAAGTAAAGAAAGAAAAAAGAGTGAGTCACAGTTAAATCAGAATTATTATACTTTTTACATATTGAACTAATTGCAGTAGCTCTTTGTAGAAGATAGTCAATTATAGAAAATCTATCTGATTAGAATAATTCAACGTTAAAACTATTTTCAAGGAAAAAACATTTTAAACTTTTAAATGGATCATTAGAATTGGCAGTCGATATGTGAGTCCCTTTGTGACAGTGACTCACTTCTATTTTTTCTCCTTTTAGATGTACACGTGGTTAACATGAAATATGAATTATAGTAAGTAAAATCAACGGGGCGGCCTAAAGTCGGTATCAGCCAATCAGCGAGGGAGTCTATCCCCTTTTCACTAGCGCTAGACCAAGGAGATTGTTTTAGCATCTGAGATGGAGCGCCACACCTACCATCAGCTCCTTCACTTTACCGCACAGATCCCTGTGCTACTCATACGCTGAGTTGGCGAGGACCGGTATCGAACTAGGAACCTTGTGGTTTCTAGCCGAACGCTCTACCGACTGAGCTAACCGGCGCCTATATGAATTATAGATGTCAATATTGAAAGCATTTTAAAAATGACTTCAGCCAGGAATATTACATCAATTCTCAACCAAATCTGATTTTTATCTCTGATGTTTGTCTATCATGGAGATTTATCGTAAATCCAATTGCTTTACGCGACTCATTAGACTGATATCATGTTCGATAAGGTGGAACTTCATTTTGTTGCAAAATGAAAGTATTTAAAAACAAATGGAAAATCGAGCAGCATATGACAGATTTTACTGAGTTATTTTGTTTATATAACACACATTGAGACTGGGTCATTCGGGATCAAGTGACAGCAAGTTTGATCCGTTAAACAACAGTATCCTCAGTATTTTTACCGATTCCAATGAAACTGTTTATTCATAGCTCGATGAATCTCGCTCGTACCTCAAATTTTAGCTCACAACACACAGCAAAAAATTTACCAGCTGTAACTTGGAAATCTGTCGTCACCTCAGTTAAATAATGGATAATTCCTTTTTTTTTTTATAAAGAAAGAATTGGAAGAAAAAGGACATACTACACAGGAAAATATAATAAGAAAGAATAAAAGAAGGAGAGTAAAGGAAAGTAGAGGGATGATGTGAGTGCGCGGAGGCGATAACGCTAATCCGTTTCAATCGAAGACAATGAAAAGATGAAACCTCGCAAGTTTGGGCACTCGTATGTCAAGGTACCACTCTATATGTGTCATTTTAAAAAGTATAATTCACGGCTGTGTCGGGTGTTGCATGTCATGGACTGCTCATCTACCATATTAATAATTTAAAATGTTTGATTTTGCAACAATAGACAACCATGCTAAATATTGCCTACAGGTTCCAAGTCAGAATATCTAGCCTCCCCGATAGAGAGGATTGGCGCTTTACAGTCTTACTGACCACGCTCTTATAAGCTGAATAAGATAGGAATATTAAAAAAGATTTGTTATATATAATCATAACCGTTAACTATTTGCCTACCAAATATCTCTAACAACCGTATAAAATTTTCTTGGTATATTTTTACCTGTATGATGGGATATTATTCCGTTAATTTATTGCACAATGTTTAAGTACTAATCTCAGACAAAACAAAAAATTGCACTTAAAAAATATTAACTAAAAATATTACCTTAAAATATCAACTTAAAAATATTATTTTAAAAATATTAACTAAAATATTAACTAAAAATATTAACTTAAAATATTAACTTAAAATATTAACTAAAATATTAACTTAAACATACTAACTAAAAATCTCAAATTTAAAACATCAACTAAAAATATTACCTTAAAATATCAATTTAAAAATATTTTAGAAATATTAACTAAAATATTAACTAAAAATATCAACTTAAAAATATCAACTTAAACATATTAATTAAAAATATTAACTTAAAATATTAACTAAAATATCAACTTAAACATATTAACTACAAATCTGAATTTTAAAACATCAACTAAAAATATTACCTTAAAATATCAACTTAAAAATATTATTTAAAAGATATTAACTAAAATATTAACTTAAATGATTTCGTTGTAGAATTCACTAAATAAAATACCATTACTTAATGATATTTGGAGTGATCACAGAGAAACTAGGTAGACTACACTATTTAATATACGTAATAATCTTTTAACTACATCAGATAATCAAGAGTTACATTTTTGCATTTCATCTTGGGTGATTTGGAGTGTCTCATTGTTTACCAGAGGGTGTTGCAAGATGATACCGGTCGTACAATTAAGAAACACGAGTATTAATATATAGAATGGGGAGATAAAAGTAAGCGTATTCAGTTATTAGATGAATGACCATAAATAAACCGCGGGCACAATCAGTAATCTGAGGCATGAGTATGAGATTATGGTCTGGTTTCTTTGTTTAATGTCATACCAATCTTCATGGGTTATGTAATGTCAAGCTATCTTTGCAGAAGAACAGGTGTTGTATTACTTAATCCCTAACACAGAGGATAAAGGGGTTCATGCCTTTCCAAGGAGTAAAAAAAGCAAATTTGTCGGGGTGGTTTAAAGTCGATATCAGCCAGACAGCGAAGGAGTGTATCCCTTTTTCACTCGCGCTTGATCAAGGAGATTCGTTTGGCGTCTCCTTACTTTACTGCACAGATCCCTATGCTACGAATACGCTGAGTTGGCGAGCGTTGGTATCGAACCAGGAACCATGTGATTCTTAGGTGGGCGCTCAATCGACGGAAAATTGTCCGAAAGTGAACTTAATAACAAGACTGGAGATCGAACTATCTTACTTCGATGTCGCAGTCCAGCTCGATAGCCAATACATCTATGAGGCTCATCCCTACATACTTCTGACCTTGTGCCAAACTAGTTTTCTTTCTCTATATATATACACATATATATATATATATATATATATTGTCCAACTAGGTTCATATATATATATATATATATATATATATATATATATATATATATATATATATATATTGTGTGTGTGTGTGTGTAAATGACCGACAAAAAAGGTATACACAGCGGCATGACCGACAAAAATATGGCGCGAATGCCCACATTAGTGAATAATGTAACAACTTTCGTTCTTTTTTGCAAAATTAAGGTTTTTTTATTTTTGAACTGATTTGACATTTTTCTCCAACCCAAACACCACGGGGTAAATGAGCTCTGATGATGATTTTTGTAAAATCGAAATATTGATCAATATCAGCTATGATTATATTATAAATTGTTTTCTATTTAACAGCATTGTGTGATATTTTCATTCCACCTTTTCATACTCATATGTATATATATATATATATATATATATATATATATATATATATATATATATAATAATTTACAACCCCTCCGCACGAGCAGGAGGTGACACAAGATCTATTTCTTAAGTGGAGTTTAAGAGTTTTGAGTTTTCCTTCTCTTAGACTGGTTACCTAACCAAGGTTAAAGAGCCCAGTCTGTCCTACTATTTACCCATAGTTAGAGGGAAAGTAGTTGGATTCATACTTTTTCCACGTGTATTGGTGCTATGGAAAATGCAAACAGCATCGTCCAAGATTTGAACTTGGGTCGACGTCTCCATTTCCCACGACGATAACCATTACACCACGTGTCTCCATAGTTAATATAGTTTTATGTTTGTCTCTATGAAACTAATATTTATTCTTAATTGACAAATAGAGATTTTGTTTTGTTAGAATCATGATTTCATCGGATACATATCGAATTAATCTAGTGAATTGAGTCCGAAGAATATTGGTATTTTGATATGTTTTCGAAAAAAACTGATATGTATCGACAAAATGATTCATCTGAAAATGCAGTTCAGATGGTGATGTGAACTTCTGTCCGGAAATTATTGAATTCATTGGCCACTTGTTCCAATATTCATTTGATCAATTCGATCAGTCAGGAGACTACTATGTAATATAGGACGACTAAAAAAAACAAAAACACAAAAAACAACAAGAACATACGAGTAGCTAAAAAAAACAAAAAACAAAAAAAAACAAGTAACTATACCAATATGGTAACAATGAATAAGAAGATATTCTTCTTGAGAATCAGTGAAATCCTTGATTTTTAAAGAATACCTCGATTGGATTAATAAATATCTATATTGGGGCCTTCCATAGAATCCCGTTGTATAGTTTTGCAAACCACAAAAAAATAATTAAAAGAAACAAAAAGAAACAAATCAGTTTTTTTTTTTTTTTGTTTTTTTGTGTTTTTCGTTGTTTTTTTTGTAAAAAGTTTTTTGTAGGCACAGAATTTTTATTAAGGAGCGAAAAAGCGTATACATTGCCAAATATTGAATTTCTAAAAAAGAAAAGCTAGGAAACCCTTATGTCTTAATTTTATTTATTTCTTTATTTTTTTCGGTCAATCTCTTCAGAGAAATTCACTTGACAAATGTTTGTTTTTTTGCATATGAACCACATTGGGTCATTCGATGACAAAGTTTTAAAAGATTCTTAGCGATAGTTTGTAACTCAATTATTCTGTAAACAAATTTTCTTTTTAACCCATAGATGGAGCCCTAACAGTTACTACCACTCCGGGTCAGAGTGGACCTGGGAGCAATAGTAATGAAGAAGTGCTCCACATTCTCCAGACCACCAGAATAGGAACCTCACCATCAGTTAGAGTTTAACGTCATACCCAGGACATGAGGACCCTCAGCTGACGCCTTCTAGCACACATGATAAAAGGGGTTGGGACTAACCATCCATAAGGACAATAGGCTCGGGACAATAATTTCAGAGCTAGGGCTTAACAGGACCAGTCTATCCGAAAATCCGTCTAGCCTAAGTAAGAGCCAAAGTGGGGTGTTGCATGTCATGAACTGCTCATCCACCAGGATTCGACCCTTAAGTATCACGGGTCGCCAGCCATAGCCAACAGGTAGCCACAGTGTGGGAGGGGGTCTTACCCCCTGTGCAGTGATGCAGTCGGTGTGTCTTAAAGCTCCGAGATGACAGGACTAAAGGAATCAGTAATCTGAACAACACTTATATCGATAAGGACGGTTTTGAAAATACCAGAAGCAATCTAATTAGAAATATAAAAATAAACATAATTGGGTAGGAACGGTTATTCACAGAAAACTGTGCAAACGAGAATAAGTAAAAGCCTGTATAAACGACTAAGTTTGGTTTCTTGGTTTGCTGGATTTTTCGTCATGTCAACCCTTGTTGGGTTATTTTGTGCCTTGTTGGGTGTTTTGTTCTATTCAAGCTTGATGAGTATTCTATTCTTTAACACATTTTTAAAACTATTACAATATGATAATCATGAAAAACAAAATATTTTTTCAGGGCATCAATGATATATTTGATTTTGAAAGAATTCCTCAATAGGATTAGTAAATATTTATATTGGGGCTTTCCATGTTTGATTATCTCGCAAACCATCACTAACGAAACAAATTTCATATTCACTTGACCTTATACTCGACTAGGATTACCAAATACATATTGTTGGCATCCGTCCGCCAACTAAAGACGATGGCGTAGTGTCTACTTTTTATTATTATCTGCAACTGCGTGAGTGGCTGAACAGGCCAATTTTTGATTGGCAATCTCTGGTGCACTGACTGTAAACAAACGGTGATGCTTGCTAGAGTTGCCGTTGTCTCTCCTTCCTTTTGGCTCTCTTTTCCGTGGCAGCTTCTTTCCTCTCTTTTTCACTCCTTTTCGTTCCTTGTTTGACGAGAAGTCACCAGGTCTGTTGACACTAACATATAAATTAGAAGACATGTTTTTCTTTTTTATAGTCCTTAACTACTATATATCCCTGTCGGATGGGTCTGTAGAATACCCCAACTGTAACTCTGCAGAAGGGTAAAACACCCCCAATTGGACCACCTGTTGGCCGTTGGTGGTGATCCGTCATCCCTAAGTATTTAACCCTGGTAACCGAGAAGTCCATAACATGCAACATGTTACTTTGGCCCTTATCTAGGCTGGACGAGCGGTTGAAGAGGTCCCTCTGTTGAGAATTTCGATATATAAGGTGTGTGATAGATCTCCGCTTCTACTTATAGACTAGGCCCGAATCATGCGATCTATCTCTTGGCCAATCACTGGCAGTACTCCGAGGCTGATACAATACTTAACCGACCCTACTGGTCATAATTACTATAACATTCTTTGACGACGGATATAGGATTAAATCATTGGACCTTTACCAATACGCGGGATAGGACTTATACACTTACCCAAGGATCCCATAAAACAGTACTTTCTTTAAACCCTTTTCAACTGGCCAAGGATGGCATTTAAAAACTTAATACCCACCGATCAAATGTAAATATATCTGATAATATCAAAAGAAGCCATATTTGACAATAAAATTAACTTTGGCATGGCAGATCAAATTTAATAAGAGAAGGGATCATAATTTCTTCTGGAATAATCTCCTGAACACCTCCAATATTAATAAGAACTATACTAAAATGTCAAGGAACTCTCTAGTTCAGAAGTAGGAAAATAAACACAACTGGATAGGGGCGGTTGTTCACATAGAACTGTGCAAACGACTTGACAGATGTATAAGGACAAGCCTGTTTCAGCGAACAGAGAAGATTAATTATCATGCCACTTTGGAATTTACAAGTATTATCCATAATAAATAAATGCAAAAACTAATCATTAAAGAAAAAGAGGTGGTCCGAGGTGGAGGGGCGATTTTACCCCTCTGCTGTGGTGCAGTCGGTGGATTCTTCTGTCGTAGCCGACAGGATGGATAAACGAATAGAGATGATTAATCATCTTTCCACTTTGAAGATTACAATTATTATCCATTCTCGATCAGGACACAAAAATTGAGAAAATAAAAACAAAAAATCTGACGTCAGATGTCGCTGATTAAAAAAATATACAGAGAGAAAGTGCGATATGATGCAAGCCAATTATGTTAGGGTAAGGGAAATTGTGGGTTATAAAATGTTGATTTTACTGATAATAATATCAATGGTTCAGACTGTGCAGATCAAGCGCCTGGCGTTAAGAGTAATGAGGTTGGACCAATAAGTCTTCGGCTGGACACGGAGAGATTAGATAAAGTTGGATTTAAAATTGAACCTTTTACTACTGTTGGATATTTTATTTATATAGTCAAGTCACCGGCACCAAAAGGCAAAGTGGTTATAAAAAAGATGGTAACGATGTTACAAAATAATATGATGTTAGAAAATAATATTACAAATGGACATCATAACAGAAATCCAAACAAAGACAGGGTAATGACTTCAATCCTCATTGAGGATCTAAACTGTTAATTAGTGTGTCAGGCTAATAGCTGAGTTTTGTGAATAACTAAAGATGTGTGTATGTACATGATGTATCATGAGATCGATTTTTAAGATTTGGTTTGTTTGTTTAATGGCATATCAACCATCATGGTTTATTTAATGCCAAAGCCATTCTTGTAGTTGGGGCATTTAACCCAGAGCTAGGTGAGCTAGTATTCTTAAAGGCACGCTCACCTATAAAACGGATAGATCACTTCCTAGCAGACTTTACACACACACACACACACACACATATATATATATATATATATATATATATTATATAGTAATTTATCAGTTAAAATTAAAACTTCAAATATTATAGCTGTTACGATTCTAGTCGCCATTTTAGGCGTTTGTACTGAGTGCAGTTTCATTGGATATTACTTGTGGCATAAGTAAGTAAAGTTGTCGGGTGGACTAAAGTCAGTATCAGCCAGATGGTGAGGGAGTCTATCCCTCCTTTTAACTAGTGCTAGACTAAGGAGATTGTTTTTTACCGTCTGAAATGGAGCGCCACACCTACCTCCAGCTCACTTTACCGCACAGACCCTGTGCCACTCATACACTGAGTTGGCGAGTGTTGGTATCGAACCAGAAACCTTGTGGTTCCCGGACGGATGCTCTACCGACTGAGCTAAACCAACCCTATATCCCTTTATTCATTGAAGTAGAAAGATGTAGTATCAGTTTAATCCTTGTCTGTTAATCATTTTATCCCTACAGTAGCCGAGAGGAAAACATGTAATATGATGAGATGGAAAAATTGAAAAACTTTAGTTACGTGTAGATAATAGAAGAAATTGCTAGAGATTTTTTGGATGACGAATGAAAGGCTACCTGTCGATTTGCAATTGGTCAGTACAAGCGAGGAAGAGAGTAATATAATGAGATAGTGATGAGTTGTCAGTCTAGACTAAGCAGTTGAAGGGAACAGACACAATGAGATGGGAAAACCTCAAAATTTAAGTAACGTGTTGATAATAGTGGAAAGTTACCAGAATTTTTTAAAATGACAAATGAAATGCTACCTGTTGTTTTGTGATTGGTCAGCACAAGCGAGAAAGAGATAGAGAAAGTGAAGTGATGAGTTCAGAGTCTGGGCTGAGGTTTTGAAGAGAAAAGACGTATGAGAATTTTTACTTGGGATAAAGTCAGAAAAAATCAAAAACAACTTAATAGAAACTATCGGCAGCTCAAGACAAAATATCCCAATAATATCTAAATGTCAAACACGATTGCTGTCAACTGTGAGATGAAGGAGTTACAGTGCTTATCAATTCTGTTCTTGATAGCTTCGGCTTTTAGAAGGACATTTAGTCATTTTTACGCTTTACTTCAATAACACAAACTTCATATCAAAATATTCCTTAATTCTAGGATTGAGTTATTTAAAAAAAAATCCATTTTAATTCGTTCTAATTAGTCTCTATGTATATATTGATTATATCCCGTTATATATGTTAGTTTCTCAGTGAGTGTAGAGAGAGAGCGAAAGAGAGAGAGGAGAGAGAGAGAGAGAGAGAGAGAGAGAGAGAGAGAGAGAGAGAGAGAGAGAGAGAGAGGACAGAGAGAGAGAGAGAGAGAGAGAGAGAGAGTTTGAAGAGCATGAAACGTATTGGTATCTTAAGTTAGATCAAATGTTCCCTTCCTTAGAAATCTTACAAAATGTTGTTAATGTTTTGTTTAATTCTCCGGCCGTATTTATATATTTTTTAATTTAATTCGCTTAGCAATCTCACTTTTCCTTTATCCAATGATCTACACAGAGCTCAATGGGTGACCCAACGGTTCACATTTTTGTACCCCCCTCTCTCTCTCTCTCTCTATATATATATATATATATATTATATTATATATCGACGTGAACATTCCATTGTTAATCCCTCTCCATCATTTTAGGAAGAATTTATTAGTAGTGAATAAAAAATTCCCAGGATAATCCCTTCACTTATCATTCTATATAAGCGTCTCAAAAGGACTAGTTGTTTGTTTGTTTCTTTCGCACTGCCCCCCCCCCTTTGAAGCATGCAATAGCACATATCGATCTCTTTGGCGTACAAACCGGCATCATTGATGATGGTGTGACTCGAACAAGAATCGATCGATAGTTTTCCAAGTAGGTGTAATGTCGAATAAAATCTAACATTGGCACCACACGTCCGTTGTTGTGGAACAGCTTTTGGGAAGGAGATAAATTACCAAGGAACAAAACATAAAAAACTGGACTATTAATAACTTTTGTATTGGAGAAGGGGGACTCATTTTGATCTGCATTTTATTACTGGATAAAAATAAAATCAATACCATGTTACCAGTATATTTTATTTAAACTAGCAAAAATAGGCGCCATCAGTCGCTAGTTTGGTAGTTTTAATGAATATATATATATATATATATATATATATATATTTAGTAAATGAAGAAAAACTCTAAACTTGCTTCATTACAATAATTTTTTCAACCGTATTAATACGGCATCTTCAGGTAACCAGGTGATTACCTGAAGATGCCGTATTAATACGGTTGAAATAAATTATTGTAATGAAGCAAGTTTAGAGTTTTTCTTCATTTACTAAATATCTTGCTCTGTCCTTTTACTCACTGGTATTAGGTACATTGAGCTCTCCTCATGGTCTACCTGCATCAGCTTGGTTAAACCACACATGGAAAGACCCTAACTACGGGGAAAAAAAAAACTATATATATATATATATATATATATATATATATATATATGAAAGATAAAATGGATATGAATCCGACAATAGGTGTAGAAATTTTTGTAGAAAAAACAAGAAGATGTTTAAAGTTTTGCTCACAGAAATCTGTTTCGACCATATGAGGTCTTTATCAAAGCAACATTGTAAACGGAAAGACGAAATAAATATATCATTAATCACGAGGCACAGAACGCTCTCGATCAGTACCGGAATTTTCAAATAATTTATTAAAAATGCGTATTTTATGTTAAAAATAAAATACATTTTATTTTTACAAATTATAAGCATTTTTATCATTAAAAAGGCTCAAAAGAGTTTGCAGTAAAAGTGTATATATATATATATCAAAAAGTTCAGGAAAATATTCCGGTTACAAAAGAAAGTTTTAAAAATATAATACGTCCAACAGTACAATAGATGAAGATGGAAAATTTCAGGAATCTGTAATGATGACAAATTCGTAGTGTCGGGATCCGTATTACATTCGAAATTTGAGCCTCCGGTGATATAATTTAAATAAGTCCAATTTTGTTTTTTCTGTGGACAGTATGAAAGGTAAAATGGATATGAATCCGAAAATATGTGTAGAAAGTTTTGTAGAAAAAACAACAATATATATATATATATATAATATATATATATATATATATTTAATTTTATTTTATTTATAATTGGATCCTTTCCGTTGACCAAGAACGATGACGTAGTGTCCAGAAAAACAATTATCTGCATCTGCGCAAATGATTCAGCAGGCCAATTCTTGAGTGACAGTCTTTGGTGCACTGAATGCACACAAACTGTGATGCTTTCGTGGGCTGCTTGCGTTTCTCTCTCTTTCTGGCTCACTTTTCTGTCAAAGCTACTCTCCTCTCTGTCTCACCCCTCTCCGTGCCTTGCTTAACGTTGAGGCGCCAGGCCGCTCTATTTTCTGCATATACTTCCCACGTGATTGTGTAAATATTCTCATAGCTCTCCTGCAGACATCTTTAAATCGTAGGCGTCGTCTACCAACCGATGTCCAAGCCAGTGAAGACACCTCTCACAGAAAATGGAGAAAATACACACACACACACACACACACACACACACACATATATATATATATATATATATATATATATATATGGAGATCCGAACTCACTGACAAGCTAAAGCAACAATTCTTCCAGGCTGTGGTTATATCAGTGCTGCTGTATGGCTGCACCACCTGGACCCTAACAAAGCGCCTCGAGAATTTTCCTAAATACAAGTGTTTGTGTTCTTTGACGGGTCCAGTGTGTAACTTCAATGGATAGAAAATTGTTTTATATCAATCTTCCAACTGGGGAGGGCCTGCCTGTTAGAATAGAAAGAGAAAAAAAATTGAAAAGGTTTCTCTTTGATACCTATGAAAGCCCAGAGAAGACAAAGTTGAGTCACAATTTCAAGAAATTATTAAACTTATTTCTGGATTAGAAAATTCTATTTTCATGCTAAAAAATATTCATGTTCGAAGATTTTAGGTTGGTTGGTTGGTTGGTTGGTTGGTTGGTCTTTACAGCATGTCATCTCTTGATGGGTTATTTTATGCCAGAGATGCTTTTGTTTTATTTATTCTTGTTAGGCATTAAATTTTTTTTCTAACTCATTTTTTGGTCTACTTAACCTATAGGGGAGTCTTAGGCATGACACTAAACTGCACCTGATGGTGAGGCTACAATTCTGGAGATCTGGGCAGTGTGGAGTACCTTTCTCATTTTTAATTAATTTAATGCTGGGAACTCGAAGTAACGGTCAAAAAAAATGTTTACATAATTGCACAATTCATATTTTATCATGATCGAAGAATGCCACCTCAGTTCGTTTTAAGACAACATGAGCCACGACGTATTCTCATTCTGACCAGAGGATTGTCAAAAATGCTTGGGGCAAAAGTAAAAGGGTTATTCAGTATTCTTAGTCCCCCTTAATCCATATATATACCTTCCTTTGAAGTTGAATAGGAAATTAATCACATAGTCCATGTCTATCACATTGAATAAGACGTGTTGGCATGAACATTTACAGCCTAAGTCTATCTCATCCCACTTTCTCACAGTTCATCCCCCTCTATTCCTCTCACTCCCCTCTCTCTCTCTCTCTCTCTCTCTCTCTCTCTATATATATATATATATATATATATATATATAGTATATTCAATGTATATATTTATACAAATATATATACATTGATTGTTGAGGTAATGATCGCGATCTCAACATGCCTTTTGAATGGCTTTCAATACCATATAATGAATGACTTGAGTATATATATATATATATATATATATATATATATATATATATATATATATATATAGAGAAAATAAGAATGAGAATAGGGGGAAACTCGAGCTAGAGAGTGTGATATTGCAGAAGGGATAACGCTAATCTGTTTCAATTGAACATAATGAAAATATAGTAAACATATCAAACGTTGAAATAATCAAAATAGCTCGACTGTGGTTCTCATAGTTATTATTATTATTATTATTATTATTATTATTATTATTAGTAGTAGTAGTAGTAGTAGTAGTAGTATCACTCCATTAGCGGGTGGTTCACTGGAGGCTGAGTAACAGCAAGTCTCCTCAGGTCTACAGGTCTCTTCTGAGTATTCCAGCTGATCTCAGTAATGCTGTCGTCTGGATAGTCTCTATTCTTCCTCTGATTTCCAGTTCATTTCCAGACTGGGGACTGTTCCAAGTGCACCAATTACAATTGGTACGATCTTCACTTTCATGTTCCACAGTTTTCTTTATTATTATTATTATTATTATTATTATTATTATTATTATTATTATTATTCACTCCTTTTGAGTTTTCACATCAGCGTTAGCTGATGATCTTTCACTGGAGTCTGAGTGACAGAAAGCCTCCCCAGGTCTCCTGGACTCTTCTAATCCTTTTGGGACTGTTCCAAGTGCACCAACCACAATTGGTATCACTTTCACTTTCATATTCCATAACTTTTTCAGTTCTCTGGCAAGATCCAGGTGTTTGTCCATTTTTTCCTTTTCCTTCAGCTTCACCCTGTGATCTGCAGGAACTGCAAAATCCACCAGTTGACACGTTCTTTTTTTTTCAGCACTAGGTCTGGTCTTCTTGCTGGGATAAGGTGATCCGTTTTTATTTCCCAGAGAATTTTATGCGTTTCGTTCTCAAGAAAAGATTCTGGTTTATGCATATACCATTTTGTTGTATGGTCAAAATTTAGTTTTTTGCATAATTCCCAGTGGATCACCTTCCCAACCCAGTCGTGTCTAGTTTTGTATTCCCGTTGTGCTAGTTTTCTACATTCGCTTAGTACATGGTTTTAGTCTCACCTCTATTTCCGAATAATCAACATTTACTATTTTGTTAGGTCTTATCAATTTTCGCTTTGGTATACTTTGTCCTTATGGCATTATTATTATTATCATTATCATTATTATTATTATTATTATTATTATTATTGAGCATAGCTCTAAAGCTCGGTGTATCTGTATTTCATTTTCTATGCGACTCCAATAAGTTTATATTTCTTTTCAGTTTTTTGTTTTTCTTAGCATAAGATTTCTTGTCGAACTTTCTGTGTATCTTTGATACGAAGCCATTCAACCTTTTGTTGATAGAGTTGATGAACCTTACCATGAATTATTGACATAATACTCAACAGAATCTTATAGATAATTACTTGCCAAATATAACAACAACAAAAAATTGTAAAATAACATAAAAAAGAAGAAAAAAAAACGAAAAAAAAACCAAGACACGGAATGCGATTATGTTATCGATATTCAAACAGAATAAATCGATATCTCATATGAGGTAGACAGTAATATATATATATATATATATATATATATATATATATATATATATATTTTCCTGGAATACTTATCCCGGATTATTTCCCTACAATAATTATTGTATCAAATACAGACGTAAATCCATATACTTCTACTTCTACGTGAGTGCGCATGCTCAAATTCCCATATATATATATATATATATATATATATATATATATATATATATATATATATATATATGGGAATGTGAGCATGCGCACTCACGTAGAAGTATTTATGTATATTTATTTATATATATATAT
>CM042147.1:17000428-17010428 GCA_023376005.1 Doryteuthis pealeii | reverse complement strand
CACACAATCTCCATTATAATAAGATATATATATATATTGAGAGAGAAAGGGAGAAATTTGAGAGAATGCGGGGTATTGCACATTTTTAAAGGAAGCATTTCTATCTAAATAATGGCACAACGCATCCCAAAGTGAAAATCTCTCGATGACACTTCGTTTTCCTATAAATATTTTCCTGTCCTATCTCTTGACCTTTTACAAGATTGGGGGGTGGGTGGGGGGAGAGATCCTTTTAAAGAAAAAAAAAACGAAAGGTATTCAATATTCATTCAACAAACATTTCTGACCGCCGTTTTCTTTTCCTGGCCTAAGATAAACTTAGCAAGTGTCCATAGAATTTGGTAAACACACGAATAAACAGACCGGCTACAATCCCCAAATCACCTTTACACTTGTAAAAGTCCCCACAGAGATGTTGCATAATGAACGTTCAACCAAAAATGTTCTTTCGGCTTTTCTTACTCTATGTGTGCGAGTTTTAGGGGGGCGTTGGGGGATATTTTGCCCCGGGATAGAAATCTGCTTTAAACAATTTTCGACAGCCGGTTGAGATCTCATTGGTCTCTCTGACCGTTTCTCTATGCAGATTATAAGACTGTTTTTTTTTTTTGTAGAGGATACTATCCGTTCATAAGCGGGATACAACCCTGAAAACCGCCGTGTCGGTGGGGCGTTAGAATGCACCGACTGCACCTCTGCAGAGGGGTAAGACTCCCCCATCACGAGCCACCTGTTGGCCGTGGGTAGTGACCCGTGATGCTTAAGGATAGAACCCAGGTGGATCAGCAGTTCATGACTTGCAATACTCCACTTTGGCCCGATCAATCGGCTGGTCACGTCAATCCCTAGCACCTATATAATTTTCCCAACCCTATTGCCGTATGGCAAGCTTCAATCCCTTTTTATCATATGGGTGCTAGAAAGCGTAGACTGGGGGTCTACATGTCCTGGGGATGACGTTAAACTCTATCTGATGGTGAGGTTCCAGTTTTGGAAGTTTGGGGAATTTGGAGCACCCCTCCATCACCATTGCTCCCTGGTCCACTCTGACCCGGAGTGGTAGTACCTGTTAGGGTCTCATCTATGGGTTAAATAGAAAAACATGAGTTGATAAACAAAATTGTATTATTCATTAAGAATTGATTTATTTCAAATCTTTATCGGCATTAAATTACCCACCGAGGTTGATATGCCGTAAAACAAAATCAAACCAACCCTGAAAAATAAATATTGTCATGATACGTTTAATATCACTTTGATATTTTGTACTATTGTCTTCGTCTTTATTGTGTGTGGGAGATATTTTACTCCGGGATAGAAGTAGCCTTAAACAATTTTCAACAGCCGGTTTAGATCTCATCAGCTCCTCTCGTCACTTTTCTATTATCATACTGGTTTTTTCTTGTTTTCTTTTTTTTTGGGGGGGGGAGCTCAAGAATACTATCCATTCCCAAGAATATTTGTAGCGGCATACTGCTCTGCAAAATATTGTGACGATAAGTCAGTTTTTTTTTTTTTGTAATACTGTAAATGAAACTTGAGTAGCATCTTTTATCTCATACACACTAACACTTTTGACATTATATAACCCACATGGTTGATATGCCATTCAATAAACCAGACCAAGTGAAACCATTCTATAGAGACAAAGCAAGCTAGTAGCACTCGGAGAGTATCAGGCGAGCTCAGTTCAGTGTGTTTCCTAACCATCACAACCTCGGCAAAACTTGATTTTTATGTGGTGGTTATTTACTTTCTTGATATATATATATTATATATATATATATATATATATATATGTGTGTGTGTGTGTGTGTGTGTGTGCGCGTGTGTGTGTGTATGTATGTGTGTGCGTATGTGCATCACTCCTTCGCGAGGATGTGACACCAGGTCAATTTCTTAAGCAGAGTTTAACAGATTTAAATACAGAGTTTTTCCTTTTCCTAGTCTGGTTAAGTAACCAAGGTAAAAGAGCCAAGTCTGCTCAACTATTTATCCATAGCTATAGGGAGAACAGACGGATGCATACTTTTCCCAAGGGTATTAGCCGTATGTGAAATTGAAATTGCCTCGGCCAGGATTGGAACTTGGGTTGACGAGTTCAGTATCTACGACTCTATCCATTATACACTCCATTATCTCATAAGTGTCCCAGATGAAGTCAAACGCGTCTGAAAATTGGCTATTGGGTCGAGAGACACCTTTGTCTTATTATATATAAGATTATTTTGTATAATACATATCTTATTATATCATACGTTTTATTATGTATAAGATATTATGTACAAAAAAGGGATGTCATCGGTGTGGCCTAAAGTCGCTATTATCCATACAGCGAGGGACTCTATCCCCTTTTCACTAGCGCTCACTTTACCGCTCAGATACCTGTGCTATGCATACGCTTTATTGAGGGCCGGTATCGAACCTTGAACCTTATGGTTCCTAGTCTGACGCTCTGTCGACCAAGCTGAACCGGCTCTATGTATAATATTTATTATAGAGACAAATCCGGTGAGTTACACTCGAAGAGTATCAGGCGAGCTCAGTCCAACCTCACAAAAGCGTCCGAAACTGCTTGATCGTAGCTTGCGTTACCAAAATATCCCAACACTTTTGAGTTATCCAATCAAAATCTCTTTTAACCTCTGTGTTGTCTTTATCTCTCTTTTGATTGGTTGGGCTTCTTGTTTCAGCGTCGGTTCAAAAAGAGGTTAAAGTCTAGGGAAAAATTTTGGGGATATTGATTGATTTTGTCGATGGAATGAAAGAAAGTAAGTTCTGTTTGTGAACACCTGAACCCAACACCCCAAGAGTCACAAGAATTCAGTGGAATAGAACACACACTTCATTGGAGGAAATTCTGATGGGAAACATCTTTAAACTAACGCTTTATAAACATACGTGATGCAACTATTTCCCAAGTGCACCACATTAATGTGTCCAAATACCAAAGATGAAAGTAGGCTGTAAGAATATTATATATATATATATATATATATATATATATATATATATGTATATATATATATATATATATATATATATATATATATATATATATATATATATATATATATATATATATATATATATGCAGAATAGCAAATATGAAAAGTGTTTGCATATAAAATTGCGCAATGCTAATTTAGCAGAGCAGATATATATATATATATATATATTATATATATATATATATATATATATAATATGTGTGTGTGTGTGTGTGTGTGTGTGTATGTGTGTGTGTGTGTGTAATGTTGGCTACCTTCCGTCTATCTAAGACGATGGCGTAATGTCTATTTATTTCTTTTTTTTACCTACAGCTACTAAAGTATCTGAACAGACCGATCCTTGAGTGGCAGTCTCTGGTGCAGTGGCTGCAAACAAAAGGCGATGCTTGTGTGTGTGTGTGTGTGTGTGTGTGTGTGTGACCATATACGCACTACTTATAGAAACACAAAGAATCGGCTCTCACATGTACCCATATATATAAATGAATTGAAATTCCCTGCATTTCTTAACTGGCACGTTGTCTTGACAAAAAGTAGCCAGCATGCTGCTCTGGAAACCACTGGTAACAATTGCACCTTAAATGTACAGTACACTATAATAAATAAATAAATAAATAAATACAGCTCTTACACTTATTATATCTTACACTGGCACTTTATTTTAAAATCTCTAATGCTAGAAAAACTACCTACCTACCTACCTACCTATATATATATTATATATATATATATATATATATATATTTGGGAGGAAAATGTGGAAATCAATATGACTATGTGGAGAAAAGTCCACAAACACGAGATTTTTCAAGGGTTAATATTTATTCTTGATAGTAATGTCGATACTATAACGTTTCGGTCTATGACACAAGAAGAAGGTGATAAAGAGCGAAACTTTATAGGATCGACATTACTATCTAGACTAGTTTGTCTACATTCCTCCACACACAAACACAAACACACACACACACACACACACACACATATATATATATATATATATATATATATATATAATTCTAAAAAAAAGTAAAGTTGTCGGATTGTTGGTATCAGCCGGACAGCGAGGGGGTCTATCCCCTTTTCGCTAGCACTAGACCAGAGGGAGTATTTTTGCTGAGGTGGGGCGCCACACCTACCGTCAGCTCCCCACTTTACCGCACAGATCAGATTATACAATCTGTGCTACTCATACGATGAGTTGGCGGGGACCGTATCGAACTCAGAACCTTGCGATTCTGAGGCGGGTAATCTACCGACTGAGCTAAACCGGCCCCTTTTAGTTAATTAAAGAGGCCGGTTTAGCTCAGTCAGTAGAGTACCCGCCTCAGAATCGTAAGGTTTTGAGTTCGATACCGGTTCCCGCCAACTCAGCGTATGAGTAGCACAGAGATCTGTGCGGTAAAGTGAGGAACTGATGGTAGCTGTGGCGCTCCACCTCAGATGCTAAAATAATCTGCCTGGTCTAGCGCTAGTAAAAAGGGAATAGACTCCCTCACTGTCTGGCTGATACCGACTTTAGGCTGCCCCGATGACTTTACTTTAATTCTATATATAATTCTCTACTAGTAAATATATGCACCCTCCGGGTGCAAGTATTTAAGTTTTAATGTAATGAAATATCGTATTAAATTAGAGGCAGACAAAAAAAATATGTAACAGAGTGGGGGTATAATAGAAAAATAGAAATGAAACTTACTCTTCCATCACTCCCGTCTTTCATTGCTGAATTTTACTTATTTAACTATTTAGTTAAAAGAGGAAGTAAAGAATAAAATGACACTTATCTTTTCTTGTTAATGGATTTCATTTAAGATTAATTGAAGAGATTTTTGCTTATATTCATTAAAATAAAACCAAACAGTTAGAAACCAATAATACTAAGCACATATTTAATAAAATCACATTTTTAATATCAATATGCAAATTAGCCTTCCCATTCACACTGCAAACCGCTATTTTTTTGTATATATAAATACAATAGCATGTTATTAGTATGTAGATATAGACAACACTAATAAAAAGGTGAAGCAATTTTATTAATAATTGAGGTTTAAATAAAAATAAAATCATGGAGAATGTGATGTAAATAACGAAGGGAATTGTGACTTGAGTAGTAATATAGTTTCGGTTACAGACAGAAAAACACACAATCTCCATTATAATAAGATATATGTATGTATATATATATGTGTGTGTGCGCGTATATTTTACTGTTAGTAAAATATTTTTTACTTTTCAGTATACCATCAACTGAAAGATGTTAAGAACAGCTGAGCTAATAATTGGTTAGAGGTTAATGGATACACTTCGAAGTAACGATGTTCACTCAAATCACATACATTATTTATAGGCAAGTGGTTTCCTATAGCTTTTTAATTACCTCACTAGCATTATCGATGTGTATCTATCTATCTATCTCTATCTCAATATATATATATATATATATATATATATATATATAGTAGAGCGAGAGAGAGAGAAAGAGAGAAAGAGGGATTAAGGGAGAGTAAAAAAGAGAGACAGAGAGAGAGAGAGAGAGAGAGAGAGAAAGTGAGAGAGAGAGAGAGAGAGAGAGAGAGAGAGAGAGAGAGAGAGATACAGATATAGATATTAGCTCTGTGTGTGTGTGTGTGTGTGTGTGTGCAAAAGTGCAAATATGTAAAACTAAAAAAATCTATCTTGGCCTGAATCTAACTTTGTATCTGTCTTTCTGTCTGTCTGTCTGTCAGTGTGCGTCTCTCTCTCTCTCTCTCTCTCTCTCTCTCTCTCTCTCTCTCTCTCTCTATATATATATATATATATATATATATATATATATAGAATATTTGAGAGAGAGAGAGAGAAGAGAGAAGAGAGAGAGGGGAGAGGAAAAAAGAGACAGAGACATAGAAAGAGAGAGATTGAGAGACATACATACATACATACAT
This sequence comes from Doryteuthis pealeii, assembly GCA_023376005.1. NCBI lineage: Eukaryota > Metazoa > Mollusca > Cephalopoda > Myopsida > Loliginidae > Doryteuthis > Doryteuthis pealeii. Next base: position 17,004,487 of record CM042147.1, on the reverse strand, counting down.
ACATACATATATAGATATTAGCTCTTGTTCCGATGCTAGCTTGTGTGTGTGTGTGTGTGTGTGTGTGTGTGTGTGTGTGTGTGTAAAAGTGCAAATATGTAAAACTAAAAAAGTGTTCGTTGGTATTATAGTAGGGCTGATATAAAATCTTAAATATTTGAATTATGACCTCTTCAAATCTGTTGCTAAAAGTTTCATGTAGGGCACGCAATCTTACACACACACACACACATATATATATATATATATATATATATATATATATATATATATAGGGTGTTCGGGAGGAATTTGACATATTTATATTTGGTTATTTTTCTCCGTAGGTTGGAGGTACTGACGCACACTACGCATCATTTAACAGCTTGGAATCTTCTTTATTTATATACGTGATGACAGATAGAATGGGTGGCTGGAACTCAGCCGAATCTCGGAAGATAACTTGTATCATGATGATCTGTACCGGCCATCAAAATAAATAGATTATGGTTGCTGCCCAATGATCACTGAACACTGTAAAATAACCTGGCATGAATTGAAGAATTGCAATGGAGACTACGAGGCTGTGGCTAGAAGAAAGCAACATAACGGACGATCTCGTACAGAAGAATTCCTCGAAAATCAACAGAAAAAAATATTGGAGGACCCTCAGTTTGTTTACGGGGAGTTGCTAAACACTGTATTCAAGCCCTGGATAACAAGGGTAGCTAATGGTCGGCTATATGTATGGCAGTAGGATCCGGCCCCCTGTTCCACCTCTGGGAAAAGTCAAAAATGGTTGTCGGCGAATTTTCACGACTACACTAGTCCCAATTTTTGCCTTCCGAACTCCGCCGATCTTAAACCCATGGATTATTATGTATGGGGACTGTTGAGAAAGACAATAATTGCTGTGCCATTACTACAAAAGCCCAGTTAATAGACAGAATTAATATAGTTTTTGAGGCCCTTCCCTGAGAAACTGTAACATCATCTTGCTCCTGGTTCCGGAGCAGGATTGAGGCTGTGATCGACACTAATGGCGGTTATTTTGGGTGAAACTTGTTGACAGAGTGTAATTTCAGTGCCCGTTGAATTTCTTTACAATCCATTAAATTTTGTAGTTACCAAGTACTTTTTCTTTTTTCTTATGAAACTGTTAAATTTCTACCAACACACCCTTTCTTTCTCTCTCTCTCTCTCTCTCTCTCTCTCTCTCTCTCTATATATATATATATATATATATATATAATTATATATATATATATATATATATGTTTGAAAGGAAGGAAAACTCAACACCTTAATTCCATAATAAATTTATTTCGACCAAAATTGGGGCCTTTATAAATCTAAGTTGATTTAATTAAGTTCCCCAAAATCCAGTCTCATCAGATGGAAAATCAACAATAAAGGCTCAAATTTTGGTTGAAATAAATTTATTATGGAATAACAGTGTTGAGTTCTTCCTTCTGTCAAAGATATATATATATATATATATATATATATATATATGCATGTTTGGAGAAAAGTTGACAACATGGGATGTTGTACTGGAAGGAGTTCTTGCATTGAAGGATTCAGTTCTCTTGCGGACGAGTGTCTTGCGGTTTTGAACAGGAGGAGGGTCATCTGCAAACATTCACATAAGATCATCAGTAGCTGACCTCTCTTCCAGTCACGACCGCAAGACGCTTGTCAGTTTGTATATATATATATATATATATATATATATATATATATATATATATATATTCTATAGTGTGAGATGGTCACTGTCACAGCTTTTGCTGGAATGGTGTACCAAAGGCATTATTATTGGTAGAGGGCTCAATATAAAATAGAGCTGTTATATAATATAATAAAATAAATATATAAAGTTTTTACATATCTACACCCACACACACATACACACCCACACACACATACACACGCAAACACAAACGCTCGCACGTCAGCATTGATCAAATGTCACACATTCACAGAACAATGTATTATGTGTGTGACCAGTTACCCCACGTACGCAACCTTTATGCTGTCCATAAACACTCACATACATTCAAATTACCACCACATACATATGCACATCATGTTATCCAATCATACACATCCCATGTCTATTGAATTTTCTGAATTTTCTTGAAATTTTTTCGATTTTCCTTGCTTTTGAAACATCTTCACCTGATGATTGCATCGCATGAAACCAATATGGTCGTGAATGTTCCTTTGTCACCTAATAAATAGATATGTAAAACCTTTAAATATTTATTCTATTATATATATGTATATATATATATATATATATATATGTATATATATATATATGATGTATATGTATGATATATACAATGTACATGTATATAATAATGATAATAATAATAATACATACATACATACATACATACATATGAAAGAATGACTGTGTGTATAATTGTATAACTACCATGGGACGCACAACCCGTCTCACTGATTCTATTTGCTATATCGTTTCCTACTAGGCCACCCGTTCATCCGTCCATTTTTTGTTTTCTATTATAATAAAAAAGAAGACTTCATAAACTCCAGCTGCTAAATAAAGCAAAAAAAATATGTGTGACAAACGAAAGAAAAAACATAGAAATGCGTAAATCTGAAAATATATTGTTTTGATGAATCAAGATTTCCCCACGCCATTTCTCATTGATTTACCCTTAATTTATTATTTAATTGAAAATTACTGCTAATTAAAATGATTTTTTTTTCAAACATATCTCAATCCCAGTATATAATTTGTGTCATAATATGTTGCTCTATCAGCAAACTAATTACATCATTTGTTTTTTCTAAAAATGTTCAATTCATATGTGTGTGTGTGTGTGTGTGTGTGTGTGTGTGTGTCTTATTGCATTACTGCAATGTAAACACAAACCGTCTTAATGATTCTGTTTGCCATAATGCTTACTACTAGGCCACCCGTGTATCCTTGCAGTTTATTTATTTCTGTATTGTGATGAAAAAGAAGACTTTCAAAATCTCCAGCTGCTAAATACATGCAAACGAGAAATAAATGTGTATCAAACGAAAGAGAAACGATAGAAATCTTAGAAACGCGTAAATCTGGAAATATATTGTTTTGATGACTCCCCCCAGCCAACCCGCTAGTTCCATTGAGTTAGAATTTACCAAAATTCTTCTGGAAGAATAAACAGAACATTACTCAGATGGACACGAAACATGAATTAAGAATTATTGAAAAAAAAAACAAAAAAAAAAAACATGTTTTTTTTATTTCTTTTGAAAACTCTTAATGAACTTTTGTTGCAGGAATTTCGTTTATTTAGTTGAAATTCTTAAAAGATTTGAAAAAAACATATTGAGTTTTGCAGATGCTAACGAGGGGTCGACCGTTGAGTCACGTGGAAGGAAGCCGCAGCAGGTGCGTTTTGCTTTGCTTGTTTGGATAAATGAAAACGCGGTTCAATCCACTGAAAGGAGACAATAATATTTGAGATCTATTTACAACGTGCGCAAAAGTATGCCCTCCCCCCCACCAGAAATACATGTAAACAAGTCTGCTTTGGAACAGAACAAACAAACGACATTTGGAATTTTATAAGATTCACCCTTCCACCACCACCACCCCTCTCTCTCTCTCTTTCCCCTCCCCCTCTCTCTATCTCTCTCTTTTTCTCTCTCTCTACAGAGTGGCTATCATTTAAGCGAGGAGTCATGAGTTCGCTCCCACAATTTACCTGCATTGCAACTTGTGCGATTAGTTACATTCATAAAATAACACATTAAACTAAGCCTAGGGCGTTCGGCAAGAAACGACAAGGTTCTTAGTTCGATACCGGCCCTCGACAACTCAGCGTATGTGTAGCACAGGGATCTGAGCAGTAAAGTAAGGAGCTGATGGTAGGTGTGGTACCAGACCTCAGACGCAAAAAACAATCTCCTTTGGCTAGCGCTAGTGAAAAGGGGATAGACTCTCTCGCTGATTGGCTGATACCGACTTTAGTCCACCCCGTCGTCTTTACTTACTTTACTTACAGAATCAGCACAACTTGATTTGTTTACTTTGAGATAAAGACGCATCCCAGC
>CM042147.1:16985428-16992928 GCA_023376005.1 Doryteuthis pealeii | reverse complement strand
ATGCACGTAAAAAAAGTAATTCTTATTGCCCTGAAGTGATTGCGGAATTGAAATGCCTACCCCACAAAAAATAAATAAATAAATAAAATAAAAAAATAAATAAAAACAAACGAAGAAACCTCAGAGAACGCACTACGTAAGTGTTCAAAGTAGTACTGGTAGGACTGGCAAAAAATTGATATTGCACACTTTCTTGTCTATGCGATTTTCAAAGTGGCGATTAAGTGTCAGTACCAAGCGTATATACGGATGCTTATAGGTAGATATAGATCTATTACCACTAAAATTACCATTTTTAGGCCGTTTTCATTACCAAATATATTGATATATTCAAAATATTGAATATTGAGCTCTCAGTCCGTTGTTAAACGAGACCCATTTTACAATCATCTTAAGACCTACTAAACAGGTGATTTTACACACACACACACACACACACAACACACACACACACACACACATGTATATATATATATATATATAATATATATATATATATATATATATATATATATATATAAGGAAAAGTGGATTGGAATAAATCCGACAGAATGTAGTAGAGATATGAGGAAGGACAAAACTCAGACAAACGTATGTAGGATATATTTCGCTATAGCTTTGAGCTCGGCATCATCAGTCTTTTTATAATTAATATTATAAAAAGACTTATTATAAAAAGACTGATGATGCCGAGCTCAAAACTCTAGCGAAATATATCCTACATACTTTTGTCTGAGATTTGTTCTTGTGTTTCTCATCTCTACTACTACTACTATTACTACTACCACACACACACACACACACACACACACACACACACACACATATATATATATATATATATATATATATATATATATATAGGTAAATCACCTAAATAGAAACGAGCCGGGTTCTTGTATTGCAGGATTGAGTAAGATATTTGAATCTTACAAGAACTCAGCTCATATCCTTAAGAAGGTCAGAAATATCCCATCTTTGTCTACATTCCTTCACACACACACAACACACACACACACACACACACACACACACACACGCGCATCTATATAGCTTCTCCCAGTCCTAAACAGCAATGGCAGCATTCTTCAGGGTCTCTTCGAGGCATTCATTAAATCTCAATTTTGGTTTGCACTGACGACGTTTGCCAATATACATATAATTATATATCTAATATATAATGAATGGAGAATGAATGAGAAAATGAAAAAACTATTAGCATGAAAAGGTGCTCAATGCTAATAAAGCAGAGCAGATTTATGATCAATTGTAATATTATGGATTTGGACTCATAACTTAAAGTTTCATGGTTATGCAATCATCAGATGAGTCAAATGGTTGAGATCTTAAAAACCAGTAGTCAAATGGTTGAGATTTTTTTTTAAAATCTCAACCATTTGACTTCTGTCTTTTAAGATCTCAACCATTTGACTCATCTGATGATTGCATAACCATGAAACTTTAAGTTATGAGTCCAAATCCATAATATTACTATTGATTATAAATGTATATCTATATATATGCGTGTCTGTGTGCGTGTATCATTATTAAAAAAAAACTATTATACTGAATTTATGATTTTAAAATTGACGTCACTGAGAGTTTTTCTGACCTCATTGGTTTGTTTTGTTTAACGGCATATCAACATCAGTGGATTATTTAATGCCGACAAAGACATTTTAGTCTGTTTTTTTTTTTCATTTATTCTTACCCCACAATTAAGTAGAGCTTCAAAAAAAGTCGATAGACTCATTAAATTGTTCCCGGACACGGAAATCATTAGTAAAGGCGAAAGATTTATCCGTTACCGATGTCAAGAAAAGTTGAGCTAATTGTACGTTGAGATTCACTAGTTTATATATATATGGAGACATGAACCAGTGCGCACGGCTTGTTCGTAGCTTTTATAATTATTATAAATTATTTCCTCGCTTTTTTTAATGTAAAACTCAGTCAACTGCAATTTACAATCTATTTGAATAAGGTTCATCAAAATAATTTAATAAATATATTTAGAATAATTACCCTAAAATATTGGTTTTATATATAATTTGCCTACAAATAATAGATGACCTTCACCTTCAAACTACTTTCCTCGGATATGACAACTGAAGGGATTAGGTTCGGTTTGGTTCGGTTTGGTTTGGTTTATTTTACGGCATATCAACCTCAGTGGCTCATTTAATGCCGACAAAGTTTTGAAATAAATTCATTCTTAATCGATACTCAATGTTTTTTATAAACACATCTTTCTATTTAACCCATAGATGGGACCCTAACAGGAATTACCACTCCGGGTCAGAGTGAACCAGGGAGCAATGGTGATGAAGCGGTGCTCCACATTCCCCAAACCTCCAGAACTGGAACCTCACCGTCAGATAGAGTTTAACGTCATTCCCAGGACATGAAAATCTTCTAGCACCCATATGATAAAAAGGGTTTGGGATTGCCATTCGGCATTAGGGTTGGGGCAATCATATAGATGCTAGGGCTTGATGTGACCAGCCAATTGATCGGAGGGGGTCTAACCGATCGACAGTCTAGCCCAAGTAAGGACGAAAGTGGCGTATTGCATGTCATGGACTGGTCAACCACCTGGGTTCCATCCTTAAGCATTACGGGTCGCCACTCACGGCCAATTGAGTCAGAGCATATCATAAGGGCTCTGGATGTTAAACATTTAATCAGGTTTATCTTTCTGGATTTGGAGGCGAACGAATCCCAACTCAAGCAGAGGCCAGTAAAGGTGGGTTTACGGTAGATACTCGTCACAAAGGACGAGGAACGTTTTTCAATAAGAACTTCCAAGAAGGGGAGACTATTATTTTTCTCCTCCTCCATTGTAAACCCCAGAGAGGGATGAAGACCATTAAGGCTTTGGAAAAATTTTAGGGCTTCATCACGTGAAGCAAAACAAGCAAAAAGCGTCGTCCACGTAACGAGCGTAATAGTAAGGTTTGGAAACCTTCTGAAACAACGTCTTTTCGAGAAAACCCACGAACACATTAGCCATTAGGGATCCAAGGGGACTCCCCATAGAGATACCATCTATCTGTCTGTACATAATGTCATTAAAGCTGAAGGACACTGATTTAGTGGCCAGGCCCATCAACTCAATGAAAACATTTTCAGGAAAAGTGGGGGCGGGATCAGATGGGTGCGGTACAGTAAATCTGCACATATGCCAATAGTTTCGTCCAATGGTATGTTGGTAAATAAGGACGTGACGTCATAAGAGACCATATTGGGGGAGTTTTACGCCTATATAAAGGTGCAGTCGGTGTATTCTAACGCCCCAGCCGACAGGGCGATTTTTCATCTTCATACCGATGTTTTTCATTGACAAAATCATGATATCCCCATTGTAATTACTTGGATCTTTCAAACTTTTTCTTCTTTCGAATTTATTTAACTCATGGACACAACCAATTAATTAACCCCCCAATTGGATCACCTGTTAACCATGGGTAGTGACCCGTGAGGCTTAACCCTGAAATCCATCTGAATGAGATGGCAATGTCATTCAACGCCCCACTTTAGCCCTTACATAGGCTATACAGGCGATCGGAAAGCCCCCATTCAAATAATGGGTTGATAACTTCAAGCCCTATAACATCTATGATAGTCCTAATCCTATTACCCTTATAGCAAACACCGGATCCTTTTTATCCTATATGTGCTAGAAGGCGGTGGCTGATGGCCTTAATATCCTGGGTAGGACCTTAAATTCTATCTGATGATGAAGTTCCAATTCTGCGAGCTCTGGAGAATGTGGAGTATCCCTTCATCAGCATTATCCCCAAGTCCACTCTGAGCTTTAAAGAAATGTGTTTAAAAATCAAACTTCCATCAGTGAGGGTGAGTTCCAATTCTGTTAGAATCTGGGGAACGTGAGTACCCCTTCATCATCATTACTCCAGGTCCACTCTTACTTTAAAAATGTATTTAAAAATTGGTTTCCATCAAGCATAATAAAACAAAAAATTCTTCGGTATAAATAACCCAATTTATTGAACATGTCATAAAATCCAACCCAACCAACCAACCAGCCAACCAACTAATTAATCTGATCAAACCACTTTCAAATAATCGATTGAGATTCTGTTTATATTCTCAATTAACTTGTTTTCTCCGTCATTTGATTGACCTTCATCGAATGACCTTTTACCCTAAAATTACTGCTGCTGCTGCCGTTGCTGCTGTTGCTGTTAGTTTATCTAGTGTTATTAATAGACAATGTCATTGGTGCTTTTGCTGACCGTGAGACGTACGAAAAAAATTGACAATGGGATGCCGGAATTATTTTAAACATCCCGAGAGCTGAAAAATTAGAAGTCCAACCACACGCAATAAATGATAAGGAAAGTGTCGAGAGAAAACGCGGGAAAAAAAAGAGATGCGTTGATTGGATGATGTTGGCGCGTGAGCAAAAGCATAATTGAACTCTGTATTGGCTCCTACGAGTCCAATTTAGACGATGTGGCTCGTGTTGATAAAAAGATACGATACACAGGCCACTAATGGATTTAGAGTCGCTAATCAAATGTCTCTGTCGTAAATACCATATAACATTAACCCTTTGTTTATCAACGATTTCTCTTTCGATTTCATTTGTTTATTCATTCTTTATTTTTTTTATCTTTTTTTTTTTTTTGAACTGTGGTGTAAGCGAAAAATGTCAGAACTGACTCTTGATATAAAGATTTCGGTTTTTTACAGTTCATCAAATGTATTGTCCGATCAAAAACTTCTTTTAGAAAGATCAGCTTGTTAGGGTTTTAAAATTTTATATTTTAATTTTTAACTCTCCAGTTTTTAAGTCAGTAAAATTAATTTTGAAATAAAGTCTATAATGTTGATTTTAAAATAAATTTTAAGTTTCTAATTTTTAAATTTTTAATCTTAATTTGAAAATAATTTTTTATCTTCAGTTTTTAAGTCTATAGTCTACATTTTGAATCATAGTAACATGTTTAAACCTGAAATAATTTGAACTGTTAACGAAAAATGTGTGGACTGACTCTTTATATATAGTGTTGTCTTTTTTTAAAAATTTTTTTTAATTACTTTTGATCAAATGTCGTTAAGAAATATCTATAGAAAGGTTGGATACCTATTATCATAAAACGGCATCTTTGAATTCTTAAGTCTCCAATTTTTAAGTCTATAATCGGTTCTATAATCTCAATGTTAAAGTACATTCTATGTTTTCTAATTTCTAAGTTTTTTAATTTAATTTTAAAATTATTTTTATCTTCATTTCAGTATTAATCATTATTTTAGGCAATTTTAATCTTCAGTTTTCAAGTCTATTGTCTAAAAGTCTACATTTTAATAATTATAGTAAACATCTTTAAATCTGAAATAATTTATTAACGAAAAATGTGACAACTGACTCTTGATAAAAGGTTTTTACTGTTGATCAAATGTAGGAAACGTTTTTCAAAAAAATTTATAGAGAAAGATCGGGATTCCTACTATCTTAAAACTGCGTCTTTCATTTTAGAGTCTTCAATTTTTAATTCTCTAATCATGATTTTAAAGTAGTTTTCAAATCTCTACAATTTTATTTTAGAAATAATCTGAAGTTCACTTTTAGTCAATATTTTAATTTCAAAAAAATTTAAAAATAATTTTTTCTTCAATTCTTAGTATATAATCTTTGAAGTCCTACACGTTTAATCATATGAATATGTTTAATCTGAAAATGATTTTAAAAAAGTAGATTTAAATTTCTTTTCTGGTTCAATTCTTAACAGCCTTGAATAAACGATATTTGGATAGTATTTTAGCATACTATAAAATGATAAATGCCACTAAACAAAAAGAAGGCATTCTCCATGAGCAGGTAAATACTTTCACTGGTTTTGATATTTAGATTTTCCCTCTGTTACGACTAGTTTTCTTAAAAAATATTACTTATCTATAACTAGAAATACCTCTCCGACACTTCACCTTTAATAAGCTAAGAAACCTGAATGACAAATTTCCACACTACATTCAATTTGCGTGCCTTAGTAAGAGTCAAAGTGGAGTGTTGCATGTCCATGGACTGCTCACATCCCCCCATCAAAAGGATTCCACTCCTTTCAGCAGCACGGGTGCACCACTCACAGCAACAGGTGGCCCTTTTTTGTTGGTGAGGGTGAAGAATAATTAAAGTTCCAATTCCAGTCGAACTGGGAAGAAAGGCAACAACACGGTTGTAACTCAAATACAAACTCCGAATGCTACACAAGTCCACTGCAAAATGGCAAAGTATATATAAGACTCCACAATGTCAATTCAAATCAAGCAGTCAAGCAGCCAATCAGAATCAAAAGATGGATCACCCAAACACCAGATTTCATGATGGATCATTCTTGATTCCCTATTTATAAAACCAGCTGTTTTGGACACTGTTAACTTTCTGCAGCAGGTGCAGTCGGTGTATTCTATTTCCCAAGCCACCAGGGCGGAGTTCGGATATGGTATAACAAAAGATCTTTACACTGATTATAAAGGTTTTAGTTTTTTTACTCTTGTATTTTTTTAAAATCATACTATACAATTCCAAAGAGACAATTTTCATAATTCTAGCATCTTTGTTAGGAATTTAAAAAAAAGACTGTAGTTTCTAAGAATACAGAAACACATTTCAAGAGAAGTTTTAAGATATGAACATCAGGCAGTTCTTTAGTTAAATTTCTCATTTTTAGAGAAAACATACTATACTTAATTTATTTTTCAATTACTCAGAAACAAAAAAAAAACAGATTCGGAGATGAGACAAGTGGTAATTTCATTTTTATTTTCGATTCTTTTTTGTTTTGTAATCATTTTGTTGCCGTCAGCTTGCTAAAGTCAGAAGATCGCACAGTTGCGTGTGTTTCTGAAAAAAGTTTTACAGATAGATTTTTTTTGGTGCGCAAAAAGGGTCAAATGTTCTTAAGTGTGAAGCGAAAAAAAAAAACGAAAATTTATAATTTTATTGTCAGTAATACAAAGAAGTTAAAGAAGAAATATAAGATATTGGCGACAAAGTTGCTGATATGGATAATAATATAATAATAATAATAATAATAATAATAATAATAATAATAATAAACCATATATTAACGTGAATGTAGGCAAAACTAGCACAACGGGATACAAAGATAGGCACTACTGAGTTGGGAGGTGATCAACTGGGAATTATGCAAATTAAAATTTGACATACAACAAATGGTATATGCAATAACCAGAATCTGTTCTTGAAGAATGAAACGCACACCATTCTCAGGGACTTCGGAGATAAGCGGACATCTTATCCCTAGCCAGGAGACCAGACCTAGTGTGATTAAGAAAAAAAAAAAGAGACAGTCACTGATTGGAATTTGCGGTCCCAGGTAGATCACCAGGTGAAGCTGAAGGAAGAAAAGATGGTAAGTACCTGACGCTTGCCAGAGAACTGAAAAAGTTATGGAATATGAACAGTCAAAGTGAAACCTATTGTAAGTTGGTGCACTTGAACGGTCAGAA
>CM042147.1:16964419-16985328 GCA_023376005.1 Doryteuthis pealeii | reverse complement strand
AAGAAGAGAGATCCCACGTGATTCACGTATTTTCGCGGGGCTTCTGTAAATATTCGCATGGAAAGTCCCGCCCGTGATATGAAAAGGGGCCATCCCTATCAGAATACAGGGGGTTCACAATAATCTATGCATAGATTATGTAACAATTATTGTTACCTGTTTCCCCCCCGAAATAAGACAGGGCTTTGAGGGGCGCGGGTTAGCTCAGTCCGGTAGAAGCGTTCGGCCTAAGAAACCACAAGGTTCCTAAAGTTCGTAAGGCCCTCGCCAAACTCAGCGTACGAGTAGCACAAGGGTATGTTTGGTAAAGTAAGGAGCAGATGACCCTACACAGCTCAGACGCTCAAATATCTCCTTGATCTAGGCCGGCAAGTGAAAAAAGGGATAGACTCCCTCGCTGATTTGCTGGATGCCAACCTAAGGCTGCCCCCGACGACGACCGAATTTAACTCGAAATATAACACTACGGCTTATTTTCAGAAAATGTAAATTTTGGCCGTTGCAGAGATGTTGATTGGTGATGATTGCTTATTTCTTTGTCCTGTCTGCCGCTCCTCAATAGGCTTGTTTTAAGTGGTAGATGTCATTATGATTAAAAGAGACATAAACGATAGAAACCCGATCACTATTGATGAAAATGGCCCGGACCATACAATATAAATAGAGGTACCATGCAGTTCGAGGTGGGGTGGTTCTTTAAAGGCCTAGTTTGGCCCCGGTGTTCCATTCTCGTTTTACCTCTATTTTTGTGATTGTTCAAATACGACTCTTATGGTACGAATTGGTAAATAACACTGTGTTACAAAGAAATTGAGGCAAGCACAAAAATACTGTTCAACCTAATTTGGGGGTGCGAATTCAGATTTAAAATCCGTTTTACTCATCACTTCTAGTTTTTTTAGGTATGGGCATACTGTACTTTTTTGTTCACATACTGTAACAATAAAGGCGTATATGCATCAGGGTTTAATTTTCTAATAATTGGTGGTGACTTAATTCTTCCTTTTAGTTAATTATCAATAAATGTAAGTGATAGCATTACTATATATATATAGGCTATAATATCGAGACGGGATTTTTTGGCAGTTAAGGCGTAGCCAACACGTCTCAATCACAGCCAGTTAGTGCACTGGCCAGCAGTGCACTGACAGTCAGGCAGATCATGTCTAAGAAAACACACTTCTAATTGTCTGCGGTACTATGGATTGTGTAGCATTGTGTCCATCTAAGTATACTTTATTCCGTCAATGTTCTTTATCTATCCTGTTTATGCTGTATAAGCTGGGCTGCAAACCTGTTGAAATAAGCAACGTATAATCTCTGTATATACTAAAATGAGACTATTTAAAAGACATAAAACTAGAGGTGATAATGCAAACTGTTTATAAATTTGAATTTCAGCACACCCCAAATTGGTAAAATAATACCTATTTACTATCTGCTCAGATAAAAGGATTTTTTGTAAACCAGTGTAATCTATTTCTGTTGTATTATTTTTCTATTAATGTATATTTCGGCTATTTTTTTAAAGTATGTCGTTGTTCTTTTCTTTATTGTCACTTCTGAACGTTATACAACAAAGGGTTTATATTAGAATTATCCTGAAAAATCATGCTAAGTCTTATTTTTTGCAGGTAGGTCATAATTTTCGTGGAAACACACATATATGCAAGCCTGGAACGCAACTACTGGACCCTAATCGCACCGCAACACCCGGGGGGTAAAAGGCGGGAGATGTTTTTCTTTTTTCCCCTGTGGACACAAGAGTTTAAAAACTAACTTATTTTATTAAGGCTCCGAACTTTTCCCGACATTCCCTGACTTATTTGAGTTAATACAAGTTTTAAGTGAGCAATCATCTGTATTGTTGCGCAGGTTCAATCCTGAACTAGGGGTGAAAATAAAATAGAGATACTTAACGTAGCTTAATATTGTATCGTCATCTGTTAACTCGGAATGAAAACAATCTAATGGATTAAATAACGGGTTCAGTTCAAAGTACTGGTAAAGGCTGCACGAGTTCGACAAGATATTTTAATGTTGAACAAGAAAACACCCGAAAGAAGGTCGGCAAGTCATATTGGCCGAAAACGTTTGTGTGAATACAATAAAGGCGCGGACAAGAGTCACGAAAATCTAAATAATACAATTCCATGACTTGTTTCCAAACACTGTTGGGGGCTTAGAATATGCTGGCTGTAAATCCCCCTGTGGAGGTGGGGGATAAGTCGCCCATCCTCACACGAGGTGTCCTGGCAATGAGACTAAAACTACATTGATGGTGATACTCCTGTTCGGAATATAGTTAGTGCGTGAAATAACGCATTTATGGCCATAATTACCTTTTAGTATTCCAAACATGGCTCAAATAGGTCTTTTTGCAAATCATTGGTGTTTATAATAAGAAACTTAATCAGATGAAACTGGTACGCAAAAGCCGCTTATGAAACTACACAGAACATATTATCAGCCGCTGTCGGCTCCGCTGGTAGAATACAACGACTGCACCTCTGTAGAAGGATAAGACCCGAGAATTATTTTCTGCATTTTACCAAAGATTTAGGCAGGAAAGTTCGTTGATAACCGATTCCGTGGTGGCTTGTGAGGCTGGAGGCAAATGCTGATGCCCCATAAGAATTTTAAATAAAACTGCCATGTTACGTGTGTTCTCCTGATATCCATATTTTGTAAAGAATAATGATTTAGCAAATAAAGTATATTATTTTTAAAATAGGGAAATAGATTACTTTACAATCACCCTGTATAATTGGCAAAACTAAACAGAAAAGCCTGAGGGAATTTTGTCCTTCTTCTCACAACTTCTATCCTTCCGCTAACAATAGTGCTTTAAAAACGCAATGAACTTTTAAAGTGAATATAATATAAAAACGTTTGTTTAAGTCCCAAATACTCCGCCAAAGAGATTTGCCCGCCTTTTTTTTTCTTCTTCTTTTCATTTTTAAATGTCAGATATTTGAATAGTTGGACGTTACCAAAATAGTTTTTTGTAATCGGAATTCCCTCGAGTTTATTAAAATATTTGGTCATTTTTTTTTCCCTTTCATTTTTATTTTTAGCCAGTTTTATTCTGTTGAATCCTTGGGGCAATAGTTAACACGTTAGTATTAAAAACTATTTAGCATCTAGTGAATTCAATCACCCAAGGCTCTCAATTTTTTGGGCCTTGGCCAGAATAATCAAGGCTTTGTGAAATGCCTGAATCGAAAAACCTTTCTTAAATATACCACCAAGAAATTTAGGGAACTAAGAATTCCCCACAACGAGAATTCTTTACAGACGAGATTTGTATAGATTGAGAGTCGGGGTAGAATGTTTTGAAGAAGGGAAACGGAAAATATTTTGAAGTCATTTTGAACTATTGGATCGGAGGCAAATGCTGAGCAGAAAGATTTCTTGATGCGGGGGTTTTTTGCAGAAGTAGAAAATTTATGTTTTCTCTCCACTTGAAATAAAGGAAAACGTATCTAAAGTTTAATGTTTAACTTATGTTTGTTGGTCCCCGTGTGGTGTGTGTTTTTACAGAGTGGGCTTGCCCGAAAAGAAATTGAAGGACTATATTTTCCATCTCGGAAGAAGGAAATAGTATTTCTCTGAAAACACTTAGGAATTATGTATTTATCTCGTTATTTCGGACTATTTGTCTCCCATCTTCATTGGTTATTTGTACACGTTTCGGCTGATATGCCCTCCCGGCGTCTTACTCAGGTATTTCAGAAATGAAGAACAGATACCGCCAGTAGAACTAAATAAAGGGTTAAAATTCCGAAGTTCCGTGATGGCTCCCGATTAACGACAAGAAGTCGCGCGAGTTCGAAAAGAAGGTTCCCGAGTCCGTTAGAGGTTCCCGAGTCCGACGAAGGTTCCCCGAGTCGCGGAACAAGAAAATACCTGAAGAATGCCGGAGGGCAATATCGACCGAAACGTTTGTACAAATAACAATGAAAGATGGGGAGCAAATAGTTCGAATAACGCAGATAATACTAATCATCAGCCTCAAATATCAAACATTCAGAGAATAGTTAGAATTTTATGTTTGCTGGTTTATTTTCCGTTTTTGCCCATAAATTATTTTGCGAAGTAATTATTTCAACTTATGTTTCCTTTCTAAATGTTTTACTGCAATCTTTTAATAAAAAATTGGTTTTTACTGTCTTTTTATTACCACTTGCTGTTAGAAAGTTGGAGTTTACTCTACTATTATATCATAAAATGGACAGGGTAACTCGCCGTTCGAATCCCTGGACAAAACCATTTTGCAAAACGGTTTCGTCGCAGGATTCGAATCTAAGATTACCGTGTCACCATTATCAGGTGATTGTAAAGTAACTCCCTTTATCTTATACTTTTAATTTCTGAAATCATTATTTTTCATAAAAAAAAGGAATATTAGATGACCACCATAAAATGGGGTTTTATCTAAAATTCTGTCTGGGTATGAATAAATAACTCAAAAGCACATAATTTGAATTTGTCTTACTGTGTTCCATTTTCTACGGTGATTGCTTCGCAATTGTAAATTATTATAGCAGATTGGAATATTTTAGGCCTTGGTGGCTACTAGTCTAGGTGAAGTAAAACTCTGAATTCAAACCAACTGTACTCCTCTCAAAAATGATCTTATGTTAAATCATGCCAGTGGTGGAGAGGTTGGGGTTTAAATACATACTTTACTATTGCTATGGTAGTTAGGATCTCCCAGGATACGTTGTTTTGGTCAGACTAAATCTGATCTCATTAGATAACTAAAAAGTTAAAACTAATTTTACGGAATAATAGCTCAGTTATATAGCATCCGCATAGGAATGGCCAAGGTACATGGTTCGATACCGGTCCCCCGCCAACTCCAACACATGAGTGCACGAGATCGTGTAATCCGATCTGTGCGGTAAAATGGGGATCTGACGGTAAAGTTTGTGTGGGCGTTCCACCCAGCAAAAACAATCACCTGCGATCTAACGCTAGCGAGAAGGGTGTAGAATCCCACGCAGTTCAGTTGACAACGTCACAATTCTATTAGTTATTTACGTCATATTCCAATAGTTATTAAATAATCATTAATTATTAATTAATCTCAATTGGCATCTTATTTAAATTAACATTGGTATTTATTTATGGTCGCAGCTGAAAAAACTGCCTCAAATCTGCCCATATTAATTCATGTGGTAATTTATCCGCATCCCATTTATGCGAATGCAAAACAGAAGGGCCTATTAAAATGGGGCCAACCCCACGACAGATGCTCATGGGAATGGCAGGCACAAAAATGCGTGGTTTCCCCTCGATATTCCCCTCAAGCGGGGCACCTCGGGC
Source organism: Doryteuthis pealeii (assembly GCA_023376005.1). Lineage (NCBI taxonomy): Eukaryota > Metazoa > Mollusca > Cephalopoda > Myopsida > Loliginidae > Doryteuthis > Doryteuthis pealeii. The sequence continues at coordinate 16,979,997 of CM042147.1, read as the reverse complement.
ACTGGGCAATAACACAGCCCTACCTCTTTAAAATCAAGGGCCGGTGTTTGCCAGGGGAGATAGCCCCCTGGGATCGACGGCCGTTAATTTCATTAATAAATACAGGCCCCGAAAGGCCCGTGCTATTAATGGGTATTTGCCTCATACCCCACTTGTATGGGCTGGGCACAAGGCCCTCGTTTTAACGTGGGCCAACCCACAACCGAAGAGCTTCATGGGTGGAAAAGAAACAAAAATTGCGTCGATCCTTCGGCATTCCCACCCCTCAAGAAGGGCACCTCGGGAGCTGGGGCAATAAACCCAGCCCTGCCCAAGGGGCAGGTATTGCCTGGGCGATAGCTCCCTGGGATCGACGCTAATTAATTCAACACTACCGGTCCAGTGGCTGAAGCACACCGGACCCCGAAGGACGGGTTATTAATGTGTTTAAATCCTACGATATGTTCTACATATCATTAAGAAATAAATGTTTACAAGATATATTAATGTGAGTAATTTTGCATACTGGTTTTAAATAAAACCGTGTTTAATAAATAATCACTTGCTGTTATTGATTTCTATGTATTGTTCATTCTCAAACGTCAATCCTATTATAATTTTATTTGAAATCAATTAGAATAAAGTAAAATAAAATGTAATCTTTTTTTGTGTTTCGTAATGAATTTCATTAGTCTTTCTAATTCCCAATATAATAATTTGATTATATTAAAATTCAATACTTATGCCCGGAATGGTGCAATTTTCCTTTTGTTTTTGCTATTACTTAATAAATAACAACAAAGTAAAAAACTAATCTTACGATATCTTACTGCAGCTGGGTAGAAATCCCTGACACGCTTACATCAATTTTATTAAAATTGGTAAATCAAAAAAGCTTTGTTTATCGATAAAGTATTTGTAAAACTTGAATTGTAACTAGATTTATCTGTAAAATCGTATCAAATAATATTCTCTAGTCTTATTAGTTTATGTCTCGTTCGATTTCTCAGCAAATAAAATTAAATACTAAGATGCCAGATTTATATTTATCCACATACACGCACTTGTCTGTAAATTGCATCAAACATTTCAATGAAAATATATTCAATTCCTTCCGAATTTATATTGATCAATATTTTTTCCCTCTGAGTGCGACATTGATGCGAATATATTTAGGTTTTACCCGAATTACTTTCTGGTGATAAAAAGGCCAAAAAAGAAACAAAAAAACTTTGAAAAAAATTGTGTTAACTCTTTCTTCGGGATAACAACAAAATTATATTATCTGTATAGATGTGTGCATTCCAACGGCATCCATAGTGTGTGTGTGTGTGTGTGTGTGTGTGTGTGTGTGTGTAGGTTGGTTGGTTGTTGTGTTTTACGGCATATCAACACTTTTCGGGTTATTTAATGTCGAATCTAAATATTGTACCTGTTGTAGCTTAAATGGTTACACATCTAAGCATTAGAAAATGCTCATTGCTGCTTAACATCGATGATCTAATGGGAACAATGAGACTCTCAGCAACCACTTTCTAGCACATATATGATAAAAAGGGTTGGGGCTTGTCATAAGGGCAACAGGGTCAAAACAATCATATAGGTGGCAGGGCTTGATGTGACCAGCAGATTGATCGGGTGGGCCTCTCCGACCGTCCGTATAGCCTAAGTAAGTGCTAAAGTGGTGTGTTGCATGTCATGGATTGCTTAGTCACCAGGTTTCCATCCTTGAACATCACGAGCTGACTATCTGTTAGAGTTTAAAATATATATTTCCAGGCAAAATTTATACCCCCCGCCATACTTTGTGGCATTGTCTTAAATGACCAACCACCCTGACGATCGAGACTATAGAATACAACGACTGTACCTCTACAGAAGGATAGAATCCCCCAATGGAACCACATGTTGGCCGTGGGTGGCTACCCGTGATGCTTCATTACTCCCAGGTCAACGCTGAGCCGGAGTGGTAGCACCTGTTAGGATCCCATCTATGGGTTAAATAGATCAATTGATAAGTATTAAAAATGTGTTTGGAAAAAAATAATGTATAAAACAAAATGTTTGCTGCATTAAATAACCCAACTCGGGTTGCCGTGTGTTACAATTCGTGTGGTCATATTAGGGATGTAGTTGAAAGCAGCGATAAAGTGGAGATCCCTTGTGGCACAAAGTTTGATTTCTTTCTAGTAGTACAAAGATGCAGTATCATTTTCAATCCTTGTCCGCTGATCCGCCCTTGAAGTAGGGGTTGTATCAGAGTTTATCATGTCTTGAAGTAGAGAGTTGTATAATCCTCGTCTATTGATCTGTCCTTTCAGTGAGTAATTCTAGGACAGTTTATCAAAGCCCTTTAAATAGTAAATTAAATACGTTCGGGCGTTTTTTATTTGTCAATTCAGCCACTGCTGTTTTTGGAAGCGTCTATAAATATAAGTCGTGGTCATTACCACACGTCATAACCCACAAATAATCCAACACCCTACTGTAAACCGAACCAACCACCTTAAATGTCCGAGAGATTTAAAAATACGTCTTCTTCTCTGTTCTGGACGTCTCTCCTGATGGATTGCTTAAAATCCCAATATGGTTGATAGTAGCAATTCCTTCCCTGTCAGCTGTCACTGCACCAACCACTTAATTCATTAGAAGAGAGGATTCTGCATTCTCTTTCATTTTGCCAATTTTGACAGGCAGTTTGTCTCCTCTCAAAAGTGGGCCTCGCAAATAACCAGAGTACTTATCCTCCTTAGCAAATGCGGTCGACTGCACTTGCAGCTTTGTTAATGGTTAATATGAATGTCAAATTTTAAAGAAATGTGGGCAACCAATATTTTTTCTCTGATATTAACTCAGAAACTCCAGCATTCTTTCATCCATATATCCATATTTCTGACTCTCTTTGCTGTCAAGGCTACTCTCAATGCGTTGACACCTGAACGTTAAGCAAAGAGAGCCAGAAAGAGAGAGAAAAGACAGCAGCCCCAGAAAACATCACAATTTGTGTTCATTCGGTGCAACAAAGACTGTCACTCAGGAATTGGCCTAGATTGTCACTTGCGCAGATGCAGATGATTTTTTTTATCTATTTATCCCATGGATGGGACCCTAACATATACTACCACTCCGGATCAGATTAGACGAATATTTATAGGCGGGTAATATGAATGGAACAAACGTCTTCGGCACAAAATAACCCAAGGGTTGATATGCCATAAAAACCAACCAACCAACCAACCTACAACCCGCCTGTGATCATGTTCTCCATTATTAATAGATTAGATAGGGATTGAAAATTGTTACTTACTTGAAGTTATGTTTATTATTGGTTGGTTTGGTGGTTGGCTTTAGCCGCATGTCAACTCTTAAACACCGTTTTTTTTTATTCATTCTAGTTTGGGTATTCGTTTTTTACTTCAAAGTTTAAACACATTTTAAAAAATCTATTTCACCCATACAAAGAGGGACCATCTCAGGTACTGCCTGTCCCGGTCAGAGCGGACCTGGAGTAAAGGCCATGAAGGGGTACTCCACATTCCCAGAGCTCCAGAATTGTAATATTACCACTAGATGGCAGTTTAACGTCATACCTAGGATTCTATATAATTGTTTACCTACAGATTATTATTAATTACTTAAAATCCTATAATTTCGTACAAAATATTGGTGTTAGAAATACTTGGAACTCTATAAACTGTGTGAAAGTAATCATTATTGTTAAAATAGAATCGTTACTTTAAACCATATAATTTATACATATATAAAAGCAGTTGTGTGTGTGTGAGTATGTATGTGTAGCTGGCATGTTTTGTATGTCCGGAATGAAACCAACCAACCAACCAACCAACCAACCACCTGTGATCATGTTCTTGGCATGAATTTTTCCGCAAAAGTTTCCAGTGCAGTCATACGACTGCAGGATATCTTTATTGAGGTCACATAATAAAACCTCTGATAACTTTGTACTCACGTAGATCTAGTTTTCCTCGTGAAAAACTTGCGTTCATGCACTGAAATGTCGAATCCGAATTCTGTGGAGTTGTGTGGTCGATTGAATCCACTGAAATGGCTTTGAGAAAACATCGATTATTCACTTGGTTATATATATATATATATATATATATATAAATATATATATATATATACCAAGTGAATAATCGATGTTTCTCAAAGCCATTTCAGTGGATTCAATCGACCACACAACTCCACAGAATTCGGATTCGACATTTCAGTGCATGAACCGCAAGTTTTTCACGAGGAAAACTAGATCTACGTGAGTACAAAGTTATCAGAGGTTTTATTATGTGACCTCAATAAAGATATCCTGCAGTCGTATGACTGCACTGGAAACTTTTGCGGAAAATTCATGCCAAGAACATGATCACAGGCTGGTTGGTTGGTTGGTTGGTTGGTTGGTTTCATCCGGACATACAAACATGCAGCTACACATACATACTCACACACACACAACTGCTTTTATATATGTATAAATTATATGGTTTAAAGTAACGATTTCTATTTAACAATAATGATTACTTTCAACACAGTTATAGAGTTCCAAGTATTTCTAACACCAATATTTTGTACGAAATTATAGGATTTTAAGTAATTAATAATAATCTGTAGTAAACAATTATTATAGAATCCTAGGTATGACGTTAAACTGCATCTAGTGGTAATATTACAATTCTGGAGCTCTGGGGAATGTGGAGTACCCCTTCATGGCCTTTACTTCCAGGTCCGCTCTGACCGGGACAGGCAGTACCTGAGATGGTCCCTCTTTGTATGGGTGAAATAGATTTTTTAAAATGTGTTTAAACTTTGAAGTAAAAAACGAATACCCAACTAGAATGAATAAAAAAAAACGGGTTTAAGAGTTGACATGCGGCTAAAGCCAACCACCAAACCAACCAATAATAAACATAACTTCAAGTAACAATTTTCAATCCCTATCTAATCTATTAATAATGGAGAACATGATCACAGGCGGGTTGGTAGGTTGGTTGGTTGGTTGGTTTTTATGGCATATCAACCCTTGGGTTATTTTGTGCCGAAGACGTTTTGTTCCATTCATATTACCCGCCTATAAATATTCGTCTAATCTGATCCGGAGTGGTAGTATATGTTAGGGTCCCATCCATGGGATAAATAGATAAAAAAATCATCTGCATCTGCGCAAGTGACAATCTAGGCCAATTCCTGAGTGACAGTCTTTGTTGCACCGAATGAACACAAATTGTGATGTTTTCTGGGGCTGCTGTCTTTTCTCTCTCTTTCTGGCTCTCTTTGCTTAACGTTCAGGTGTCAACGCATTGAGAGTAGCCTTGACAGCAAAGAGAGTCAGAAATATGGATATATGGATGAAAGAATGCTGGAGTTTCTGAGTTAATATCAGAGAAAAATATTTGGTTGCCACATTTCTTTAAAATTTGACATCATATTAACCATTAACAAAGCTGCAAGTGCAGTCGACCGCATTTGCTAAGGAGGATAAGTACTCTGGTTATTTGCGAGGCCCACTTTTGAGAGGAGACAAACTGCCTGTCAAAATTGGCAAAATGAAAGAGAATGCAGAATCCTCTCTTCTAATGAATTAAGTGGTTGGTGCAGTGACAGCTGACAGGGAAGGAATTGCTTACTATCAACCATATTGGGATTTTAAGCAATCCATCAGGAGAGACGTCCAGAACAAGAGAAGAAGACGTATTTTTAAATCTCTCGGACATTTAAGGTTGGTTGGTTCGGTTTTACAGTAGGGTGTTGGATTATTTGTGGGTATGACGTGTGGTAATGACCACGACTTATATTTATAGACGCTTCCAAAAACAGCAGTGGCTGAATTGACAAATAAAAAACGCCCGAACGTATTTAATTTACTATTTAAAGGGCTTTGATAAACTGTCCTAGAATTACTCACTGAAAGGACAGATCAATAGACGAGGATTATACAACTCTCTACTTCAAGACATGATAAACTCTGATACAACCCCTACTTCAAGGGCGGATCAGCGGACAAGGATTGAAAATGATACTGCATCTTTGTACTACTAGAAAGAATCAAACTTTGTGCCACAAGGGATCTCCACTTTATCGCTGCTTTCAACTACATCCCTAATATGACCACACGAATTGTAACACACGGCAACCCGAGTTGGGTTATTTAATGCAGCAAACATTTTGTTTTATACATTATTTTTTTCCAAACACATTTTTAATACTTATCAATTGATCTATTTAACCCATAGATGGGATCCTAACAGGTGCTACCACTCCGGCTCAGCGTTGACCTGGGAGTAATGAAGCATCACGGGTAGCCACCCACGGCCAACATGTGGTTCCATTGGGGGATTCTATCCTTCTGTAGAGGTACAGTCGTTGTATTCTATAGTCTCGATCGTCAGGGTGGTTGGTCATTTAAGACAATGTCCACAAAGTATGGCGGGGGGTATAAATTTTGCCTGGAAATATATATTTTAAACTCTAACAGATAGTCAGCTCGTGATGTTCAAGGATGGAAACCTGGTGACTAAGCAATCCATGACATGCAACACACCACTTTAGCACTTACTTAGGCTATACGGACGGTCGGAGAGGCCCACCCGATCAATCTGCTGGTCACATCAAGCCCTGCCACCTATATGATTGTTTTGACCCTGTTGCCCTTATGACAAGCCCCAACCCTTTTTATCATATATGTGCTAGAAAGTGGTTGCTGAGAGTCTCATTGTTCCCATTAGATCATCGATGTTAAGCAGCAATGAGCATTTTCTAATGCTTAGATGTGTAACCATTTAAGCTACAACAGGTACAATATTTAGATTCGACATTAAATAACCCGAAAAGTGTTGATATGCCGTAAAACACAACAACCAACCAACCTACACACACACACACACACACACACACACACACACACACTATGGATGCCGTTGGAATGCACACATCTATACAGATAATATAATTTTGTTGTTATCCCGAAGAAAGAGTTAACACAATTTTTTTTCAAAGTTTTTTTTGTTTCTTTTTGGCCTTTTTATCACCAGAAAGTAATTCGGGTAAAACCTAAATATATTCGCATCAATGTCGCACTCAGAGGGAAAAAATATTGATCAATATAAATTCGGAAGGAATTGAATATATTTTCATTGAAATGTTTGATGCAATTTACAGACAAGTGCGTGTATGTGGATATAAATATAAATCTGGCATCTTAGTTTAATTTTATTTGCTGAGAAATCGAACGAGACATAAACTAATAAGACTAGAGAATATTATTTGATACGATTTACAGATAATCTAGTTACAAATTCAAGTTTTACAAATACTTTATCGATAAACAAAGCTTTTTGATTTACCAAATATAATAAAATGATGTAAGGTGTCAGGGATTTCTACCCAGCTGAGTAAGATATCGTAAGATTAGTTTTTACTTTGTTGTTATTTATTAATAATAGCAAAACAAAAGAAAATTGCACCATTCGGGCATAAGTATTGAATTTTAATATAATCAAATATTATATTGAATTAGAAAGACTAATGAAATTCATTACGAACACAAAAAGATTACATTTATTTTTACTTTATTCTAATTGATTTCAATATAAAATTATATATAGGATTGACGTTTGAGAATGAAACAATACTATTAGAAATCAATAACAGCAAGTGATTATTTATTAAACACGGTTTTATTAAAACCAGTATGCAAATTACTCACATAATATATCTTGTAAACATTTATTTCTTAATGATATGTAGAACATATCGTAGGATTTTAAACACATTAATAACCCGTCCTTCGGGGGTCCGGTGTGCTTCAGCCACTGGACCGGTAGTGTTGAATTAATAGCGTCGATCCCAGGGAGCTATCGCCCCAGGCAATACCTGCCCCTTGGGGGCAGGGCTGGGTTTATTGCCCAGCTCCCGAGGTGCCCTTCTTGAGGGGGAATGCCGAAGGGATCGACGCAATTTTTGTTCTTTCCCACCCATGAGCTTCGGTTTGTGGGTTGGCCCACGTTAAAACGAGGCCTTGTGCCCAGCCCATACAAGTGGGGTATGAGGCAAATACCCATTAATAGCACGGGCCTTTCGGGGCCTGTATTTATTAATGAAATTAACGGCGTCGATCCCAGGGGGCTATCTCCCCTGGCAACACCGACCCCTTGATTTAAAGAGTCAGGGCTGTGTTTATTGCCCAGTGCCCGAGGTGCCCCGCTTGAGGGGGAATATCGAGGGGAAACCACGCATTTTTGTGCCTGCCATCCCATGAGCATCTGTTCGTGGGTGGCCCCATTTTAATAGGCCCTTCTGTTTGATTCGCATAAATGGGATGCGTGATAAATACCACATGAATAATATGGGCAGATTTGAGGCAAGTTTTTTCAGCTGGACCATAATAAATACAATGTTAATAAATAAGATGCCAATTGAGATTAATTAATAATAATGATTATTTAATAACTATTGGGAATATGACGTAAATAACTAATAGAATTGTGACGTTGTCAACTGAACTGCGTGGGATTCTACACCCTTCTCGCTAGCGTTAGATCGAGGTGATTGTTTTTGCTGGGGTGGAACGCCACACCTACCGTCAGATCCCCATTTTACCGCACAGATCGGATTACACGATCTGTGCAACTCATGTGTTGAGTTGGCGGGGACCGGTATCGAACCATGTACCTTGCCATTCCTATGCGGATGCTATACTAACTGAGCTATTATTCCGTAAAATTAGTTTTTACTTTTTAGTTATCTAATGAGATCAGATTAGTCTGACAAAACAACGTATCCTGGGAGATCCTAACTACCATAGCAATAGTAAAGTATGTATTTACCCCAACCTCTCCACCACTGGCATGATTTAACATAAGATCATTTTTGAGAGGAGTACAGTTGGTTTGAATTCAGAGTTTTACTTCACCTAGACTAGTAGCCACCCAAGGCTAAATATTCCAATCTGCTATAATATTTACAATTGGAAGCAATCACCGTAGAAAATGGACACAGTAAGACAAATTCAAATTATGTTTGCTTTTGATATATTTATTCATACCCAGACAGAATTTTAGATAAAACCCCATTTTATGTGTGTTCATCTAATATTCCTTTTTTTTATGTAAAAATAATGATTCAGAAATAAAGTATAAGATAAGAAGGGAGTTACTTTACAATCACCCTGTATAATGGACACGGTAATCTGCATTCGAATCCTGGACGAAACCGTTTTGCAAAATGGTTTTGTCCAGGATTCGAACGCGAGTTACCCTGTCCATTTTATGATATAATAGTAGAGTATAACTCCAACTTTCTAACAGCAAGTGGTAAATAAAAGACAGTAAAAACCAATTTTTTTATAAAGATGCAGTAAAAACATTTAGAAGGAAACATAAGTTGAAATAATTACTTCGCAAAATAATTTATGGGCAAAACGTGAAAATAAACAGCAACATAAATTCCTAACTATTTCTCTGAATGTTTGAGATGAGGCTTGATGATTAGTATTATCTGCGTTATTCGAACTATTGTCCCCATCTTCATTGTTATTTGTACAACGTTTCGGTCGATATGCCCTCCGGCATTCTTCAGGTATTTCTTGTCGGACTCGGGAACCTTCTCGGACTCGGGAACCTTCTCGGACTCGGGAACCTTCTTTTCGAACTCGGGAACTTTCTTGTCGTAATCGGGAGCCATCACGGAACTTCGAATTTAACCCTTTATTTAGTCTACTGGGGTATCCTGTTCTCATTTCTGAAATACCTGAAGAAGGCCGGAGGGGCATATCAGCCGAAACGTTGTACAAATAACAATGAAGATGGGGACAATAGTCCGAATAACGGAGATAATACAAATTCCTAAGTGTTTTCAGAAAATACTATTTCCTTCTCCGGAGAGGAAAATATTAGTCCTCAATTTCTTTGCGGGCAAGCCACTCTGTAAAAACACACACACACGGGGACCAACAACATAAGTTAACATTAAACTTTAGATACGTTTTCCTTTTATTTCAGGGAGAGAAAACATAAATTTCTACTTCTGCAAAATAACCCCGCATCAAGAAATCTTTCTGTCTCAGCATTTGCCTCCGATCCAATAGTTTCAAAATTGACTTCAAAATATTTTCCGTTCCCTTCTTCAAAACATTCTACCCCGACTCTCAATCTATCAAACTCGTCGTCTGTAAAAGAAATTCTCTGTTGTGGGAAAATCTTAGTCCTAAATTTCTTTGTGGTATATTTAAGGAAAGGTTTTCGATCAGCATTCACAAAGCCTTGATTATTCTGGCACAAGGCCAAAAATTTGAGAGCCTTGGTGATTGAATTCACTAGAGCTAAAATAGTTTTTAATACTAACGTGTTAAACTATTGCCCCAAGATTCAACAGAATAAACTGGTAAAAATAAAAAATGAAGGGAAAAAATGACAAGATATTTAATAACTCGAGGGAATTTTCCCGACTTACAAAACTATTTGGTTAACGTCCAAACTATTCAAATATCTGACATTAAAATGAAAAGAAGAAGAAAAAAAGGCGGCAAATCTCTTGGCGGAGATTTGGGACTTAAACAAAACGTTTTCAATTATATTCACTTGAAAAGTTCATTGGTTAAAGCACGTAATTGTTAGGGAAGGATAGAAGTTGTGAGAAGAAGGACAAAATTCCCTCAGGCTTTTCTGTTTAGTTTTGCCAATTATACAGGGTGATTGTAAAGTAACTCTATTCCCTATTTTAAAAATAATATACTTTATTTCTAAATCATTATTTCTACAAAATATGATATCAGGAGAACACACGTAACATGGAGTTTTATTTAAAATTCTATATGGGCATCAGCATTTGCCTCCAGCCTCACAAGCCACACGGGAATCGTATCAACGAATCTTTCCTGCAAATCTTTTGGAATGGCAGAAATATATTCTCGGGGTCTTATCCTTCTACAGAGGTGCAGTCGTTGTATTCTACAGTCGGAGCCGACAGGGCTGATAATATGTTTCTGTGTAGTTTCATAAGGGCTTTTGCGTACAGTTTCATCTGATTAAGTATTCTTATATAACACCAATGATTTGCAAAAAGACCTATTTGAGCCATGTTTGGAATACTAAAAGGTATTATGGCCATAAATGGTTATTTCACGCTAACTATATCTCCAGAACAGGAGTATCACCATCAAATGTAGTTTAGTCTCATTGCCAGGACACCTCGTGTGAGGATGGGGACTTTATCCCCACCTCCACAGGGGGATACAGCCAGCATATTCTAAGCCGCACCAACAGTGTTTGGAAACAAGTCATGGAATTTGTATTATTTAGATTTTCGTGACTCTTGTCCGCGCCTTTATTGTTATTCACACAACGTTTCGGCCAATATGACGCCGACCTTCTTCGGGTGTTTCTTGTCAAACATTAAAAATTCTTGTCAACTCGTGAGCTTTACAGTACTTTGAACTGAACCCGTTATTTAATCCATTAGATTGTTTTCATTCCGTTAACGATGACCGAGTACAAATATTAAGCTACGTTAAGTATTCTATTTTATTTCACCCCTAGTCAGGATGAACCTGCAACATACAGATGATTGTCACTTAAAACTGTATTAACTCAAATTAAGTCAGGGAATGTCGGGAAAAAGTTCGGAGCTTAATAAAATAAGTAGTTTAAACTCTTTGTGTCCACAGGAAACAATCTTAACCCGGGGGTGTCGGTGATATTAGGGTCAGTAGTTGCGTTCAGGCTGCATATATGGTGTTTCCACGAAAATATGACCTACCTGCAAAATAAGACTTAGCATGATTTTTCAGGATAATTCTAATATAAACCCTTTTTGTTTATAACGTTCAGAGTGACAATAAAGAAAGAACAACGACAACTTTAAAAATAAGCCGAAATATACATTAAATAGAAATAATACAACAGAAAATAGATTACACTGGTTTACAAAAAAATCCTTTTTATCTGAGGCAAGAATGTTAAATAGGTATTTTTACCAAATGGGTGTGCTGAATTCAAATTTATAAACAGTTTGCATTATCACCTCTAGTTTTATGTCTTTAAATAGTCTCATTTTATATATACAGAGTATATACGTGCTTATTTCAACAGTTGCAGCAGCTTATTACAGATAACAGGATAGATAAAGACATTGACGGAATAAATATACTTAGATGACACAATGTACACAATCCATAGTACCGCAGACAATTAGAAGTGTGTTTTCTTAGAATGATCTGCTGACTGTCAGTGCCATGCTGGCCAGTGCACTACTGGCTGTTGATTGAGACGTGTTGGCTACGCTTAACTGCCAAATCCGTCTCGATATATAGCTTATATATATAGTAATGCTATCCACTTACATTTATTGCATAATAACTAAAAAGGAAGACATAAGTCACACAATATATGAAATTAACCCTGATGCATATACGCCTTTTATGTACAGTATGTGTTACAAAAAGTACAGTATGCATACCTAAAAAAACTAGAAGTGATGAGTAAAAACGGGATTTTAAATCTGAATTCAGCACCCCCAAATTAGGTTTGAACAGCTATTTTGTTGCTTGCCTCAATTTCTTTGTAAACCAGTGTTTATACCAATCGTACCATAAGAGTCTATTTTGAACAATCCACAAAATAGAGGTAAACACGAAAGAACACCGGCCAAACTAGGCTTAAAGATCCACCCCACCTCGAACTGCATGGTACCTCTATTTATATTGTATGTCCGTGGCCATTTTCAGTCAATAGTGATCGGGTTTCTATCGTTGATGTCTCTTTAATCATATATGACATCTACCACTTAAAACAAGCCCTATTTGAGAGCGGCAGACAGACAAAAGAAATAAGCAATCATCACAACACATCTTGCAACGCAAAAATTTACATTTCCTGAAAATAGCCGTAGTGTTATATTTCGGAGTTAGAATTCGTCGTCGTCGGGGCAGCCTTAGGTTGGCAATCAGCAAATCAGCGAGGGAGTCTATCCCTTTTCACTTGCGCTAGATCAAGAGATTATTTGAGCGTCTGAGGTGGAGGGTCATCTGCTCCTTACTTACCAAACATATCCTGTGCTACTCGTACGCTGAGTTGGGCGAGGGCCTGTATCGAACTAGAACCTTGTGTGTTCTAGCCGAACGCTCTACCGACTGAGCTAACCCGGCCCCTCAAAGCCCTGTCTTATTTCGGGGAAACAGGTAACATAATTGTTACATAATCTATGCATAGATTATTGTGAACCCCCTGTATTCTGAAGGGATGGCCCCTTTTCATATCACGGGCGGGACTTTCCATGGAAATATTACAGAAAGCCCGCCAAATACGTGAAGTCACGTGGGACCTGGTTGGGTTTAGTTCAGCTTTAGGACGTCAGGCAGATAAGGCTATCTTGCCTTAGCTTGGAGCTCACTTGCACACGCGCGCGTGTTTAGTTAGAGAAAGAATGATAGTAAGTAAATAAAAGGTTAATAAATAATATGTTTGTGGTTGATGATGTCTTTGGCAACAAGATTGACCTAGAAAAAGAAATGAATCAAACGACCAACCAGCAAGAACAGAAGAAATAGAAGCACAGAGAAAGAATAGACGACTAGAGATTCCACAATGGCCAGAAGTAAGTTATTGCATCTCTCTATCATAACTGTGCTATCTTCCCCTCTCTCCAGTAAAAATCACTTGTGTATGTAACCCAACATGGTTATGTTGTATGAGTAGTACATTAATGAGGGTGATTGTTTGTTTTTGTAATGAATGTTTCAACTGGAGATCCCATTACCAAAGACTACAATCATAGTTAATTTGTTATGAATACGCGGACACAGACAAAAGATAAGTCAATATCGGTTTATCTATTGAAAGGATTAATATACTGTTAATTATGAAGGATTTCCGCTTATTTATACTGATAATGATTAAGAATAAATGAGAAAGACAACATATTACACATTCATTTGTGAATTGTACATCTGTTACGATTAAACTTTTTTCTTATTTTATAATCTGCGTGGATTACATAATACAACGTCAATAGATCTAATGAAAAAAATGGTTTTCAGCTTTTTTAAAAAAAAAGCGGAAAATAAAAATAAAAAATGCAATACATTGACAATATCCTGGATTATGATATCTATGTACGCAAAAATGCCATTTCTATTTATTGAAATTTTCCAATGCTTTAACGCCATAGTGAAATTATCTTGGAATTGATCTCCCACTGGATTCATTGGCAGTTCAACAGATCTGCACAAACATAAGAGACCGTTTGAATGTATCATCTGCGTTATTCAACTATTGTCCCCATCTTCATTTTATTTGTACAACGTTTCGGCCGATATGCCCTTCGGCCTTACTTCTGGTATTTTCTCTGTCGGACTCGGGAACTTACTTAGGATCGGGAACCTTCTTTTCGAACTCGGAACTTTCTGTGTCCGTAATACGGGAGCCATCCACAGAACTTTCTGTCCATGGACACATTGCCTTATTTGTGGATAGGTTAGTTAGTTTAAGACTGTTTCTAAGTGACAGTTATCTTACTGATCCTGGTTCAATTCCTGAGTTAGGGAAGATAACAGTAGAAAAATAATTACGCATCTCCTACCCCAGCTATGGTATATAATGAGACAGGATACCCCGTGGACTAATAAGGGTATAGTCCAAAATTTCCGTTGATGGCTCCCGATTACGACAAGAAAGTTCCCGAGTTCGGAAAAGAAGGTTCCCGGAGTCCGAGTAGGCTCCGAGTTCGACAAAATACTTGAAAAGGCATATTGACGAAAAGTTGTACAGATAACAATGCAAGATGGAGACAATTTAGTCCGAATAATGAAGAAAATCTAAATACATCAGCCCATCTCAAACATTTAGAGAAATAGACAATGTATGTTATGCTAAAACAATTGCTGAATTTGTGACTAGGTAAAGTAAATATTCAAAGGACTAGACTGCATGTTACACTTTTATTACTGTTGAATTACTCTATATAGTAGTACTCTGTTAACACAAAAAATTCCAGATTTTTACAAGGTTTTTAAAATTTGTCTGTAAAAATCACATCCATATTTCCGTAAATGTTTCTATTTGCATTTTGATGTTTCAGTGCTGCATCTAATTACTTGCTTTTAATTCTGCTTATGTCAGGTTTATTAGTCGGAAAAAATAGGTGAAACAAACCTCAAAAGCTCCAAAACTGGCGTTCAGAAAAACGCGTATGAAGTAGAACTCATCCTTATAGGCAAAGGTTTCCAATGTTTTAGAACAAAATGGTTGTGATTTCGCGGCTTTTCCAGCCCCAAGAAAGCATGGGAAACCTGCGCCAAGGTATGAAAAAGGAAAGGTTGATTCTTGAACTAATATACACACACATAGAAAGACTTCAATATTCCAACAAAGAAGCATCCGTGCACTCCACAACAATATTATTATATATATATATAAGTTATCGGGTAGCCTTATGCCCTCTGGTATCAGCAATTCAGCGAGAGTATATCCCATTTTCACTAGCGCTAGACCAAGAGATTGTTGCATCTGAGGGAGCGCCACATACTACCATCACTCCTTACTTACGCCCAGATTCCTGTGCTACTTACTACGCTAGTTGCGTGGATCTCTCTA
>CM042147.1:16960887-16964319 GCA_023376005.1 Doryteuthis pealeii | reverse complement strand
AGAGAGGAGAATCATACACGTGTAAAGAACACCATACATCTCGAATAACAAGCAGCAATGAGAATTACTCACGAAACATAAACTACAACGGAGAAGAGCTAATTACGAAATCAACACGCACCGAGAGAGGAACGGGTCAAAATCTTGATAGCCCAACCATCGCCGCCCTACATCATAATATAGATATCAAAACATCACCAAGCACATGATGCAACACTATTTGTTAAGTGAAAAAAATTAAATAATAAATTAATTATATAATATATATTATATATATATTATACTTATATATATAATAAAAAAATATAGAATATTTATTAAAAAATTAAATTGATATTAGGAGTTATAGAATAAGTAAATAGCAAAATAAATATGATAATATTTAATAATAATAAATAATATTAATATATATTAATGATTAAAAATTTGATGTAAAATTTCCCTAAACAGGAAAAATCGTCACAGAACACAAATACAAGTACTTTTTCATTTTTCGCTGACTTATACCCTCACGTACAATAACCCCGCGCGCTATGTGATACATGGTCTACAGTGTCAACAGCCAATTCAACGTTAATGTTTCAATGTGTCACGGCGGCATCTACAACACACGGCACACGTACAAAAAAGAATAACAAAATATAAAAATAAAGAACCATTCACTGCTCACACGGAATATCAGTTATTTCAAAATAACGTCATTTCTAAAAAAAAAATTCATTTAGGAAGAAATGCCATAGCTGTACTGCTTCAGTTCAATTCTTTTGATAAAGAGGTATTACCTCGAAAATTCAAGAAAATTAAAAAAATACAGGTCAACACACACCACCATTGTTACCGTATTATTATTTTTTATTTATTCCAAACTGCATTGTGATGGCCTTCTAAATCAACCTCCTAATATATATATATTATATATATATATATATATATATATATATATATATATATATATATATTATGTGTGTGTGTGTGTGGTGTGTGTGTTTAATGTTGGCTACCTTCCGTCTATCTAAGACGATGGCGTAATCTCCATTTATTTCTTTTTTACCTACAGCTACTAGAGTAACTGAACAGACCGATCCTTGGGTGGCAGTCTCTGGTGCAGTGGCTGCAAACAAAAGGCGATGCGTGTTTGTGTGGTGTGTGTGGTGTTGTGTGTGTGTGTGTGTGTGTGACCATATACGTACTAGTTATTAGAAAACAAAGAATCGGCTCTCACATGTACAACATATATATAAATGAATTGAAATCCCCTGCATTTCTTAACCCCTGGCACTTTGTCTTGACGAAAAGTAGCCAGCATGCTGCTCTGGAAACCACTGGTAACAATTGCACCTTAAATGTACAGTACACATAATAAATTAAAATAAATAAATACAGCTCTTACACTTATTATATCTTACACTGGCACTTTATTTCAAATCTCTAATGCCTAAAACTACTCCTACCTACCTACCCCTACCTCTACCTATATATATTATTATATATAATATATATATATTATAATATATATTGTGAGGAAAATGTGGAAATCAATATGACTAATGTGGAGAAAAGTCCACAAACACGAGATTTTCAAAAAGGGTTAATATTTATTCTTGATAGTAATGTCGATACTATAAACGTTTCGGTCTATGACACAGAAAGGTGATAAAGAGCGAAACGTGTATAAGGATCGCCATTACTATCTAGCCTAGTTGTCTACATTCCTCCACACACACACACAATCAACAACACAAAAACACAAACACATACACACACAACACAACACCACACACCAAATATATATATATATATATAATATATAAGAGTAAAGTAAAGTCGACGACGGGGCGGCCTAAAGTCGTATCAGCCAGTCAGCGAGGGAGTCTATCCCTTTCAATAGCGCTAGATCAAGGAGATTGTTTTAAAGCGTCTGAGGTGGAGCGCCACACCTAACCATCAGCTCCTTACTTTTACCGCCAGATCCCTTGCTACTCATACGCTGAGTTGGCGGGGACTGTATCGAACTAGGGACCTTGTGGTTCTAGCTAAAGTTGTCGATTGTTGGTATCAGCCGGACAGCGAGGGAGTACCTATCCCCTTTTCGCTAGCGCTAGACAGAGGGAGCATTTTTGCTGAGGTGGGGGCGCACACCTACCGTCAGCTCCACTCCCCACTTTACCGCACAGATCAGATTATACAATCTGTGCTACTCATACGCTGAGTTGGTGGGGGACCGGTATCGAACTCAGAAAACCTTCGATTCTGAGGCGGGTAATCTACGACTGAGCTAAACCGGCCCCTTTTAGTTAATTAAAGAGGCCGGTTTAGCTCAGTCAGTAGAGTACCCCGCCTCAGAATCGCAAGGTTTTGAGTTCGATACCGGTTCCCGCCAACTCAGCGTATGAGTAGCACAGAGGATCTGTGCGGTAAAGTGAGCAACTGATGGTAGCTGTGGCGCTCCACCTCAGATGCTAAAATAATCTGCCTGGTCTAGCGTTAGTAAAAGGGAATAGACTCCCTCGCTGTCTGGCTGATACCGACTTTAGGCTGCCCCGATGACTTACTTTAATCATATATAATTCTCTACTAGTAAATATATGCACCCTCCGGGTGCAAGTATTTAAGTTTTAATGTAATGAAATATCGTATTAAATTAGAGGCAGACAAAAAATATGTAACAGAGTGGGGGTATAATAGAAAAATAAGAAAAAACTTACTTCTTCCATCACTCCCGTCTTTCATTGCTGAATTTTACTTATTAAACTATTTAGTTAATTTAGGAAAATAAAGAATAAATGACAGTTTTTTTTTCTTTTAATGGATTTCATTTAAGATTCATTGAAGAGATTTTTGCTTATATTCATTAAAAATAAAACCAAACAGTAATAATACTTAGCACATATTATAAAAATCACATTTTAATATCAATATGCAATAAAATATCAATATGCAAAATAAAATACAATTTTAATACAATATCACATGTTTAAATATCAAATATGCAAAGCCATATTAATAAATCACATTTTTAATACAAATGCAATTAGCCTTCCCATTCAACTGCAAACCGCTATTTGTATATATAAATACAATAGCATGTTATTAAGGTATGTAACACTAGTATATAGACAACACTAATAAAAAGGTAAGCAATTTTATATTAATAAGATTTAAAAAAAATAAATCATGGAGAATGTGATGTAAATAACAAAGGGAATTGTGATTTGAGTAGTAATATTAGTTTCGGTTACAGACAGAAAACACACAATCTCCATTATAATAAGATTATGTATTATAATTATATAGTTGTGCGCGTATATTTTACTGTTAGTAAAAATTTTTTACTTTCATATATAACATCAACTGAAAGATTAAGAACAGCTGAGCTAATAATTGGTTAGAGGTTAATGGATACACTTCGAAATAACGATGCTCACTCAAATC
>CM042147.1:16885887-16945887 GCA_023376005.1 Doryteuthis pealeii | reverse complement strand
TAGTGTTATTAAATAGACAATGTCATTGCTGCTTTTGCTGACCAGTGAGACGTACGAAAAAAATTGACCAATGGATGCCGGAATTATTTTAAACATTCCCGAGAGCTGACAAAATTAGAAGTCCAACCACACGCAATAAATGATAAGGCAAAGTGTCGAGAGAAACGCGGGAAAAAAAAGAGATGGCGTGATTGGATGATGTTTGGCGCGTGTAGCAAAAGCATAATTGAACTCTGTATTGGCTCCTACGAGTCCAATTTAGACGATGTGGCTCGTGTTGATAAAAAAGATACGATACACAGGCCACTAATTGGATTTAGAGTCGCTAATCAAATGTCTCTGTCGTAAATACCATATAACATTAACCCTTTGTTTATCAACGATTTCTCTTTCGATTTCATTTGTTTATTCATTCTTTATTTTTTATCTTTTTTTTTTTTGAACTGTAAGCGAAAAATGTCAGAACTGACTCTTGATATAAGATTCGTTTTTTACAGTTCATCAAATGTCGTATTGTCCGATCAAAAACTTCTTTTAGAAAGATCAGCTTGTTACGATTTTAAAATTTTATATTTTAATTTTTAACTCTCCAATTTTTAAGTCAGTAAAATTAATTTTGAAATAAAGTCTATAATGTTGATTTTAAAATAAATTTTAAGTTTCTAAATTTTAAGTTTTTAATCTTAATTTGAAAATAATTTTTTATCTTCAGTTTTTAAGTCTATAGTCTACATTTTGAATCATAGTTTAAACCTGAAATAATTTGAACTGTTAACGAAAAATGTGTGAACTGACTCTTTATATATAGTGTTGTTTTTTTTTAAATTTTTTTTAATTACTTTTGATCAAATGTCGTTAAGAAATATCTATAAAAAGGTTGGATGCCTATTATCATAAAACGGCATCTTTGAATTCTTAAGTCTCCAATTTTTAAGTCTATAATCGGTTCTATAATCTCAATGTTAAAGTACATTCTATGTTTTTAATTTCTAAGTTTTTAATCCTAATTTTAAAATTATTTTTATCTTCATTTAAGCATTTAATCTTAATTTTAAAGCAATTTTTAATCTTCAGTTTTCAAGTCTATTGTCTAAAGTCTACATTTATAATCATAGTAACGTCTTTAAATCTGAAATAATTTATTAACGAAAAATGTGACAACTGACTCTTGATAAAAGGTTTTTACTGTTGATCAAATGTAGGAACGTCTTTTCAAAAAATTATAGAGAAAGATCGGATTCCTAGTTTCTTAAAACTGCGTCTTTTATTTTTAAGTCTCCAATTTTTGATTCTCTAATCATAATTTTAAAGTAGTTTTCAAATCTACAATTTTTCGTCTACAATTTTAATTTTAGAATAATCTGAAGGTTCCAATTTTTAAGTCAATAATTTTAATTTCAAACAAATTTTAAATATTCAATTCTTACTTCTATAATCTTGAAGTCTACATGTTTAATCATATGAGTATGTTTACATCTGAAATGATTTAAAAAAATGTAGATTTAATTTCTTTTCTGGTTCAATTCTTAACAGCGCTTGAATAAACGATATTTGATAGTATTACGGTTTTAGCATACTATAAATGATAAAATGCCACTAAACAAAAAAGAAGGCATTCTCCCATGAGCAGAGTAAATACTTTCAACTGGTTTGAAATTTAGATTTTTCCCTCTGTTAGACTAGTTCTCTTAAAAAATATTACTTATCTAATAACTAGAATACCTCTTCCGACACTTTATATGCTAAGAAACCTGACGACGAATTTTCACACTACATTCAATTTGCATGCCTTAGTAAGGGTCAAAGTGGAGTGCTGCATGTCATGGACTGCTCACTTATCAGGATTCCCTCCTTCAGCAGCACGGGTTACCACTCACAGCAAACAGGTGGCCTTTTTTGTTGGTGAGGGTGAAGAATAATTAAAGTTCCAATTACCGTCGAACTGGGAAGACAAGGCAACAAACGGTTGTAACTCAAATACAAACCCGAATGCTACAAAGTCCACTGCAAAATGGCAAAGTATATATAAGACTCCACAATGTCATTCAAATCAAGCAGTCAAGCAGCCAATCAGAACTCAAAGAATGGAATCACCCAAATCACCCAGATTCATGGATGGATCATTCTTGATTCCTATTTATACCAGCTGTTTTGGATACTGTTAACTTTCTGCAGAGGTGCAGTCGGTGTATTCTATTTCCCAAGACAACATGGCGGAGTTCGATATGGTATAACAAAAGATCTTTACACTGATTATAAATGTTTTAGTTTTGTATTTTTTAATCAATTACAATACCAATTCCAAGAGAGAATTTTCCAATAGATTCTAGCATCTTTGTTAGGAATTAAAAAAACGACTGTAGTTTCTCAGAACACAGAAACACATTTCAAGAGAGTTTTAAGATATGACATCAGGCAGTTCTTTAGTTCTTTCTCATTTCTTAGAGAAAAAAATATATACTTAATTTATTTTCAATTTACTCAGAAACAAAAAAAAAACCAGCATTCGGAGATGAGACAAGTGGTAATTTCATTTTTATTTCGATTCTTTTTTTGTTTTGTAATCATTTTGTTGCCGTCAGCTTGCTAAAGTCAGAAGATCGCACAGTTGTCGTGTGTTGCTGAAAAAAAAAAGTTTACAGATAGATTTTTTTGTGCCAAAAAGTGTCAATGTTCTTTAAGTGTGAAGCGAAAAAAAAAAACGAAAATCTATAATTTTATTGTCAGTAAAATACAAAAGAAGTTAAAGAAGAAATCATAAGATAATTTGGCGACAAAGTTGCTGATATGGAATAATAATAATAATAATAATAATAATAATAATAATAATAATAATAATAATAATAATAATAATAAAAACCATGTATTAAGTGAATGTAGCAAACTAGCACAACGGGAATACAAAGATAGGCACTACTGGGTTGGGAAGGTGATCAACTGGGAATTATGCAAAAAATTAAAATTTGACCATACAACAAAATGGTATATGCATAAACCAGAATCTGTTCTTGAGAATGAAACGCATACAATTCTCTGGGACTTCGAGATAAAGACGGACCACTCTATCCTAGCCAGGAGACCAGACCTAGTGTTGATTAAGAAAAAAAAAAGAGAACATGTCAACTGATGGAATTTGCGGTCCCAGTAGATCACAGGGTGAAGCTGAAGGAAACGAAAAGATGGATAAGTACCTGGACCTTGCCAGAGAACTGAAAAAGTTATGGAATATGAAAGTCAAAGTGAAACCAATTGTAGTTGGTGCACTTGGAACGGTCCAAAAAAGCTAGGAAAAAAGACTGGAAAATCTGGAAATCAGAGGAAGCATTGAAACCATCCAGAATACTGCACTGCTGCAATCTGCCAGAATACTCAGGAGAGTCCTGGATACCTGAGGAGAATTGTCGCCAATCAGACTCCAGTGAAATACCATCAGCTAATGCTGATGTGAAAAACAAAAAAGGAGTGAACAATAATAATAATAATAATAATAATAATAATAATATGAAAGCAAAAATTGATAAAAAAGACAACAAAACACTAAAATTTTGTTCTATTTAACCCATAGATGAGACCCTAGCAGTACTACAACTCCGGGTCAGAGTAGACATTGGAGTAATGGGAATGAAGAGGTATTTCTACATTCACCAGAACTCTGGAATCGGAACTTCACCATCAGAATTTAATATCATACCCAGGACATAATAACAGGGATAATATCATCCCTTCATTCCTGAAAATAAGATGGAAATTTTTTCATTTTTCTTTTTTTTCTTTTTCTTTTCAGATTTATATTGATCCCCAGATTTGCAATGTACTCTCTCTCTCTCTCTCTCTCTCTCTCTCTCTCTCTTCTCTCTCTCTCTTTGACTCAACTCTCTCTTTCTCTCTCTCGTGTGTGTGTGTGTGCTTCTCGTCTATTAATCTATCGTCTCTCCCTCTCTCCCACCCCCTCTCTCTTCCATCTATCTATCTCTTTCTCTCTCTCTCTCTCGTGTTCTCGTCTCATCTCTACTCTCTCTCCTCTCTCTCTCTCTCTCTCTCTCTCTCTCTCTCTCGCGTGTGTGTGTGTGCTTCTCGTCTATTAATGGTAAAAATTGTTAATAGTGTTTTTTTTTTTTTCTACAGAAGAATTATAGACATTTTACTGATATTTTCATAACTTTTTCACTACAGTTTTGTTTGAGAGAGATTATTTTTGATATTACATAAAAAAAATTATTTTCATTCATCCCCACAACTTAGCTTCTCAACATCGTAGCTATTAAGAGAATTTCAAGAATCAGGTCCATTTAAATTTAAATTTCGTCAAACTTTCCCTTTCTTAGAAATCTTACAAAATGATTTTAATAATTTAAAAAATTCTCCGGCCGTTTTTTTTTTGTTTGTTAATTCGCTTTTCAAACTCACTTCTTTTCTTATCACAATGGGTGACCCAACGGGGTCACGTTTTTCTCGTATGTGTAAAAATCCGTTGCATAGTGTCACACCCTGTGACACTATGCAACGGATTCGTCATTAAACGTCATTTTCAGATCCAAAAAGACATCTTCTAACCAAACAATAACTTGCGACCTTTGAAATTCGAGATTACATTGTTTGGATCATTCTAGTGAAAGTGAAATATTTCTTAGCAAACAAAAGTTGAAATGATGCGATTTGATTTGGAAAGATCTCCTGTTGATAAACACCTGAACATTACAATGCAAATCACACGGTGTGCTGGCTGTAACAAGATACGCTCACATTCATAAGCTCTCTATGGACACTGGATGTTGTCTGGCGAGAAGGGAGAGAGAAAGTGAGATATAGAGATATATAGATAGATAGATAGATAGATAGATAGAGAGAGAGAGAGAGAGAGAGAGAGAGAGAGAGAGAGAGGGGGAGAGAGAGAGAGAGAGAGAGAGGGGGTCAAGGATTATACTTATTTTTTTCTTTATTCTAATTGATTTCAATATAAATTTATTCAGAGGATTGCTTTTGATACATTTGAGAGTCAAGGAGTCAAAGAGTCAAAGGAATCTGTGCCATCAACACATCTGGATGATGATGGGGATGATGATGATGATGATGATGACGACGATGATGATGACGATGACAATGATGATGATGAGGATGATGATGATGATGATGATGATGATGAGGATGACGATGATGATGATGATTATGATGGCGATGATGATGATGACGATGATGACGTTGACGATGATGTATCTGGTCGCCATTTTAGGCGTTTGGGTCTCCTATTAGTAAATCCAATGGTAGAAAAGGGTTATATCTCAATCATAGAAAGTCTGTTTGAATCCCAGGCAGAACAAGAACGTAGCAGAACATCCATTTGTTGTCTTTCTGGTAGTAAATCCAATTAGCAACTGATTTCAGATCAATTAGCAACGACCTTAAATGCAAAATAAATAAATCGTTTTTCATTGGTCAATTTTGGGAAAGTCTGTAAATAAAAGTGGTGACTTCTCGTACATCTCATATCCATTATAATCCAACAATGATGATGACTGAAGGGAACACATTTCTTTGCAAACTATCTAAAATGATGCATTTATTTGGAAACTGAATTTATGTCGCCTATTGGTACATCGGACCATATGACCTTTAGGCACCCCTTTTTTTATCTCGATTCAGAAGGACATGTTTTTTATTTACACCGTCAATATCCGGTTGTTTGTTAACAGACGATGTTTAGAGATTTTTTTTATTATAAAACTAATCCCTTCCCCTAAGCCTAATCCCTAACCCTAACATTTAACAAATAACCTGATATTGACGGTGTAAATGAAAAACATGTCCTTCTGAATCGAGATAAAAAAGGTGTGCCTAAAGGTCATATGGTCCGGTAAATCCAGTGTTAGAAAAAGGTGTAGTCTTAATAGTAGAAAGACTGTTGTATTCCTTGAAATACTTGGCAGAACAAGAGTATACTCCTTGTTGCAGAAAATCCAGTTGTAGTCATTCTGCTTGTAAATCTGGTTAGCAACTGATTTCAAGTCAATTACCAGCGACCCTAAATGCATTCTATATTGTTTTTAATTCCCCCATGCCTACGACTGATTTTGGAAAAGTCTATAAATAAAAGTGGTGATTTCCTATACATCTTGTACACATGATAATCCAACAATGATGAGTTGTGGCGAAATTGAAGGACAGAGCTGTGGACGAGCGGATTCCCAGCCTCCCGAAACAAAGCGCGTCAGGATATGTTTGGCCTGTGCGAAGGGGAGGAGTGTGGCGAGTGGCCACGGATATTTGAACTCGCTACCTCCTCGTAGCTGAAATGGTGTTGGCAGAAACCCGGATGAGACCAGTCGGAATTTGCATAAAGCGTAGCCGAGCTATGATAAAAAAACGGATAGTGACTGATACTGAGAGTAAGTGAGAGAAAAAAAACAAGATTGTGAGACCAGAAGTGAAATTTGACGACTGCTGTGTTTAGGGTGTCAGGAAGTGAGAGTAACGTGCTCAGTTGGTAGAGACTATGCTGACGACGAAAGGAATTACATTTCGTTTGCTAGATGAGTGAAGGTAACACATTTCTTTGCAAACTATATCTAAAATGATGCATTTATTTGGAAACTGAATTTCCTGTTGATAAACACCGGAACAATACAAATCCTTAAAGTGTTTCAATGACAATGAAAGGAATTTAGGATAATTTCCCTTGTGACATTTTCCAAGATAATCTTTTCAATAATTGAATTCCTCGTTCAATCATATAAGCTAAATTATCGATAATCGCTTCAATCGAAATGAAAATCCGACATGTTAATTTTATATTTTCCTTTTTGGAATTAATGATATAATTGCTTTGGAAATTCAAGTTATATTTAGGATTCAGAATAGAAATATACATTTTTCTTTAATAAAAGAATTTTATTTGGAATCTAACATTTCAAAAAATGAAAGAATTTTTTGTCAGAATTTTTTTTTTTCTTAGATTAAGCTTGATAATTTGCATTATTTGGATTTTTCGGACTGTTGCTCTCATCTTTATTGTTAAATAAAAAGGGTTATATTTGGAGTTCCGTAAAGGCTTCGAATTACGACATCATAGCTGCCGAGTTCGACATAAAGGTTCTCGAATTTTAAAATTTAATAATGTAATTGCTTTAGAAATAAACAAAATCAAGTCATAATTACAAAATTAAGAATGGAAATGTAGACATCAATTTCGGAGCATGCTTGTAAAATGCGCATATATATATATATATATATATATATATATATATATAAAAACATGTGTTAATTGAATAACACAGAGTACTTCTTCTTCATTATTTGGATCTGTGTCATTTCCAGTCGTCTGGCGATCTTTCTGGTGTTAAGATCCAATTGAAATAGAATATTTCCCACACTGTCAGCCCGAGCGCTTTCAACTGCTTCTTCAGTCGTCATCATGGGGTATATAAGTTGGTTTTAGTTTGTTGTATATATATTTTTTTTTTCAATAATATATATATATATATATATATATATATATATATATATATAGAGAGAGAGAGAGAGAGAGAGAGATAGAGACTTTGATAGATACATAGATATTGAAAGACTGACAAATTCGCTGAGAGGTTTGCAATTATTTATATATATATATATACCTGAATATTTTAACTTATTTTAAATGTTCTTCTATAATGAAATGAGTACTTTTAGCTGTTTTTATACACAATTTTAAAATGTTTACTTTTAGGTTTTTATTTTTTTTTGTTTTTCTTTTCAAAAAATGTATCTCCCTCCGAAGTTTCTTATCCAAAATTATATTTAAAGTTCATTGGAGTCAAAACAGGAATTGTGTTGGCATCCTTCCGTCTATCAAAGACGATGGTGTAGTATCCATTTTGTTTTTATTATCTGCTACTGCGTGACCAATTTTTGAATGGCAATCTCTGGTTAATTTCCGCTATTACATAACGTATGGAGAAGCAAGGACGAGCTCATAAGCGACGTTCTCCTGTGGAAACCAACACATGGGTATGCTAATGTGGGCCTCCCACAAAGGACCTACATTGACCAACTATATGAGGATGCTGATCGCTGCGCGGAAGAACTCCAGGGGCAATGAATGATAGGGAGGGTTGGCGAGAGATTATCATGGATATCCGTGCTGCTTGTGCGAGATGATGATGAGGATGGCATATTACGTAATGTTACGTATTACTAAAATCCTGGGTTTTCTACATCGCATTAGTTTACAGTATCAATGGATACACTAACGCTAATATTCGATCTTTGTGAATAGGGACAATCCTAAATATACCTTCCTATCACCAAATACTGGTAACCTTTCGATAACTGTTAAGGTATTTTGATAACAATTTTCATAAAAACCAAAACAATAAAAAGAGACGATGAAAATGATTTCTTTAAAGTGATTACTTTCATTGCAAAGAATTTGAATGACTTTATACATCATTACATATATAAAGGGCTGTTGTGTGTATGTATGTATGTATGTATGTATGTATATCCGTAGGAAACAATGAAAATGAAACAATGAATGACAAAGTAAATATATATAAACATTGTTGCAAGATGGAAGGTCCTGAGTTCTGCGAGGACTACTATTAGAAAAGGAGGAAGAAGAAATAACGGTTTGTAGGGAATTTGACCGGGGCGTGACCCCCCGAACGGAGAATTGGAAGCCAACCGGAAGTTTTGGGTGCTGACCGGAACCGGAAGTCACGTGGTGACGTGGAACTACGAAGAAAAATACCGGTCTGATTTCAGACAGCGTAGAGTACGGGCGGACCACTGGTCCCTTTTGTGGGATTACAGTAATTTAACAGTGTCCTCTTTCTCTCTTTCTCTCTGCCTTCCTCCTCTCCAGAACAACCCACGAGTCGAGCCTGGAAATAAAAGATAAGCAGCTTGTGACGATATATTTCTCGCGTTGTACTTTTTTTATCGACAACATGACCGCCACATGCAGAACACCTTTTTAGTGTCGTGAATTTGGAGGCACGTTGACAAGACCCGCTATACAACATATATCGCTATTAGAACGTTACGTATATCCGTTTTGGTACCGTGAATATACCGCCACGTTACAACATTCACTATCACCAGATCTTGCTTTTTGAGCAAGAATAATGAAGATTTGATTTATATTCATGAAAATAATTGAACAATAAAAATTTAAATGATAACAACATGGGATTTTTTTTGTATTTAGTATTTTAAATAAGAGACAATCATTTTTCTCATCAGAGTGGCTGGATCAATGCAGGCTCTTTTTTTACATAGGGATTTAATGGGGCCTCCGGCGAGGATCCAACCCCCGATTCAACAACAATGGATCTGCGAGACTACCTTATTTTACCCCTTCTACCTGGTGACACTGGATAGCCACTTCTAGTTTTATTAATTTAAAAATGATTAATAACTGAAAAAATAAAAGTTGTCTCCCCTGTATGTATTAAAATGCGTGAAGATTTTTCAAATATGATACATGCGGATGCTCCAAAACTTAAATTATAGGTCACCCTCTTAACCCATTGGGTACCACTGGGTAATCTATAAACTTCCTTTTGACCTAAAGAAGTAAAAGTGAAAAGGCAAACGATACAATCCGTTCAATTGAAAAAGCCGCCATTTTTTTCTGTAAAGAGGTCCAATTAAGTGTAAAGTTGAGATAAGAAAATTTTAATTGCAAGACTCGAGTTGATTTGAAGATCTCCAATTATCAGATGAGTTGAAGAACTTTGGAAGAAACAATTAAACAAAAAGTTCCAGTGACCAAAGATTTATGTAGTGAATAATTTGTTCATCTGGCATTATAAGTAGTCATTACCGTTTATTTAAAGTTATCGAAATGATCTCACAGACATAGAGGTGCTGTCTCTTTCATCTTTCATATATATAATATATATATATATATATATATATATATATATATGTGTGTGTGTGTGTGTGTGTGCGTGTCTGTGTGTGTGTATTTGTGGGCGTCTGTGTGTATGTATTTGTGTGTGTGTGTGTGTGTGTGTGTGTGCGTATGAGTGTGTCCACGTATGTGTATCTGTCTACCCAAGTCTACTCCTTATATAATTTCTCTCTCTCTCTCTCTCTCTCTCTCTCTCTCACACACACACACACACACACACACAGAGGGAATATATATATATATATATATATATATATATATATATATATATATATATATATATTACCTGTGTGTGTGTGCATGTGTGTGTATCTGTCAGCCCAAGTCTGCTCTTTATCTAATCTCTCTCTCTCTCTCTCTCTCTCTCTCTCTCTCTCTCTCTCTCTCTCTCTCTCTTTCTTACAAAACACACACATGCACACATACTTCCTGTTTGTCTGCCTGTTTGTCTATCAGTTTCTCTCTCACTCACATAGTCTCTTTATGTCTATCCATTTAACCATCGACCTGTCTGTCTCTTTTGGCAAACGTGGTTAGCAGTTCTAAAACCACACGATTTTTAAAGTGTACAATTGTCACATGATTTAATGATTAAGTCAGTTTAACGGCATTTCAATCCGTCTAAGGTATTTCATGCTTAGAATGTTAGGGAAATGTGTACATGTATGATTACATTTTTTCTGTTGTTGTTTTCTTTTATTCAGTAGTAAAGGGGTCATTAAAACACAACGGGGACACCCTTTATCTAATTCCTTGCGTCCACCTTATGCACACCAGTGGCCATTTTCTATTACGTGAATGGAAGATATAAGCTATTTCGTATATGCATGCTCGCAACAAACTCACGTGAATATTATACAAATGTAAGATTAGCATGTTGTGCTATAGGAATAGTGTCATCAGAATTAATTAATACTGCTAAAACCAAACTAAAACAACCAAACAAAAAAAGAAATGTTAATGTAACAAGAGGGAAAGTTTTCACTGGTGGTTTTTCCCTGAAGAAAATGAAATATGAGGGCGAAAGTGATACCAATTGTAATTGGAGCACTTGGAACGGTCCCCAAGAGTTTAGAAAACAGGCCAGAGTAATTGGAAATCAGAGGAAGTGTTACATAATTATAAGTACCTAATATTTATGGCAATAGTGTAGAAATCAAAATGACCGTTATAAGCTACAGTCCACGGCCTTGAAG
Source organism: Doryteuthis pealeii (assembly GCA_023376005.1). Lineage (NCBI taxonomy): Eukaryota > Metazoa > Mollusca > Cephalopoda > Myopsida > Loliginidae > Doryteuthis > Doryteuthis pealeii. The sequence continues at coordinate 16,934,799 of CM042147.1, read as the reverse complement.
GATGAGTGACAAGGCTTGATCTCACTCTCACCTTGCCTTCCTGGATAAATCGGGAGAACCGGAAGGCATAGAAGACCTGTCTTCCGGTTTAGATGGTAAGTAAGTTTCAGTCAGGCAGTTAGCAAGTAGGAGCCGAGCTCGTAGGACGTAAGTCTCACCTGCGCAGATGTCTGGTTTTGGGATTGAAAATAAAGTAACATCAAAGTAAATCGAAGTCTTGTATTTATTACCTAAAAACTAACAATGACACAGGGCTTCTGAGAAATCCCTAACAGAAACCAGACCCGAAGTCCCCAAGAAAGTCCAGACCTTAGAAGAGACCAAACCAAGATGTTAGAAGATAGAACCAAAGCGGGCCAGAAGAAAATACGACCAGAAGTAAGAAGTAAGAAAAGGGTATACAACAGAAGAATCGAGACCATTTAGATAACAACATTGTTTAGATCGGCTCGAATAATCAGAAGAGACCTGACTCAGAGAAAGACCGTCGCTGGTATGATAAACTCTTAAGTAGTGAAATAATGATAATAATGATGATGATAATAATAATGATGATAATAAGCTTTAATTAACTTTACATCGGTTGTTTGGTTTTGGTTTGTTTTGTTTTACGGCATATCAACCTCAGTGGGTCATTTAATGCCGATAAAGTTTTGAAATAAATCAATTCTTAATAGATGATACAATTTTTTTATAAATACATTTTTCTATTTAACCCATAAATGGGACCCTAACAGGTACTACCACTCCGGATTAGAGTGGACCAGGGAGCAATGGTGATGAAGGGGTGCTCCACATTACCCAAACCTCCAAAACTGGAACCTCACCATCAGATAGAGTTTAACGTCATTCCCAGGACATGTAGACCCTCAGGCACCGCCTTCTAGCACCCATATGATAAAAAGGGGTTGGGGCTTGCCATAAGGGCAATAGGGTTGGGAAAATCATATAGGTGCTAGGGCTTGACGTGACCAGCCGATTGATCGAAGGGGGCCTCTCCGACCGCCCGTCTAGCCCAAGATAGGGCCAAAGTGGAGTATTGCAGGTAATGAACTGCTCATCCACCTGGGCTCTATCCTTAAGCATCACGGGTCGCCACCCACCGCCAACAGTGGCCCCATTGGGGGAGTCTTACCCCTCTGCAGAGGTACAGTCGGTGCATTCTAACGCCCCAGCTGACAGGGCCGTACATCGGTTGTATCGATATAAAAAGAAAGTTTTAATGAGAAGATGAATGTCTTTGACTGACAAAGATGAAAATGAAGCTTTAATGGTTAAAGCAGACAAGAAACTCATTTCAGCCATAAAAGCTGAACGTAGACCACAAAGTCGACATGAATAAATAAAACATGAGAAATTCTAGTTCAATGGACAAAGAAGACAAAAGAATATTGGTCGATTGAACTCTGACCTTCTCGGTTGATTAAGAAAACATTTCCTTTGATGAAAAGCGGACGGACCCCTTAGGGTAATCAGAAAATATGTACACAATGGCTCCCTCTAGTGGGAAACCATTATTACTAAAATTCCATTTTCCATCAAAGAAACATCAAAGGACTATTCTGTTATCCCTCAGCATCATCAATTTATACTGACAGCACCGGTTCCCTTGATTATCCCTTGTCACCCATCCCTATTTTCCATCGCTCTCGGTCCAATTATGTTTGATTTAGAAAAAGAAATTATAAAAACAATTGTTGGGGTGTACTTAGGTTTATCTGATACTTTAGTCATTATTTACTGACTAGCAGGACCAGTGGATATCCCACAGTGTGATAATTTAATTATTACGACCTTTGAAATGCTTACTTAAGAGCTATTGCTAAATAGTTTAATATATATAAAAATTATAATAATCTTAATTCAACTATCTTTCACTCGTTTTTTCTCTTCTTGAACCATTTTATAATTTTTGAATTCTATTATGTTTTGACAACTTTTTATTTTGTTCAAATAAAACAGATTAGCTTTATCGATTCCACACGTTCACCGCCTCTCTATCTTCCCCTAAGCTGAGGTGACGATACACATAAGCAATAAGAATTCGGCGGAGAAGCAACACCAGATAAGCAGGAATTACATTATTGTATTACTTGGACGATTTGGACGGTCGCATTTTTAACGATACACATAAGCAATAAGAATTCGGCGGATAAGCAACACCAGATAAGCAGGAATTACATTTTTGTATTACTTGGACGATATGGACGGTCACATTTTTAACCAGAGGGTGTTGCAAGATGATAACGGTTGGAATATTAAGGAACACGAGTATTGATATATAGATGTACACAATGCCTCCATCTGGAGGAAAAAACGGATTATCAATAAAATTCCATTTTCCATCAAAGAAACATTAAAGTATTGTATTGGCATTTCAGTCTCGGAAGACTATCATAAAGTGTTTGTGCCCCTGTTACAGCGCTTCCTATGACTGTGAAGTCCGGTGTTTGAAAAACATTCTCGACCACATATGTCGTATTTGAAGGCTGTCCCTGAAGATGTTGATGTGCCGATGATTTGTTGCCGTTGCTTTCTTCTAGACCTCTTAGCTTTCATGGTGTGGCGTCAGAGTCATTTCTGACATGAACAGTCCTCTACGGAGATTCTGCCGCCACCGAGGGCGGTCCTGAGCCAAACATTAAAGTACTATTTGATTATTTCTCAGCATCATCAAGTTGTGCGGACAGCACGGATTCCCTTCATTCTCTCTTGTCGTCCGTCCCTATCGTCCATCGTTCTCGGTCCAGTTATGTTGGATCTAAAAAAAAATTTAGATAAAATTGTTGGGATGTAATAGACATTATTTATTGATACTGTAGCGTTAGTTTGTATTCGCCTGGTGGAGTTGTCTGCCCTTTTTAGTTTGATGATGCCCACCAGGGGCACCATAGTATTTAAGCGCCGGTTTCAAATCCTTTCGGCCTCTCTTGATAGTTTCAGCAACTACGAGCCACATGGGGTAGATTCTATCTAAACCCTCTCGTGGGGCTCCGCCCCCCTTACATTACTGTAAGTCCTCACAGCATGGACTATTCCTAGTCTCATGTCTGTGCCTTTTTATTGTATATCTGTATCATTCATGAATGTGTATATCTTTATTTGTGTACCCCTTTTTATGTGTACTCTTTACTATGAACGTTGTACCAACTGTTATCCATGTGCTGTATGTATTAAATGTTTTGTCTATTAACCTTCGTCGGAGTTATTTGTATCCAAAGTATGTATAACTTTACACCAACGTTACAATACTCTGGGGAATCATGAATTTTCATCTATATATTGATACTCGTGTTCCTTAAAAGTATGAGCGTTATCATCTTGTAACACGCTCTGATTAAAAATGTAACTATCAAAAGCATCCAAGATGGAATCCAAAAATGTAAATCCTGATTATCTGGAGTTGCTTATCTGCCAATTTTTTTATTTCTTATGAGTGCCGTCACCTCAACTAAATAATGGACTATTCCCTTTTCATCATAAAAAAAGAAAGGAAAGAAAACGGACATGATACACAGAAAAAATATAATAAAAAAGAAATAAAGAAAGAAAGTACGGAAAAGATAGGGAGAGTGAATGAGCGTGCGGAATAGATAACGCTAATCTGTTTCAATCAAACATAATGAAAAGATGAAAATGAGGAGAGAGAAAAAGGGTGTGAGACAGAGTTAAACCAAGATTATTATACTTTTTTACATATTGAACACTATATGCAATAGCTCTTAATTAAACGTATAAAACGTTGTAATAATTAATTTATCATACTGTGGTATATCCACAGATCTTGCTAGTTAAACTGATTCTCTCACATTATTTAAAGACTTGAGTAAACAAAAATATAATTAAACAGTAAAGTAATTTATTATTTTTGTCACTTCCAAATGATTTTAAAATATCTGTTTTTATAAAATATTTCCTCGAAGCAAAGAACACTAATCGACAACAACCCAATGGATACAAAATTAACTATTGACTAAAACAACAAGAATAACGATATTCGCCCGAAACATGTTTTCAACTGGATTTCAGAAACAAATTGCGATTAAGAAACTGAATATTTTTTATTTTTTTTTTTTTTTACTATTTACAACCTTTTTTATAAATTAAATAAATTATCATGTGGAATTCAAGAAAAGTTGAAACTCAATTATAAAGAAATAAATATATTTCAACAAAATTGCATTTAATTGATATTTTTTGTTGATAATTAAATTATTTTTGAAGAGTTTATTTGCATTTAATTGTGGTGGTCTTTCAAAGAATGAAATGAAGTAGAAGGAAAAGGAAAAAGGAAAAGAAATAAAAAATAAAGAGCAAAAAGCCATTAAAGAAAAAAGAAAATAAGGAAAAAATAAGCGAAGAAAAAAGGAAAAAGAAAAAAATGCAGTAAAACAAAAAAGAAAGAAAGAAAGAAATGAAACAAAAAAGAAAAAAGAAAGGAAAAAAGAAAGAAGAAAAAGAAAAAATATGTCATATTTCCTTGTTTTTCATTTGAATATTTACTTATATAGACTTAAAGAAATTTATTTTATTTAATGCAGTTGCCTTTAGTTTAAAGATCTCTCTCTCTCTCTCTCTCTCTCTCTCTCTCTCTCTCCATATATATATATATATATATATATATATATATATGTATATATATATATATATATATATATATATATATATATATATAATATATATATATATATATATATATATATATATATATATATCTGCCTGGTGGTCAGTATCTAACTATTTATATGTATTTATATATCTATTTATACATCTATCTATGCCTGGAGGAAGAGAATATTCATCTATCTATCTATTTCAGTTTCTTCATATCTAACTATATCATTGTGTGTAAACCAGTTCATCTATCTCTGTTCATATCTATCTGTCTATCAATCTGTCTATCTGGTCGGAGACTATAAAAATGAATTTCGACTGAGTTATAGGAGACTGGCACTAAATTGTCTCGAAAATCATAAAAGTATCTTCAATCTTATAAATATCTGTACAGATTCTATATTTACTAGTAAATATATGCACCCTCCGGGTGCAAGTATTTAAGTTTTAATGAAATAAAATATCGTATTAAATTAGAATGGCTAATGAAACTAAATAAGAATGCAGATAAAAGGATTTGAAACAGAGGGGGTATAATCTAAAAAGTAGAACAACTGAAACTTACTCTTCGATCACTCTTGTCTTTCATTGTTATTTTTTCTAATTTAAGTATTTAGTTAAAAGAGGAAGTAAAACATAAAATGACAGTTATTTGTTCTTGTTAATGGATTTCATTTAAGATTCATTGAAGAGATTTTTGCTTATATTGATTAAAATAAAACCGAACAGTTAGAAATCAATAATACTAAGCACATATTTATTAAAATCACATTTTTATATCAATATGCAAATTAGCCTTCCCGTTCACACTATAAACCGTTATCTTGTTGTATATACAAATATAATTGCATGTTATTAGTATGTAGACATAGTTAACAGTATTAATAATGTATAACAATTTTATTAATAATTGAGGTTTAAATAAAAAAAATCATGAGAATGTGATGTATAATAACTAAGGGAATTGTGACTTGAGTAGGAATATAGTTTCGGTTACAGACAGAAAAACACACAATCTCCATTATAATAAGATTATACATTGAAATTACATTAATTTTCTATTTGTTTGATTTTATGGATATGATACACGGACACTTAAGAAACTAATCTAAGGAAATTGCATATGAGTTGACCTGGAGATGTCGATGTAGAGAAAACCTAAAAAGACAAATTTGAATCACTAACTCAGAATAATGTCATTAGAACCAACTAGGTGAAAGGTTCACGGCGCTTGGTAACTGCCAGTTTCTCGTCCATGCAAATTCTAAAACAAGTTCGGTTTGAAAACTAGGAAGGAACATAAATAAACATTTCAATAAAATTATCAATGCAATATGTGGAAATAGAAAATTATTTTTGGTAAATTCTATATCTTTAATATTGTATTGAATTGAAAGATTTCAATTATTGAAATTTATTATTTTAATCAAAACGTCAAAACGAGAATGAAGATTTTCTATCAGAATCATTTAAGAAATAAACCCAATAAGAAGTATTAGCAGGACCTGTGGATATATCACAGTTTGATAATTTAATTATTATAATGTTTGATACGTTTACTTAAGAGCTATTACTAAATAGTTAAATATGTAAAAAGTAAAATAATCTTGATTTATCTCTCTCTCACTCTTTTTTTTTCTTTCTTTCCTTCTTTTCACCTTTTCATTATGATCGATTGAAACAGATCGTTTTATCGCTTCCTTGTGCTCACACCTCTCTCTCTATTTCTTTTTAATTTTATTTTTTTCTGTGTAGCATTCCTTTTTCTTCATAATAGAAACGGTTTGGTTTGTTTGTTTTACGGCATATCAACCTCAGTGGGTCATTTAATACCGATAAAATTTTGAAATAAATCAATTCTTAATGGATAATACAATTTTATGTTTTTCTATTTAACCATAGATGGGTAATAGAAACGGAATCGTCCGTTATTTAAGTGATGTGACTACAAGGGGTGATGTTACAATTAAGGAACACAAATATTAATAAATAGATACAATTTTCAGTTATTTTCTTCGTATCGCTTTTGCAATAAGCAGATGATTCTACACGGCGGTTTCACGAAATCCACGTTAAAAATCCACTGGTGTTAATCCACCTTTGGTCTCCAATTCAATACATTAAACAGTTCTGAGTTCCTTTCTATAGGATCGTAATGGAATTATTTCACTTAATAATTCACTTAATATTTTTAATGGGAATAACTCAATAATAATCACGATTTTTAAAGAAGAATTAACCGAAATGAAATTAATAAGAATTAAAACCTTTTCTGTTATTTTCCTCTAATTTGGTCGGCAATAAGCACCTGATTCTACTCAACTCTTTTCCGACTTCACTGGTGTTAATCTACTTTTGATCTCCTATTCAATACATTTAAACAATTCTAAATTCCCTTCTAAAGGATTGTAATGGTATTATTTCCCCTAATGACCACTGCAAACTCCTTTCAGACTACACAATTTCTACTCCCTGAAGTTCCAATCTCAATTTGGTGGAGACGAAATGTCGATTTGTTCCCGGTTGAACCAACGAATCGAACTCTGATTTGAAATGTTTATTGATTATTTTCTTTGCTAAATTCAATTACCTGCTCTTCCCCAAAGTAGCCAATTCCCTAGCAAGAATTTACGTACTTTGAATTTACTCTTCCTTTCAAAAGTTACAACTTTTGTCACGTGTAAAGGCTTCGGTTTTAAAACAGAAAGAATATCGTCGATGGTATTGTACTACTATTGTTAATGCGTTTAAATTCCTGCAATGTGTTATATATAATCACTAAGGAATAAAGATTTACACAATACATGGTGTGATTTATTTGCATACAGATTTTAACAAAACTGGGTTTAATAAAGAATTACTCTGTTTATTGATCTTTAATATCATTGTTTTATTCTCCAACGTATTAAAATCAATTATATGACTGTTATGTAGAAACCAATAGAAATATGATTAAAATAATCTGTTTTATATGGGTTCTCATACAATCTTATTGTTTAAATATTTTATTGCATTAAGATTTAATTTAATACTTACGCCCGGAGAGTACATATTCTTGCTAGAATATATAAGAAAACTTATATATTGCGTATTTGTAAACCTTACCAATGAAAAACAGTTTCTTATTATTTTAACTAGCAAATATATGCACCCTCCGGGTGCAAGTATTTAAGTTTGAATGTATTAAAATATTGTATTAAATTAGAAAGACTAATGAAACTAAATAAGAATACAGATAAAAAGATTTGAAACAGAGGTGGTATAATCGAAAAATAGAACAACTGAAACTTACACTTCCATCACTCTCGTCTTTCATTGTTATTTTTTCTAATTTAAGTATTTAGTTAAAAGAGGAAGTAAAGAATAAAATTACAGTTATTTCTTCTTGTTAATGGATTTCATTTAAGATTTATTGAAGAGATTTTTGCTTATATTCATTAAAATAAAACCAAACAATTAGAAATCAATAGTACTGAACACATATTTATTAAAATCACATTTTAAATATCAATATGCAAATTAGCCTTCGCGTTCACATTGTAAACCGCTATTTTGTTGTATGTATAAATATAATTGCATGTTACTAATATGTGGATATGGTCAACAGCATTAATAATGTAAAACAATTGTATTAATAATTGAGATTTAAATAAAAATAAAATCATTGAGATTGTGATGTCAATAACAAAGGGAATTGTGACTTGAGTAGTAATATAGTTTCGGTTACAGACAGAAAAATATACAATCTCCATTATAATAAGATTTGTATCCAGTCAATAGTTTTCAAACAAAAAAGTCCAGAGGTTTTCTCACACACACACACACACACACACACATATATATATATATATATATATATATATATATATGTGTGTGTGTGTGTGTGTGTGAGGTATCCAAAACTTGGTAGTAAGGAATGATTCTATATGTGATTTCTAAGACACACTGTATTATTATTGTATGATCCAGTATGTATAAATACAGTGAATCTTTAAATCACTACAGAGAGCTCAATGTATAATAAACTTTTTAGATTATATACAGAGTAATATTTATCTTTAAAAGGAAGGAAAAACTCAACACCGTTATTTTGATTTCCCATCTGATGAGACCTGATTTTGTGGAGCTTTATTAAATCATCTGTGTGTGTGTATAATTAAAAGTTGAAGAATAAAAGTGGGTAAAAGAAAAACTACTGCATTCAATTAATATTTTGCTTTGGTGTATTAACGTCGCTTCATCAGAATTTTAATTGAATGAAATTGTTTGTGTTTTATCTGCTTTTATTCCTCAACTTTTAATTACATTTTGTTGGAGTTCACCCAATCTATTATTTCCTCTATATATATATATATATATATATATATATATATATATATATACACCAAACTTATTGGTAAATCCTCGCGGTGAGAAAAAACAGCAAATAATTGATTTTAAAATATACTACCAAACATCACCCAGGGCAGAAAAAATTTGGAAAAAAAGAAAAGACAAGATAATCGTACCAACCAAAAATAATCTCTTGGCCAAAAGAAAAAAAACAAATATATATATATATATATATATATATATATATATATATATATATATATATATATATATATAAGGGCTAAAATCTTCATACAAAACCGCCAGGAAACTAAAGCTAATAAGTAAAAAGTGCTCAATACCTAGAGTAGTCAGATCTTAGCCCTGAAGAGCACTAAGCGAAACTTTTAGTAAGTTTATCTGACTCATTAGATTTATCTTTATATATATATATATATATATATATATATATAATATATATATATACGTTGTAATATATGTATTTATGCATATATATATATATATATATATATATATATATATATATATATATATATATATATATATGATAGATCTTACACAGATATCCATATACATTACTTATACTTCAGTAGTTCTTTTCGCCTCTGATTATCTTAGAATAGCGGATATACCATTATTATTTGAATTGAAAATCTGACATAGACAGCGAGGAGTACGCAAGATTCTTCCTTGCAGCCATTTTACACAAGTATAAATATTAGTTCAGTTCCGGAATTTTCGTAGTCGAGGTATTTTCATCATTATAGATTATCAACTAATCTTTTTCTTTCTCTAACTTATTTTTTTTCGCGCAATTTTCTTGTTTGTTCAACAAACGTTAAGTAAGCAGTGTAGATCAGGAATAGAGGAAACCCCATCCCAACCTGGTGAGGTTTGAACACACCTCTCCTATCTTTCAGATTTTATCTTACTGCAACGGTATCTTTACCGGATACCGATACGTTGGTTATACACACACACACACATGCACACACACACACACGCACGCACACACACACACACAACACACACATATATATATATATATTAGGTCCGGGTTAGCTCAGTCGGTAGAGCGTTCGATACCGGCCCACGCCAACTCAGCGTATGAGTAGCACAGGAATCTGGGCGGTAAAGTAAGGAGTTGATGGTAGATGTGGCGCTCCACCTCAGATGCAAAAACAATCTCCTTGGTCTAGCGCTAGTGAAAATGGGATAGACTCCCTCGCTGATTGGCTGATACCGACATAAGGCCTCCCCGATGACTTATATATATATATATATATTGTTGTGGAGTCCACAGATGCTTCTTTGTTGGTATATCTGATAAGTCTATTTCTATGTGTGTGTATTATTAGTTCAAGAATCAACCTTTTCCTTTTTTCATACCTGCTGCACGGTTTCCCATGCTTTTTGGCCTGGAAAAGCCGGAAATCACAACCATTTTTGTCTAAAACATTGGAACCTTTGCCTCATGAGGCCTGAAGTTCTATTATAACGCGTTTTCTGAAACGCCAGTTTCGGAGCTTTTTGAGGTTTGTTTCACCTATTTTTCCACTAATAAACCTGGCATAAGCAGATTAAAGCAAGTAATTAGATGCAGACTGAAACATCAAAATGCATAGAAACATTTACGGAAATATGGCATGTGATTTTTACAGACAAATTTTAAAAAACTGTAAAAATCTGGAATTTTTTGTGTTAACAGAGTACTATATTAGAGTACATTCATTAGAATAAAAGTGTAACATGCAGTCTAGTCACTTGAGTAATTTACTTTAAGTCACAAATTCACAATTGTTTTAGCATAACATATCATGGTCTATTTCTCTAAATGTTTGAGATGAGGCTTGATGATTAGTATTTTCTTCATTATTCGGACTATTGTCTCCATCTTCATTGTTATTGTACAACGTTTCGGCCAATATGCCTTCTTCAAGTATTTATTGTCGGACTCGGGAGCCTACTCGGACTCGGGAACCTTCTTTTCGAACTCAGGAACTTTCTTGTCGTAATCGGGAGCCATCACGGAATTTTGAACCTAACCCATTATTTAGTCCACGGGGGTATCCTGTCCTCATAGCTGGGGTAGGAGATGCGTAAATTATTTTTCTATGTTACTGCCTCTACTCAGGATTGAACCAGGAATCCAGAGATAACTGTCACTTAGAACAGTCTTAAACTAACTACCTTATCCACTAGGCCATGTGTCAATTGGACAAAGTTCTGTGATGGCTCCCGATTACGACAAGAAAGTTCCCGAGTTCGAAAAGAAGGTTCCCGAGTCCTAGTAAGTTCCCGAGTCCGACAAGAAATACCAGAAGAAGGCCGAAGGGCATATCGGCCGAAACGTTGTACAAATAACAATGAAGATGGGGACAATAGTTCGAATAACGCAGATGATACATATCACGGTCTCTTATGTTTGTTGCAGATCTGTTGAAACCTGCCAATGAATCCAGAGATAATTCACAAGATAATTTCACTATGGCGTTAAGCATTGGAAAAGTTCATAAATAGAAATGGCGATTTTGCGTACATCAGATATTCATAATCCAGGATATTGTCAATGTATTGCATTTTTTTTTTATTTTCCCTTTTTTTTAAAAAGTGAAACCATTTTTCTTCATTAGATCTATTGACGTTTGTATTATGTAATCAACGCAGATTATAAATAGAAAAAAGTTAATCGTAACGGATGTACAATATCAACAAATGAATGTGTATATGTTGTCTTGTCTCATTTATTCTTACTCATTATCAAGTATAAATAAGCGGAAATCCTTCAATAATTAACGTATATTATCCTTTCAATAGATAAACCGATATTGACTTATCTTTTTGTCTGTGTCCGCGTATTCATACAAATTAACTATGATTTGTAGTCTTTTGTAATGGGATCTCCAAGTTGAAAACATTCATTACAAAACAAAATCACCCTCATTATGTACATACTCATACACATATACCCATGTTGGGTACATACACAAGTGATCTTTTACTGGAGAGAGGGGGAGAGATAGACACAGTAGATAGAGAGATGCATAACTTACTTCTTTGGCCATTGTGATCTCTAGTCGTTTCTATTCTTTCTCTATGACTTCTATTTCTCTGTTCTTGCTGGTTGGTCGTTCTTGATTCATTTCTTTTTCTAGGTCATTCTTGTTGCCAAGACATTCATCAACCACAAAACCATATTATTTATTTAAACCTTTATTTACTTAACTAACATCTTTCTCTAGCTAAACACAGCGCGCGTGTGCAAGTGAGCTCCAGCTAAGGCAGATAGGCCTTATCTGCCTGACGTCCAGCTGAAACTAAAACCCAACCAGGTCCCACGTGACTTCACGTATTTCGCGGGCTTTCTGTAATGTTCCATAGAAAGTCCCGCCCGTGATATGAAAAGGGGCCATCCCTTCAGAAATACAGGGGTTCACAATAATCTATGCATAGATTATGTAACAATTATTGTTACCTGTTTCCCCCGAAATAAGACAGGGCTTTGAGGGGCCGGGTTAGCTCAGTCGGTAGAGCGTTCGGCTAGAAACCACAAGGTTCCTAGTTCGATACAGGCCCTCGCCAACTCAGCTTACGAGTAGCACAGGGATATGTTTGGTAAAGTAAGGAGCAGATGACCCTCCACCTCAGACGCTCAAATAATCTCCTTGATCTAGCGCAAGTGAAAAGGGATAGACTCCCTCGCTGATTTGCTGATGCCAACCTAAGGCTGCCCCGACGACGACGAATTCTAACTCCGAAATATAACACTACGGCTTATTTTCAGGAAATGTAAATTTTTGCGTTGCAGATGTGATTGTGATGATTGCTTATTTCTTTTGTCTGTCTGCCGCTCTCAAATAGGGCTTGTTTTAAGTGGTAGATGTCATATATGATTAAAGAGACATCAACGATAGAAACCCGATCACTATTGACTGAAAATGGCCACGGACATACAATATAAATAGAGTACCATGCAGTTCGAGGTGGGGTGGATCTTTAAGCCTAGTTTGGCCGGTGTTCTTTCGTGTTTACCTCTATTTTGTGATTGTTCAAAATAGACTCTTATGGTACGATTGGTAATAACACTGGTTTACAAAGAAATTGAGGCAAGCACAAAAATAGCTGTTCAAACCTAATTTGGGGGTGCTGAATTCAGATTTAAAATCCGTTTTTACTCATCACTCTAGTTTTTTTTAGTATGCATACTGTACTTTTTGTACACATACTGTACATAAAGGCGTATATGCATCAGGGTTAATTTCTAATATTGTGTGACTTATGTCTTCCTTTTTAGTTATTATGCAATAAATGTAAGTGATAGCATTACTATATATATATAGCTATATATCGAGACGGATTTTGGCAGTTAAGCGTAGCCAACACGTCTCAATCAACAGCCAGTAGTGCACTGGCCAGCAGTGCACTGACAGTCAGCAGATCATCTAAGAAAACACACTTCTAATTGTCTGCGGTACTATGGATTGTGTACATTGTGTCATCTAAGTATATTTATTCCGTCAATGTTCTTTATCTATCCTGTTATCTGTAATAAGCTGCTGCAACTGTTGAAATAAGCATGTATATACTCTGTATATACTAAAATGAGACTATTTAAAAGACATAAAACTAGAGGTGATAATGCAAAACTGTTTATAAATTTGAATTCAGCACACCCAAATTAGTAAAAAATACCTATTTACATTCTTGCCTCAGATAAAAAGGATTTTTTTGTAAACCAGTGTAATCTATTTCTGTTGTATTATTTTCTATTAATGTATATTTCGGCTTATTTTTTAAGTTGTCGTTGTTCTTTCTTTATTGTCACTCTGAACGTTATAAACAAAAAGGGTTTATATTAGAATTATCCTGAAAAATCATGCTAAGTCTTATTTTGCAGGTAGTCATATTTTCGTGGAAACACCATATATGCAGCCTGAACGCAACTACTGACCCTAATCCACCGACACACCCGGGTAAGAGATGTTTCCTGTGGACACAAGAGTTTAAACTACTTATTTTATTAAGCTCCGAACTTTTCCCGACATTCCCTGACTTATTTGAGTTAATACAGTTTTAAGTGACAATCATCTGTATGTTGCAGGTTCAATCCTGACTAGGGGTGAAAATAAAATAGAATACTTAACGTAGCTTAATATTTGTACTCGGTCATCGTTAACGGAATGAAAACAATCTAATGGATTAAATAACGGGTTCAGTTCAAAGTACTGTAAAGGCTCACGAGTTCGACAAGAATATTTTAATGTTTGACAAGAAACACCCGAAGAAGGTCGGCAGTCATATTGGCCGAAACGTTGTGTGAATAACAATAAAGGCGAGGACAAGAGTCAGGAAAATCTAAATAATACAAATTCCATGACTTGTTTCCAAACACTGTTGGTGCGGCTTAGAATATGCTGGCTGTATCCCCCTGTGGAGGGGATAAAGTCCCCACCTCACACGAGGTGTCCTGGCAATGAGACTAAACTACATTTGATGGTGATACTCCTGTTCTGGAGATATAGTTAGCGTGAAATAACCATTTATGGCCATAATACCTTTTAGCATTCCAAACATGGCTCAAATAGGTCTTTTTGCAAATCATTGGTGTTATATAAGAATACTTAATCAGATGAAACTGTACGCAAAAGCCCTTATGAAACTACACAGAAACATATTATCAGCCCTGTCGGCTCCGACTGTAGAATACAACGACTGCACCTCTGTAGAAGGATAAGACCCCGAGAATATATTTCTGCCATTCCAAAAGATTTGCAGGAAAGATTCGTTGATACGATTCCCGTGTGGCTTGTGAGGCTGGAGGCAAATGCTGATGCCCATATAGAATTTTAAATAAAACTCCATGTTACGTGTGTTCTCCTGATATCATATTTTGTAGAAATAATGATTTAGAAATAAAGTATATTATTTTTAAAATAGGGAATAGAGTTACTTTACAATCACCCTGTATAATTGGCAAAACTAAACAGAAAAGCCTGGGGGATTTTTTCTTCTTCTCACAACTTCTATCCTTCCCTAACAATTACGTGCTTTAACCAATGAACTTTTCAAGTGAATATAATTGAAAACGTTTTGTTTAAGTCCCAAATCTCCGCCAAGAGATTTGCCACCTTTTTTTCTTCTTCTTTTCATTTTAGTGTCAGATATTTGAATAGTTTGGACGTTAACCAAATAGTTTTGTAAGTCGGGAAAATTCCCTCGAGTTATTAAAATATCTTGTCATTTTTTCCCTTCATTTTTATTTTTACCAGTTTTATTCTGTTGAATCTTGGGGCAATAGTTTAACACGTTAGTATTAAAAACTATTTTAGCTCTAGTGAATTCAATCACCAAGGCTCTCAAATTTTTGGCCTTGTGCCAGAATAATCAAGGCTTTGTGAATGCTGATCGAAAACCTTTCCTTAAATATACCACAAAGAAATTTAGGACTAAGATTTCCCACAACAGAGAATTCTTTTACAGACGACGAGTTTGATAGATTGAGAGTCGGGGTAGAATGTTTTGAAGAAGGGAACGGAAAATATTTTGAAGTCAATTTTGAAACTATTGGATCGGAGGCAAATGCTGAGACAGAAAGATTTCTTGATGCGGGGGTTATTTTGCAGAAGTAGAAATTTATGTTTTCTCTCCCTGAAATAAAAGGAAAACGTATCTAAAGTTTAATGTTAACTTATGTTGTTGGTCCCCGTGTGTGTGTGTTTTACAGAGTGGCTTGCCCGCAAAGAAATTGAGGACTAATATTTTCCTCTCCGGAGAAGGAAATAGTATTTTCTGAAAACACTTAGGAATTTGTATTATCTCCGTTATTCGGACTATTGTCCCCATCTTCATTGTTATTTGTACAACGTTTCGGCTGATATGCCCTCCGGCCTTCTTCAGGTATTTCAGAAATGAGAACAGGATACCCCAGTAGACTAAATAAAGGGTTAAATTCGAAGTTCCGTGATGGCTCCCGATTACGACAAGAAAGTTCCCGAGTTCGAAAAGAAGGTTCCCGAGTCCGAGAAGGTTCCCGAGTCCGAGAAGGTTCCCGAGTCCGACAAGAAATACCTGAAGAATGCCGGAGGGCATATCGGCCGAAACGTTGTACAAATAACAATGAAGATGGGGACAATAGTTCGAATAACGCAGATAATACTAATCATCAAGCCTCATCTCAAACATTCAGAGAAATAGTTAGGAATTTATGTTGCTGTTTATTTTCACGTTTTGCCCATAAATTATTTTGCGAAGTAATTATTTCAACTTATGTTTCCTTCTAAATGTTTTTACTGCATCTTTATAAAAAAATGTTTTTTTACTGTCTTTTATTTACCACTTGATGTTAGAAAGTTGGAGTTATACTCTACTATTATATCATAAAATGGACAGGGTAACTCGCGTTCGAATCCTGGACAAAACCATTTTGCAAAACGGTTTCGTCCAGGATTCGAATGCAGATTACCGTGTCCATTATACAGGGTGATTGTAAAGTAACTCCCTTCTCTATCTTATACTTTATTTCTGAATCATTATTTTTACATAAAAAAAAGGAATATTAGATGAACACACATAAAATGGGGTTTTATCTAAAATTCTCTCTGGGTATAAATAAATATATCAAAAGCAACCGAATTTGAATTTGTCTTACTGTGTCCATTTTCTACGGTGATTGCTTCCAATTGTAAATATTATAGCAGATTGGAATATTTAGCCATGGGTGGCTACCAGTCTAGGAGAAGTAAAACTCTGAATTCAAACCAACTGTACTCCTCTAAAAAATGATCTTGTGTTGAATCATGCCAGTTGTGGAGAGGTTGGAGTAAATACATACTTTACTATTGCTGTGGCAGTTAGGATTTCCAAGGATACGTTGTTTTGTCAGTCTAATCTGATCTCATTAGATAACTAAAAAGTAAAAACTAATTTTACGGAATAATAGCTCAGTTAATATAGCATCTGTATAGGAATCGCAAGGTCCATGGTTCGATACCGGTCCCCGCCAACTCAACACATGAGTTGCACAGATCGTGTAATCCGATCTGTGCGGTAAAATGGGGATCTGACGGTAGGTGTGGCGTTCCACCCCAGCAAAAACAATCTCCTTGGTCTAACGCTAGCGAGAAGGGTGTAGAGTCCCACGCAGTTCAGTTGATATCGACAATAGGCTACTCCGCCAACTTTACAACTTAAAAAAATCTTATCTCAATTATGATGAAGATTGTGTGTCTGTCTGTAACCAAAAGTACATCACCACCAACGTCACAATTCTATTAGTTATTTACGTCATATTCCCAATAGTTATTAAATACTCGTTATCATTAATTAATCTCAATTGGCATCTTATTTGTTAACACTGTATTTATTATGGTCCAGCGTAAACAAATTTTGCCTCGAAACTGCCCATATTATTATCACGCATCCCACTTATGCGAGCCAAACAGAAGGGCCTATTAAACTGGGGCCACCCACGAACCGATGATCAATGGATGGCAGGCACAAAAATGCGTGGATCCCCTCGATATTCCCCTCAAGCGGAGCGCCTCGGGCACTGGGCAATAAACACAGCCCTGCCCCTTTAAATCAAGGGGCCGGTGTTGCCAGGAGGGATAGCCCCGGGGATCAACGCTGTTAATTTACATTAACAACAAGGCTGCGAAAGCCCGTGGTATTAAGGTATTTGCCTCTCACCCCACTCATGAGGGCGTCACAAGGACATTTTTGTGGGCCTATCCACAAGTCGAAGCTCATGGGTGGTAGACATAAAAATGCGTCGATTCATTCGCATTGCCCTCAGGCGCTGGCAATCTTTAAATCAAGGGGGCAGGTGTTGCCTGGGGTGATAGCCCCCCCCTGGGATCGACGATGTTAATTTCATTAATAGACTCAAGCCCCGAAGAGCCCGTGTTATTAAGGTATTTGCCTCTCACCCCACTTATGAGGGCGTGACACAAGAACATAAACCCAGACCTGCTCCTTTAAATCTTGGGAGCAGGTATTGCCTGGGGAGATAGTCCGCTGGGATCGACGCCGTTAATTTCATTAATAAACACAGTCCCCGAAAGGCCCGTGCTATTAATGGGTATTTGCCTCAAACCCCACTTGTATGGGCTGGGCACAAGGCCTCGTTTTAACGTGGGCCCACCCACAAGCCGAAGCTCATGGGTGGGAAAGAACAAAAATTGGGGGCACCTCAGACACTGGGCAATAAACCCAGGTATTGCCTGGGGGAATAGCCCACTGGGATCGACGCTATTAATTCAACACGACCGGTCCAGTGGCCGAAGCACACCGGACCCCCGCCCCGGAGGACGGGTTATTAATATGTTTAAAATCATACGATATGTTTTATATATCATTAAGAAATAAATGATTACAAGATATATTATGTGAGTAATTTGCATACTGGTTTTAATAATACCGTGTTTAATGAATAATCACTTGCGGTTATTGATTTCTATTGTTTCATTCTCAAAGGTATAAATATCAATCCTATGTACAATTTAATATTGAAATCAATTAGAATAAAGTAAAAATTAGTGTAATCTTTTTTGTATTCGTATTAAATTTCATTAGTCTTTCTAATTCAATAATATTCAATAATATTTGATTATATCAAAATTCAATACTTATGCCCGAATGGTGCATTTTTTGTTTTGCTATTATTAATAAATAACTACAAAGTAAAAACTAATCTTACGATATCTTACTCAGCTGGGTAGAAATCCCTGACACCTTACATCATTTTATTATATTTGGTAAATCAAAAAGCTTTGTTTATCGATAAAGTATTTGTAAAACTTGAATTTGTAACTAGATTATCTGTAAATCGTATCAAATAATATTCTCTAGTCTTATTAGTTTATGTCTGGTTCGATTTCTCAGCAAATAAAATTAAACTAAGATGCCAGATTTATATTTATATCCGTATACACGCACTTGTCTGTAAATTGCATCAAACATTTCAATGAAAATATATTCAATTCCTTCCGAATTTATATTGATCAATATTTTTTCCCTCTGAGTGCGACATTGATGCGAATATATTTAGGTTTTACACGAATTACTTTCTGGTGATAAAAAGGCCAAAAAGAAACAAAAACAAAAACTTTGAAAAAAGAATTGTGTTAACTCTTTCTTCGGGATAACAACAAAATTATATTATCTGTCTAGATGTGTGCATTCCAACGGCATCCATAGTGTGTGTGTGTGTGTGTGTGTGTGTGTGTGTGTGTGTGTGTAGGTTGGTTGGTTGTTGTGTTTTACGGCATATCAACACTTTTCGGGTTATTTAATGTCGAATCTAAATATTGTACCTGTTGTAGCTTAAATGGTTACACATCTAAGCATTAGAAAATGCTCATCGCTGCTTAACCTCGGTGATCTAATGGGAACAATGAGACTCTCAGCAACCACTTTCTAGTACATATATGATAAAAAGGGTCGGGGCTTGCCATAAGGGCAACAGGGTTAAAACAATCATATAGGTGGCAGGGCTTGATGTGACCAGCAGATTGATCGGGTGGGCCTCTCCGATCGTCCGTATAGCCTAAGTAAGTGCTAAAGTGGTGTGTTGCATGTCATGGACTGCTTAGTCACCAGGTTTCCATCCTTAAACATCACGAGCTGACTATCTGTTTAAAATATATATTTCCAGGCAAAATTTATACCCCCCCCGCATGCTCTGTGGACATTGTCTTAAATGACCAACCACCCTGTCGATCGAGACTGTAGAATACAACGACTGTACATCTACAGAAGGATAGAATCCCCCAATGGAATCACATGTTGGCCGTGGGTCGCTACCCGTGATGCTCCATTACTCCCAGGTCCACTCTGAGCCGGAGTGGTAGCACCTGTTAGGATCCCATCTATGGGTTAAATAGATCAATTGATAAGTATTAAAAATGTTTGTAGCATTAAATAACCCAACTCGGGTTGCCGTGTATTACAATTCGTGTTGCCATTTTAGGGATGTAGTTGAAAGCAGTGATAAGGTGGAGATTCCTTGTGGCACAAAGTTTGATCCTTTGTTGAAGTACAAAGATGCAGTATCAGTTTTAATCCTTGTCCGCTGATTGTAAAAGTAGGAGTTGTATCAGAGTTTATCCTGTCTTGAAGTAGAGAGTTGTATAATCCTCGTCTGTTGATCGTTCTTTTCAGCGAGTAATTCTAGGACAATTTATCAAAGCCCTTTAAATAGTAAATTAAATACGTTTGGGCGTTTTTGATTTGTCAATTCAGCCACTGCTGTTTTCGGAACAATCTCTAAATATAAGTCGTGGTCATTAGCACACCTCATACCCACCATACTGTAAAACTCAACCAACCAACCTTAAATGTCCGAGAGATTTAAAAATACGTGTCTTCTTCTCTTGTTCTGGACGTCTCTCCTGATGGATTGCTTAAAATCCCAATATGGTTGATAGTAAGCAATTCCTTCCCTGTCAGCTGTCACAGCACCAACCACTTAATTCATTAGAAGGGAGGATTCTGCATTCTTTTTCATTTTGCCAATTTTGACAGGCAGTTTGGCTCCTCTCAAAAGTGGGCCTCGCAAATAACCAGAGTACTTATCCTCCTTAGCAATTGCGGTCGACTGCACTTGCAGCTTTGTTAATGGTTAATATGATGTCAAATTTTAAAGAAATGTGGCAACCAAATATTTTTCCCTGATATTAACTCATAAACTCCAGCATTCTTTCGTCCATATATCCATCTTTCTGGCTCTCTTTGCTGTCAAGGCTACTCTCAATGCGTTGACACCTGAACGTTAAGCAAAGAGAGCCAGAAAGAGGGAGAAAAGACAGCATCCCCCGAGAGCATCACAGGTTGTGTGCATTCGGTGCACCAAAGACTGCCACTCAGGAATTGGCCTGGAGAGTCACTTGAGCAGATGCAGATAATTTTTTATCTATTTATCACATGGATGTGACCCTAACATATACTACCACTCCGGATCAGATTAGACGAATATTTATAGGTGGGTAATATGAATGGAACAAAACGTCTTCGGCACAAAATAACCCAAGGGTTGATATGCCATAAAATCCAACCAACCAACCAACCAACCAACCAACCAGCCTACCAACCCGCCTGTGATCATGTTCTCCATTATTAATAGATTAGATAGGGATTGAAAATTGTTACTTGAAGTTATGTTTATTATTGGTTGGTTTGTTGGTTGGTTTTTGCCGCATGTCAACTCTTAAACCCGTTTTTTTTTAATTCATTCTAGTTGGGTATTCGTTTTTTACTTCAAAGTTTAAACACATTTTTAAAAATCTATTACACCCATACAAGGAGGGACCATCTCAGGTACTGCCTGTCCCGGTCAGAGCGGACCTGGAAGTAAAGGCCATGAAGGGGTACTCCACATTTCCAGAGCTCCAGAATTGTAATATTACCACTAGATGCAGTTTAACGTCATACCTAGGATTCTATAATAATTGTTTACTACAGATTATTATTAATTACTTAAATCCTATAATTTCGTACAAAATATTGGTGTTAGAAATACTTGGAACTCTATAACTGTGTTGAAAGTAATCATTATTGTTAAATAGAAATCGTTACTTTAATTATTACATTATAATAAAAGAATTGCTTTGGTGTGTGAGTATGTATGTGTAGCTGTGTGTTGTATGTCCGATGAAAACCAACCAACAACCAACCAAGCCAACAAGACCAGCACTGAACTGTTTTTTCATTTCCGAAAGTTTCAGTTTAACTATAACGATGTCTGGCAGTGATTATTATAGGTCACATAATAAAAACCTCTTAACTACTTTCACGTATAATCTTTTTTCTTCGTGAAAAATCGGTAATTTGAAATCTGTCAAATCGAAGGAATTCTGTGGATTTGTGGTATGATCTTGAAATCCATCTTGTATAGGCTGTGGTATAATTATCTTTAATATTGTGTATATAATACAATGTTCTCGTGTTGATTATCTTCCTATTCTCCACTTACACAGACATGTTTGTTCTCTACAACAATTTCCTTGTAAAGTTCTTTAGATCTTTATGCAAGCGCACAAACCCTCGTTTGTCGCTGCATCTTCCTAGTCTTTGTGGCCGGCTCATGAACGAAGTTTTATGGAATTTCTTTATAATAACTTTCTTTCCAAACTTCTTCTTAAATGTTTACAAACAAATTCGATTTGACCTTAAATTGTTTCTATTTTGTTTTTTAAAATTAATTCTTTCTTTCTTCCTTATTTCGTTTTTCTCTTCTCTTTCTTTTCTTTTTTCTTTCTTTCTTTCTTTCTTGTTCATTCTTTTCTCCGTTCGTCTTTCTCATTTCGCTTTCTTTATTTTTTTTGGTTCTCTTTCTTTTTTCTTTTTCTTTTTTCTTTTCTTTCTTTTTTCGTTTTTTTCTTTCTTTCTTTTTCTTTTTTCTTTCCTTTCTTTTCTTTCTTTCGTTCTTCTTTCTTTATTTCGTTCTTTTTTTATTTCTTTTC
The DNA here is from genome assembly GCA_023376005.1 of Doryteuthis pealeii. NCBI lineage: Eukaryota > Metazoa > Mollusca > Cephalopoda > Myopsida > Loliginidae > Doryteuthis > Doryteuthis pealeii. Next base: position 16,912,393 of record CM042147.1, on the reverse strand, counting down.
TTTCTTTCTTTCTTTTCGTTTTTCTTTTTATCCTTTTCTCTCTTTCTCTTTTTTCTTTTTTCTTCTTCTTTGTTTCTTCTTTTCTTCTTTCTTTCTTTTTTCTTCTTCTTTCTTTCTTTTTTTCTTTTCTTTACCTTTTCTTTCGTTCGTTCGTTTCTCTTCTTAATTTTCTCTTTTCTTTTTCTTTCTTTCTTTTTCATTCTTTTTCTCTCTCTCTTCTTTTTTTCTTCTTTTTTTTGTTGTTCTTTTTTTCTTTTTTCTTTCTTTCTTTCTACTTCTCTTTCCTTGCATTGTCCATTTTTAATCTACAAATCAATATTTATGTCATACATTTCATGCTAAAAATCCTGAATGAACACAGTTATTCATTAATCAACCCTTTGGTCTGTGAACCAACCTTCGCCTTTGTTGAAAGGTGTTAATACCACTTGAAGGTTGTAAACAAAATGTTAAATTTTATTTTATTTACAAATCAATTTATCTTGTCTTTCCTTCAGTTATGTTCAGTGTTGGTATATATTTTTAAGTAGTATTACAATGCTATTTCAATGTATATTTTAATTTTTAAATATCCTCGAATATAAGTTTTCGCACAAAAACCAAAACAATGGTGATAGTTAAGTGTATATATAATAATTACTTCGTCGTTAATTGTATTATTTTCGTAGTTTTATCTGGAATTTACATACATACATACATACATACCAACTGCTCTTTGTATAGGTATAGATAGATAAGTCAAATAGATTGTACTAATAGATAATCTGCTTAGAATGTGAATTCAAACCACTTGTACTATTACAATTGACCTTGTATCGCACACTGCCAGTGGAACTGTTTAAAACCACCAGTACTACTCTTAATATAATAATATTTACCTGACCCTCAGGCCCTGTGTCCAGTGGCTTCGACCATTGTACCGGTAAGATATTTAATAATTAGCGTGATTCTAGGGGGCTATCACCCCAGGCAATATATGCCGCCTTGATTTAAAGGAGCAGGGCTGGTTTTATTGACGAGTGCCTGAGGCGCCTCAACAGAGGAATGCCGACGGGCATTACGAAATTAAACGCTAGCCCCGCATGAGCCAGTGTTCCCCCATAAAATCATCATTGTGTTCGACTAACATAATGTGATGTCAGTAAATACACACTCCTCTTAAGTTGGTTGGCTTGGTTGGGTTTAACGGCATGTACCCTTGGGTTATTCTATGCCGAATACTTTTATTTGTTTGGTATTCAAAAATGTTTATGTTGACAAAGTTTGAAAGAATTCATTTTAATGGATAATAACAATTTTGTTTAAACTCCTCATGTTTTCTATTTAATCCATAGATGGACAACCACTCCGGATAGGGTGGACCTGGAGCAATAGTGATGAAGGGGTGCTCCACATTGGAACCTCACCATCAGAGTTTAACGTCATTCCCAGGAACATGTACACCCTCAGCCACCGCCTTCTAGCACCCATATGATAAGAAGGATTGGGGATTGCCATAAGGGCAATAGGGTTGCGGCAATCATATAGGTACTAGGGCTTGACGTGGCCAGCCGATTGATCAGAGGGGGTCCGACCGCCCGTCTAGCCTAAGTAAGGTTCCAAGTGGAGTGCTGCATGTCATGGACTGCTCATCCACCAAGACTTGGGGGACTCTTACCCCTCTGCAGAGATGCAGTCAATGTATTCTAACGCCCCAGCCGACAGGTCGGACTCCTCTTAAGATTGATATTGCTTCGCATCATGTGCGTGGAACTGGTTTCATTATTTGGGAAGCTAGAGTCAATCACACATTTTACACTGAAAATAGAAATTAATTCTCTGTCGTTATTTAATTTCGTATTTCGTAACGGTGACCATTCTAGTGTTACGTAATGTGAGTGACGTGGAGCCATGAGAGTAAGCTGATATGTAAATTAGCACGGAAAGTTTTTAAGCAAGAATTTTTAGTTAAATGACAATGGAAAAGTTTAAATTATGATTCAGCATAGACTCATGGCAAGATTTCACTGGACGAGTCCCGCCAACTTAGTTTCCAGCCACCAGACATCATAGAACTGCGAGTCAGCTGAACAGCAACCCAGCAACCAGGATTCCATTCTTCTCCGATGTAGTACCGGTCGAGTGATACGTATACAAATATTTCTACTATCATCACTCCATTCGAAGAAAGAGTCAAAACGTAACGAAAGTTGACACGTCATCTCTCTCGTTCCGACAAGGAGAGCGTAGATTTACAATAGGAAAGGGATTTGGCTACTTGAGTTCAAATCCTGGACGAGGCTGTTTTTGTTCATGTTAATTCTCTTGGAAAACGCATGGACCAATATATTCTCATCTTATCATACATAGGTAGAATAGATTGGTTTGTTCATCATTGGGAAGCTAACCGGTCTAGGAGAAAGACAACTTTTAATTCAGACCACCTGTGCTCCTCTTAAATTGACCTTGTGTCGAATCCTGTCCGCGGAATTGGTTTCAATACAGAGTATTGTTTTGGAAGCTTAAGCCAATCACACATTTCAAACTGAAAATAGAAAATTAATTCTGTGACGTTCGTTAATTAAATGAGGCGGAAAAGTAGAGTTACGATCACATCCAAGTTGGATAATTGCGACCGAGTTATTAGTTTGTGTTTCTCCTTTTATTTTGTCCTCGGGACGCACAAATAATCAGATTTGACGTTTTTTTGAAAAGTGCATTTCATTTTAAATATTATGAAGAAAACAGATAATGAAGAAAGTAGGTTGACGGGAAAATTTGTCGGACTCCAATTATTCAGTACAAAAATATTGAACTAACGACAAATAAGAACGTCACATTTTTATCATTATTTAAATGAAGAAGTGAAGGAGAAAATTGTGTACTACAGCAACATAACATAATTATTTACTAATACGAGCTTGGTTCCTTTCAAAAAATATCTGAACATCTATATAAACAAACACACACACACACACACACACACACACACACACACATATATATATATATATATATATATATATGTTGGCAACCTTCCGTCTAGTTAAGACGATGGCGTAGTGTCCATGTTTTTGTTTACCTTTGTTGTTTATCTACAGCTACGTGAGTGGTTGAACAGACCGATCTTTGAATGGCAGTCTCTGGTACAGTGATTGCAAACAAAAGGTGATGCTTTCTGTAGGTGTCGGGGGTGCAGTTGTCTCTCCTTCCTTTTAGCTCTATTTTCTGTGTCGGCTTCTTTCCTCTCTTTCTCACTACCCATCGTTCCTTGTTTGACGAGGAGGCACCAGAGTTTTTCCGTACAAATATATATATATATATATATATATATATATATATATATATATATATATATATATATATATATATATATCATTGGCATTGCAGCCTCGGAAGACTATACAGTTCTTGTGTCCCTTAAGTTGCAGCACCACCTGTGACTGTGAAGTTCAATGTTAGAAAAACTTTCTCGACCACAGCGGTCGCATGTGAAGGCTGTCCCTGATAATGTTAATGAGCCGGTGCTTTTTGTTGCCGCTTTCTTCTGGGCCTCTTAGCTTAATGGTGTTGCGACAGGGTGGCTTCAGACATGTACAGTCCGCTACGGAGAGCCTGCTGCAACCGAGGCCGGTCCTGGGATAAATTTTCCAGTTGGAAGGGGTAATGCCAAAGGATCTGATATCATTTTGCATATATATATATATATATATATATATATATATATATATAATATATATATATATACGTAAAGAGGAATTCCTTATAATTAAATAATCACAACAAGCAAATTCGGCGAATACTGCGTGCGATGTGCAGAACAATAAACAACTGTTTCGACCTATATGAAGTCTGATCAGCAGTGTATACCCTGATCTTCCCACCACTGAGACCAAACTAGCAACAACAGAACGCAGACCCAGAGACTATACCCTTAGGCCACCAGCCCACCCAACACACCAAACTCACCAAATCAACTTGTCAATGATAAGTGTAAAACTGGACAATCTTATCTTTGTAGTTGCATCCACAACCGACAGAAGACACGGTTACCTCCAGAGTTGACACTTCCCAACGTAATGGCAACGCATCCACGTACCCAAGTATTTAAGCAGAAGTTAAAATTGGCTTTATTTGAGACAGAAATATAAACTAACTCCCAGTGCACAGTCAATGGGAACCGTGAGACTGCTTCGTATTTGTTAATCTATCAAATCTTGGCTCGATAGAAGAGAATGCCATGTAAGTTAGGTTTTTTTCAGTATGTGGTCGGGACTTGCTCTTAATAAATGCCCTTCCCTTTGGAGAGCAACCTACTAGTGCTGAAATTTACAAAACAGAAAGTAGGTTTTGTTTAAAAAACATTTGCAAAAAGATGGTAAAATAGCCATTTTGATAAAGAGCAAAAATGAACTAAGTTGATATTTTTAGAAATGTATTCCCAATTTTAGTTTATATGTAACGTTACGGTTGCCGTATTTCAAAACTTTACAATTTTTGAAAGATCATGCGTGGCATCTGCGGACCGGCAGGTAATACTCCACGGACCGGCATTGGACCGGCTATAAGAAGCTGTGTCGTTATATTTAATATCTGAAAGGCATTTTTCCCCAGTTTCGCTTTCCAGTTGTTCATAGATCTCGCAAGGAAGTTGATTACTTTCAGTGAGTTTCTAATATCCGTGATTTTGGGATAATATTGTACACTTTCTTGTATTCTATCCATGTGATAGATAGATCCCCACCTCTGTGGTAATATTCTCTTGTCGAAATGGAGTGATGACATGTTGATAGGAAAAATAATAATTGTATACTTATCTCATCTTTGTGCTACGTGGGGAGGTTCGAATCCGGTTGCTGAGTTTACTGACACATCTGTGCTATTTGGAGTCTGAAAACCAACTTGGGATTTTGGGGACAATTTGCCTTGTGCCATTTATAGTTTTTACTAATAACACTTGAGAATTTTATTTTCCCTAAAGTCACAACTGCCCAGAGCAAGAGCCCACGTCTCACTCCGTCAACTAATTCCAAACTCACTAACATTCTCACCTTCTACTCTTCCCCTCCCTCCCCCCTCCTCCATCCCCCCCTCTCTCTCTCTCTCTCTCTCTCTCTCTCTTCGCCACGTGTCAGGTCTCGTTCAATAGAAAAATGTCATATTAAAATGATGATTAACCCTTAAACATTTCCATTCTAATTTACACATAATTCTAATTTTCCTTCGAAAAGCTATTTACACGTCACTGTTACATAGCTGTTTTCCCCCTCTCTATTATGTTCTATTTTTCCTTTTTACTATGTACACGAGGGCATTCTTTCTCCGAGCTCTATCATAACCACTAACTAACTACCAACCAACCAACCAACCAACCAACCAACCAGCCAACAAGCATCACAGTTAGGGTCCCATCTATACATTCATTAGAAAAACGAGCTTAAAAAATGTTTCTAAAAGATGAGTTTTTAAAAAAGAATTGAATATGTTAAGAAAATTTAGTATATATATATATATATATATATATATATATATATATATATATATATATACCAACCCCTCCACACGAGCAGGATGTGACACAAGGTCAATTTCTTAAGCAGAGTTCAACAGGTTTGAATTCAGAGTTTTCCTTCTCCTAGACCAGTTGCCTAACCAAGGTTAAAGAGCCTAGTCTGCCCTATTATTTATCCATAGCTGGGGAGAGAAGGATTCATACCTTTCCCAAGGTATTACCGCTAAGGGAAATGCAATTACCACATCCAGGATTTGAACTCGGGGCGACGAGTTCATTTCCCATGCCTTTAACCATTACACCACACGGTTCCATACAAATTTGGTATATAAGGTGTGTACTAGATCGTCGCCCATACTTATAGACTAGGCAAGATCATGTGATCTATTCCTTGACCAATCACTGGCAGTACTCTGAGGTTGATACAATACTTAACCGACCCTACTGGTCATAATTACTGTAGCGTTCATCGAGGACGAACATAGGATTAAATCACTGGACCTTTACCAATACGCAGGATAGGACTTATACGATCACCAAAGGATTCCATAACACAGACTTTCTTTAAGCCCTTTTCAACTGGCCAAGGATGGCATTTAAAAACTTTACAGAATACTCATCATGAATGAAAGAAAGTAACGTCTCCAGCATAAAATAATCCAACAAGGTTTGATATGCCGTAAAATCGAACCAACCAAAGAAACAAATAGTATCACAGATTATCACATAATTGTCATTTCTAAATAAAGAAAGCGATTCAGTTTTTTAGACAACTTTAAATGTTTATAAAAAAATTCACCGGGAAATATTTTATCAGCTTATTTCTAACCCGCCTTTAACGTAGGTGCCACATTTGATTTTTCTTTTTACAAATCACCAAATACAGACTTTATGTTTTTTTTCTTCTTTGACATTAGAAACAGTCACAACATTCCAGTAAACGTTTTTTGCAACAGACTTCATTAAATTTTAATTTCCTTCGTAGACATTTTCTTTCGAGCAATTTCAATAATTTTTTTTTTGTAAATAAAAAAAAAAAAAAAACAAAAAAAAACATACAAACGTGATATCTCAAATATTATCTTGAAAGTTGCATCGTGGTTATCAACATCTTGCTGAACACATATCAACGCAGATAACCCGACTTTGTATAAATGCAATATCATTCTTGATATCTTATATTTTGTGCCGTGTGCAGAAGATTTAGAAAGGGAAAATCAATGTATTTGTGTTACTGTCTGTAATTTATTTCAGAACAATTACCAAAGACCTTAAATGCATCCTATGTCGTTTTTCATTCGACAATGCCTGTTACTGATTTTGTTAAAGTCCATAATATAATTCAAATGTTGTGTACATCTTATAGCGTAGATAGTCCAACGTGGTAGCAGAGCGTAGTTCTGATCTACACACTGCTGCAACCCAGTGTAAGCGTACTGGGCTCATAACCTGTTACGGTTAGTAACTGATTTAAAGACAATTGCGAATGACTTTAAATCCATTATTTGTCGTTTTTCCTTGGCTAATGCCTACTGCTAATTTAGGAAAAGTCCATAAATATAAGTGGCAATTTTACGTACATCTTATACCTTATAGATTACAACATGGTAGCTGGGCGTAGTTCCGATCAACGGACCGCTGCTACGCAGTGGAAGCCTGCTTGGCCCATAACCTGTTACAGTTAGTAACTGATGTTGTCGTTTTTTATTCGTAATGCCCGCTGCTGATTTAGGTAAAGTCCATAAATATAAGTGGCAATTTCTCGTACATTTTATCCCTAGATGGTCCAAAACTTTGTATATTAAAAAATAAATAAACATCCATCAATTTCTGCCTTGTACTGAAAAAAAAACATCTCTGATAATGCTCTTGTACTCGGTCAACGATTCCACTAAATGGAAAATATAAAATAATAATCATCAAAGAATTGTTGCCTTGTACCTGACTTGAATATTTTAAGCAAAGGTTAATTGTATTCTCTTGTTGTCAGGTGACCGATTCCATTTCTTAAAACAATTCACTATTAATCTAAGTGTGCCTCTCCGTATTGCGGAAGGTGCATATTCTTACGCAGAAATGTATGTTTGTGTGTGAGTGTGTAATTAAATACAAGAGGTGTGTTTTGTGTGAGTACTTATGTGTATGTGCGCGTGTGTGAGTGTGTAAACCTGTAAATATTGGCCTAGCTCTGTTTTCTTCTTTCTGTTTCACTTGTATTGAACATTTATTTTTCATGTACGCGGGGAAGCAATGATTTAACTAGGTGTTTCTTAATTAAAAACAAAACAAGATAATAAGCACCAATCAATAGTTGCCTTGTACCCGACTTAAATATTTTAAGCAATACTCTCTGATATTCCCTCGTAGTCCGATCACCGATCCCATTTCTTGGAACGATTAATCTAATCTTGTATGACCAATGCGTAATCGGGACACAATGAATTGTTCCTTTTTAAGGAAGTCTAGAAAGGAACAAATCATTGTGTCCCGATTACACATTGGTCATACAAGACTAACGCACTCCAATATACTCAAACAAGAACAACAACCACAATGTGAACATGTCAAACACCTTTGACTTTTAATACTTATTCATGGAATGCAGGTTTTTTGCTCACATCAGAAACCGTTATTTTAAAGCAAACAATATAAAAAGATCTGTTTGAAAATGTCAACATGGAGGATATTCTCTCTTTTTTGAGGGAAATAAAATTATACCATAGAATATAGACATGAAACAAATCAATACCATACAACATAATCCCCAATAATGCTAACACATTGTTAAAACCAATTACTAAAAAGTATAAATATAAATACACGATATGTATAACTTCCTAACCGTTAAGCATGATATATAACCCCAGACGGGTTGATATGCCGTTAAAATCAATAAACAAATCTAAGTTTGCCCTCGATGATGAGGTATATGCATATTCCTTAGCAGAAAGGTTTGTGTTTACAAACCCCTCTGCACGAGCAGGATATGACACTTGGTCGATTTATTAAGCGGAGTTTAACAGGTTTGAATTCAGAGTTTTCTTTCTCCTAGACTGGTTACAGAGCCCAGTATTCCCTACTATATACCTGTAGTTGAAAGGAGAGTAGTTGGATACATATCTTTCCTAAGTGTATTAGCGCTATGTAAAAATGTAAACAGCCTTGTTCAGGATTGGAACTCGGGTCGACGAGTCCATTTCTCCGACTCTAACAATTACCCCTCACGCATCCACTTCCTTAGCAGAAATGTACGTATGTATGTGTATGAGTGTGTCATTATATCTAAGTATGTGTATTTGTGTGTAAGAATGTGTGTGTATGCGTGTGTGTGTGTGTGTATAGGTGTGTGAGTATGTAAACGTGTACATATTGGCCGATCTTTCTGTTTTTCTTCAGCCGTGTTCCTCTCATATTGAACATTCCTGAATACTGAAGCCATATCGCTTGCTAACGCATCATGGCGAGCCAATCTTGCCAATATCGGAATAACCCGGTGGTCAGTCCATTACACAAATCTTTCATTTCGTGGATTCTTTGCTATCAGCTAAGACACGCCCAAACAATTCCAGTCGGATGGGAAGAAAACCGATATTTTAGAGAAGCAAATAATTTGTCAGGAGGACATCATATTTTTAATGGTGAAAATATTGGATCGAATGTTTCGTGTTTGGATAGAATTTTCGGAATGTTCAGAATTTTCTCGAAGAAAGAAGCGGCAAAATGAAAATTGATATGACATCTCATTTGCCAACATGATTTTGAAAATGTCATTTTATTTTCTGTACTAAGTCTGGCACAAAGCCATATAGTGAAAATATAAAACGAATGGCTAAACAACAGCAAAGATTCACTCTACGACGAGAAACTGCAGTAGGAAATTTTAAACCATTCGTTTAAAACGTATATTTACCTCTTTATATTGAGCACGTTGAAATCGTTTTTTTTTTTAAATCCCCTATATCGTATAAAATTCGATAATTATAGAAAATTATTTTAATGCGATGCTAGAACATCGTACAGTCTGACTTTATTAAATCAGCACTGAACAGAAATCAAAAAGTAAGTCTGTGTCGTATTAACACTAACACTACCATACACAACAAACAGAACACACACACACACACACATATATATATATATATATATATATATATATATATATATATATATTTACCAATCTTTCTGTATTAGTAATAACCCATATCTGGGGGGAGTGTAGTAGGGTGCATACCTCTCCCAAGGGTATTAGTGCTATGTGAAAGGCAAACAGTCTCTGAACTGAGGTTAACAAGTCCATAATTAACCACTCTAAACACTACACCACGCAAGTTGAAAATAGAAATATAGAAGATTGCATTCTTTAACGATCACGGATCAGAAACCTTGCGATTGCCAGTCGTGTGCTCTACCGACTGAACTAAATCGGGCAGAAATAGTTAATGCAAATAAAACGTTAGTCAGGTTACATAAAGAAAGGACCATAAAACTCGTGCCAGTAGAAATGGTTGATTGAAACGAAACCAAAAAAATGGGGGGGGTGAGGGAATTAAAAAATGGCGAATGTTTTGATGGTCGACTTAAAAGAAGGTCGGCCAAACAGGTGAAGGTAACATTAGTCGAGTCTGTTAAAAGCCTTCGATGATCAATTTTTTTTATAATCTGGGGGGGGGGTGATAGGAAAGGCTTGACCATGGCCATATATTCGTTGTCGCAATGCGCTTTGTCCTTGAGGAAATTGTAAAAGCAAAACCAGTTGAACGTGGGCGGACAACTCGAAAGGACGGACAACTGACCGTTCCTTCTTTTTGCATCCTTTAGACGAGCTTTGCTAAGATCGATTGACATCGTTGTCACAGAACGGGGGGGGCAAAGGGGTGGAGGGGGGTTGATGGGTGCGTGCGTGCGTGGTGTGCGCGCTAGTGTGTGTCCAATATTATAGGCAAAAATCTCCGCGCTATTTGATCACGTGGTCAAACTTGACGCCGGTTGTCTTTGTCATATGAATTAAACGACCATTTTTCATAAAGTATTGGAAATATCTCATGATTCGTCTTATTAGGAAAGTGTGTGTGTACATACATACAATATACATGCAACATGGGAAAACACACACACACACACATGCATAACATGCATGATATGACATATTAACACACACACACACACACACACACACACACACTATATATATATATATATATAATTTATTGAAGTCATCGAAGCCGATTTGATGAGCGATGGGCTTATAGACAGAAACAATTTCAAGAGCCAATTATCGATCAGCCTAACTCTCTCTATAACCCTGTCCTTTTTTCATTATCTTTCATCGGCTATTCATCTATCTATATATCTATCCGTCTCTCTATATATCCATCTATCTAGCTCAATCAACTATCTATATATGTAGCAGTCAGGACGTCCGTCGTGGTGTAATGTTTACGAAGTTAGTCTTGCAGATCAGTTCCAACTGAAAAGTCAATTCGGTCTTCACTGGATGCCCCATATTCGTGACTTTGTGTCAAATTGTAGGCTTAATATTTGGTCAACCCACGTGATGTAATGCTTAGCAAACTAGATTAGCAGACCATTTTTAGTGAGTTTCATTCTCACTGGGCGCCCCATAATCTGGCCTTGTGCACATCTAAACTAAGCTTAGTAAATAATATTTCGGCGTCACTAAACTAAGCTTAGTAAATAGCTATTTCGGCGTCACTAAACTAAGCTTAGTAAATAACTATTTCGGCGTCACTAAACTAAGCTTAGTAAATAGCTATTTCGGCGTCACTAAACTAAGCTTATTAAATAACTATTTCGGCGTCACTAAACTAAGCTTAGTAAATAACTATTTCGGCGTCACTAAACTAAGCTTAGTAAATAACTATTTCGGCGTCACTAAACTAAGCTTAGTAAATAACTATTTCGGCGTCACTAAACTAAGCTTAGTAAAAAGCTATTTAGACGCTACTTTTAGATCGAGTTCGCACCTTGCTGGATGCCCCATACTTGTGACCTTGTGTCAAATCCGTAGGATATAAGAAGGACACCTCACGCAGTGTAATGGTTAGCAAGCTAGATTAGCTGACCATTGTTAGTGTGTTCGATTCTCACTGGTGCCCACTACTTCTGGACTTGAGTCACATCTAAGCTGAGAATAGCAAATAACTATATATGCTGCAGTCCAACGCGTTACCCACTATGCCACTGAGACCCACATCTCATTAATTTTTTTTCTATCTCAACCACATCAACATACAAGTTCTGTAAAAACTAAAATAAAATGTCAACATTTTAAAGTTACTCAGGAATGAGATTTTCTTTTCCTCAGGAAACATTTTGTCGGATTCATTCAATGCTTCACTCCTCATATATATATATATATATATATATATATATATATATATATTATATAGGTCGAAAGTAACATAATGAACATGAAAAAAAAAAAAGCAAAATAATATTACTCATGTAATTCATTTTTAATACATTTAAAACTATTTTTTTCGGATAATTTCGATCAAATATAGCTTGATATGACCGTCGAGTTGCTGTAAAATTCGTGTTTACAAAATAAATTTAACATTCTCGATTGACAAAAATTTACCAAAAATCCGATTTTAATGAAAATTTATCGATGAATGAATTTTATAATGTATCAGTTACTTTATTTCAAAACTTTCTGATTTAATTAGATATTTCTGCTATAAAAAATGATATATAAAATTCATCTAAAATATGAGTATCATGATGTTAAGTACTTTACTTTAGTATCAATCTTTTGCATGAATAAGTATTTGGTAAGTGAGAGATTTTGCTTTCTTGTGTACGTGCTAATGTAAAAAAAAAATCAAATATTTTTTTTTTAAAGTGATCGTTAAAAAAAGATATTTAAATCACCCGATATGTAACCCTTATCCATTCTGAAATAAGATTTGAAATGGCCAAAGGCTTGAATAAAATTATATTTTATAAATTTAAAGTTTCCATTATATATATATATATATATATATATATATATATATATATATATATATATTAATGGAAACTTCATATGACTTTGTTTCCGCTCTTAACAACACGGATATAAACAAGCTCTGTTGTTCAATATCAGCTAAGTTATAAAATGTTTTCACTTTAACAGCATTTTGTGGTGTTTTCAATATCTTTTTATATACTCATATATATATATATATATATATATATATATATATATATATATAGATATAGAGATAGTATCTCTCTCTCTCTCTCTCTCTCTCTCTCTCTCTCTCTCTCTCTCTCTCTCTCTCTCTCTCTCTCTCTAGTTTTTTCTCTCTCGTGTGTATAGTTATTGTGAAATTATTCTCTTTCATTTTGCTGTAAAACTGCGTCATCGTATTACTTTTAATGTAGCATTACTTTTTAATGTTAGCTGCACGTATATAACGTAACGGGTAGGTACGCGTTGTGGTTGGTAGAGTAGTACTAGTTTGTGTTGACATGTTGTGCATTGCTTTAAACCGAGTGTTTTAAAAACATCGCAGATGAAAGAAAACGGAGTCTAATCATATAACGTAGTTAGGAGTTCGAACTTAAAACGAGGTGTGGACATAAAGTCAACGGTGCCTGATTGTAGACAGTTTCTCGCCTATGCGAACATCGGACCAAATATAAATGCTCTAAACTGATATTGAGCACTGTTTACACCCATATTATAGATGATAAGACAGCGAGGAATATTTATTTAACGTTATTTATTTGTAGATTGTCCCAAACTAATTTCGCCCTCACACACACACACACACACACACACACATACATACATGTACATATATATATATATTATATATATATATATATATATATATATATATATATATATATACTGCAGTTAACACGTAATATCACTAACCGCGAATAAAACTAAAATTTATATAGGTGCTACTCAGCAACCAATTAAAAACAGAATCGCACATCATTCAGGGACAACAAATAATGCGAGACGACAACAATTGAAAAACATGTGTGCTCATTGAAAGAAAAGCATAAGAGTGAACCAGAAGGGAAATGGAAGATTATTAAGAAAGCACCATCAAACAAACTAAATGATAATCCGTGCATACTGTGACCACAAGAAAAATTAAAAATAGCAGAATTTAGTGACCGAGAGCAGATATTGAACTCGCGATCAGAATTAACAAACAGAAGTAGGCAGAAATATAAACACAAGCTCTCCATAGTAAATTCCGGCGTTACATAGGGGGTAAAGGCGGGTGTATAGCACACCCACAGTATTGAAAATGGGCATTACCCAACTATAAAATATATAACGATTGTAGTAAAAAATACCCCGAAGATTCGCGCCCCTACGAGAAACTTAAGTGGGTAGTTTTTAAACCATTCGATTTTAATCGTCTATATAAAAGTAAAAAGTAAAGTCGTCGGGGTGGCCTAAAGTCGGTATCAGCCAATCAGTGAGGGAGTCTATCCCCTTTTCACTAACGTTAGACCAAGGAGATTGTTTATGCGTCTGAGTGGAGCGCCAGACTTACCATCAGATCCTTACTTTACCGCACAGATCCCTGAGTTGGCGAGAGCCGGTATCGAACTAGGAACCTTGTGGTTTCTAGCCGACTGAGCTACTAAAGAGATCCATTAGAGAGATTAAATAAAGTAACAACAAAATTAGAAGAAACTAAATAGAATATTGGGACAACAGATTAATTCAATTATCGGATATCTTTTCTTGCAAATTTAATGAAACTAAAATGAAACGTGTATCTGAGTTGTTCTTGTCGTATCATTGTTATGTTAAAAGTCTAACCTTGTTACTTCCTGTGTCTATGGGCACTTTGCCACCAATGACAAGCGAAGAGACATTGTCAAAGCCAAACAAAATCTTGGACATTAAACAACGTAATGAACTTGATAATCTAAACACACAATATACAAAGTGAAAGATCGCAAGTTGGAAAAGTTGATGTAAGAACAGAATAACATCATTTGGCACATTGGAGATTTTCGGGGGACACGTAGAAAAAGGGAGAATCACTTTTTCTATAGGAAAGATCTCTCTCTCTCTCTCTCTCTCTCTCTCTCTCTATATATATATATATATATATATATATATATATATATATATATATATATATATATATATTGGAAATACAATGAGGAAATTAATTCGACAATATGTGAAGAAAATGTTTTCAAAAATATAACAGACACAGGATGTTACGATCAAAGGAAAATTTTTATATGTCTATACTTAAGTATTTCGGTTTATGATAAACCATCATCAGGACAATGCAAAAGAAATTTAGTTAGGGAGAAAAATGTTAAGTGTATGGTGAATGTGTGAATAAATGTTATTTACTGTCATTTTTTATATGTGCGTTTATATATGAAAGCTGATGACGTGATCACTGCATGTGAAAAAAACGCACATATTTATATAAAAAAATAACGTATATTTATTTATTTATTTATTTAAGTCACCAATACAAATATGTATAAAGCAACGCTCTCCTATAAACCGGATAGGACACTCTTTGGCCCTTTACATATATATATGTATGTATTTATCAGTTAAAATTTAATATATATATATATATATATATATATATATATATATATATATATAATATATATTATAAGAAAGATACACGTTTACGGAAACTTAACTAAGGTTATGAGAAAGTTCCATGCGCAATATTAATGAACCACTTCAATAAAAAAAAATGTAATGAAATAAAAAGACTAAGAAAATAATTTAGGAAAACTTTGAAATGAAAATGGTGAGATGTTAGTAATCTTCATAGAAAACTATGAGATAAAAATACTGAACAGAGATGTTGAAAATATTACACTGCGAAAATTGACTCGTAAAAATACAAATGATAAAATGAAACTTGAAATAAACTTCATAATTACCGATAATGTTAATATCGTTAAACAGGCAAGGTTATTAAGAGAGTTAATAGAGGAAATGATTATGGAATGGTTGGTTGAAGAGATAATTTTGATTTTAAGATATAAAGAAAGAAAATGATTCTCAAGACGAAAACAAATCCTGATACGATCTGAGAGAAAATCTTTGAAATTTGGATAGAACTAAAGAATCAATCCTACAAATCTCTGGGAAACACAGAAAGTAAAACAGAAGATATCAGTCGAAATTCGAAAACTATAATTAAGGAAATAATAGAAAAAAAAATCGGAAAAACAAATGAAAATGACAAGAAATAAAGGAATAGATTCGAAATCAACATTTGAATTGATGAAAAAAAATAATAAGGAAAAGAGACAGACATAAATATGAAAAGAGATAAGATTGAAAGAAGAGAAATAGATAAAATAAAATTATCAATGAAATAAAACGAAAAACCAAAATCTGGGGAAAGTTGAGGAAGTGATCAGGAAAAGGGAAAAAATATTAAAGCAAGTTTGATCTGCATCTGACATTGGTAAACAATGGATTATTCCATTAAAAGAGAAAAACAGAAATTGAAATAATATAGAAACATGATGATTACGATAACCAAATAATACGTTGCAAACTTATAAACAGCCCTGTAGGCTGGGGGCTTTAGATACATTCCTTTGTAAGAAATGCTACCTTCCCCTGAGAGAATGGGAAGATACATTCCCCTGAAAGAAAGTTGGACTCGTCTAATGAAACACATAAATAATTACGATAACAAAATAAATGAAAACACCCAAGCTTCAAAAATATCAGGAATAGTAACTCTGGTAGACAGTTGTTAGGGAAGTTACATTCCTCAGCAAAAAAGTTGAACTCGTTCAACGAAACCCATAATTGATTACGATAACAAAATAAATACAAACTTATAAGCTTCGAAAATATCAGGAATAGTCACTCTGGTAGACAGGTAGGTTAAATCCTACTTAACGGACATAAATTCCATCGTATGTCACTCCGCCGAAAGACAAAAATACTAAAAATCAAGGAATTAACCGAATTTAATGAAATTCTCAGTGTTGATACATTAATGAATGAAATATATAATGCACTAATTATTTTATTTAAAAACTTTTACATTTTTTTCAGGTCCATTAACTTTGAACCACGTATCTTTGAGAATCTGTGTTATGCCTCAAAGATACGTGGTTCAAAGTTAAATGACCTGAAAAAATGTAAAAGTTTTGAATAAAATAACTGGAGCATTATATCTTTTATTCATTAATATATCAACACTGAAAATTTCATTAAATTTGGTAATTCCATGATATTTGTTATTTTTCTTTTTTTCGGCGCGGTGATATACGATGGTGGAATTTATGTCCATTAAGTAGGATTTAACTAACAGGTGTTGTTAGGGAAGTACATTCCCCTACAAGAAAGTTGAACTCGTTCAACGAAACCCATAAATTATACGGATTTCACAGTCGCTTGTGAAGTTCGAGTCGTAACTACGTATTATCTGCGTTATTCGACTATTGTTCATTGTTATTGTACAACGTTTCGGCCGATACTCAGTGGCTTTGTTCGGGAGCCATCATGGAACTTGAGTATCTGTACTGCCACTACTCAGGATTGAACAGAGATAACTGTCACTTAGAACTGTCTTAACCTAACTACCTTATCCACTAGGCCATGTGTCCAAACATTGAGAGAAATAGAATTAGATACTGTAGTGGAAACGCTGAGTGTTTAGACTCTTTTCTTTCGGATATCAATGATATAAAACATGATAATTACGATAACAAAATAAATGCAAACTTATAATCTTCAAACATATCAGCAATAATCACTCTGATAAAAAGACATGGTGTATCAGCTAAAGTAAAAGAAGGAATCGGAAATGCAAAGAGGCTGTTGCATTTCTCGACGCTGTAAAATTGACACTTGTATTAGGATCACAGTATTTGTAGAGCCACTGTGAGCGGTTTAAAGTAAACAAGGACTAAAAAAGCGGTTACACCTAGAAACAATATCTAAGATGATCGGAAAGAAAAAAAAAAACAAAGCCCTTTGTTTAAATTATTTTTTTTATAAGGAAAAAGAATTTTACTTAGTGAAACACAATAACTATATATTAATTTAATTTATTGACTGAAAATCTGTAATTGTTAGAGAAAATATTGATGAAATTATTATTGCAATAATCTGTGTATACAAAAGACGCAGATAAGATAGAAATGTGTGTGTGTGTGTGTGAGAGAGAGAGAGAGAGAGAGAGAGAGAGACAGAGAGAGAGAGAGAGAGAGAGAGAGATTAGGAATTGTTCACATTGTTTACCGTTTGACTTTAAGGAATCTTTCGAAAAAAAGAATTGATATATATATATATATATATATATATATATATATATATATAGGGTGGATGGGTTTAGGATATATGCTGTAGATAGAAGGAAATCAAGAAATGATCAACTATATATATATATATATATATATATATATAAATATATATATATATATATATATATATATATATATATCATGTCGTGCTAGCAGCACAGATACCCATGACAACCTCTTGCCAACCAACCCTATCATTCATTGCTCCCAGCATGTCCTCTGCACAGGATCCAGTATCTGCGTAGCGCTGGTTAATGCAAGTCTTTGCTTGTCGGCTCGCACTTGCATTCCGATGTGCTGGCTTCTACAGGAGTTACTTATGAGTTCTCCTGCAGTGTCTAGTATATCTTGTTCGTCTCACTCGGATGGTTTGTGTGATAGGAGGTAAGTGGCTTTACAGATTCTTCCATGTGGGATACTATTTCCACGATTTGTTTAAGATCACACGCAGCATTCTTGTGTAGCTCCCATCTAGTTTATTTTCTAGGTGTTTCGTTAGGGTCCAGGTGGTACAGCCATACAGTTGCACTGATACAACTACAAGATCAGTCGGTAGAGCGTTCGACTAGAAACCACAAGGTTCCTGGATCGATACTGGCCCTCGCCAACTCAGCGTATGAGTAGCACGTCGATCTGTGCGGTGAAGTAAGGAGCTGATGGTTGGTGTCGAGCTCCATATCAGACGCAAAAACAATCTCCTTTCTCTAGTGCTAGTGAAAAAGGGATAGACTCCCTTGCTGATTGGCGGATACCGACTTTAGGCCACCCGAATAAGGGCATGCTACACGGAAAGAATTTAATAAGAAAGAAAGAAAGAAAGAAAGAAAGAAAGAAAGAAAGAGATTAGAGGTAAGATAAAGAAAGGAACACACTGAATTCAAGCCTGTTAGATAAATTAACCTTGTGTCACATCCTACTCTGGCGTAGGGGTTAGAATATATATATATATATATATATATATATATATATATATATATATGAGAGTTTCATAATTTGCTTGAAGCATTGTGTATGTATTGGTTAGGAGGTTGATTTAGAAGGCTATCACAATGCAGTTTGGAATAAAAAAAAATAATAATAATACGGTAACAATGGTGTTGTGTGTTGACCTGTATTTTTTATTATTCTTGAATTTTCGAGGTAATACCTCTTTATCAAAACAATTGAACTGAAGCAGTACAGCTATGGCATTTCTTCACTTCTTTCTTCGGAAGAAATGCCATAACTGTACTGCTTCAGTTCAATTCTTTTGATAAAGAGGTATTACCTCGAAAATTCAAGAAATAATAAAAAATACAGGTCAACACACAACACCATTGTTACCGTATTATTATTTTTTTTATTCCAAACTGCATTGTGATAGCCTTATATATATATATATATATATCCTATTTTTCCAAAGTTTTGAATGCCGATTGCCTCGTTTTACTATTAGGATTATCCCAAGCCGTGTGCTTCTGAGATGATTTTGGCTATTTGTTCGGGCATTTTGGCTATTTGTCCAAGCACTTAGTGACATTCAACTATTTACCAATCCGTTCGTCGCCTGTTTAATAAACTGATTACCTGGGCCAGTTGACTAATTGGCCTTCTAATGGTTTCAATTGTTTCGTGTCGATGATTTGAATGGATTTGCAGCTGTGTCATTAGACAACCTCTTGTCAGCTGCCTCTGAATCCCCCAAATCCAGCCTCATTAGCGCTTATACAGATGGATGTTCTATGATGTACACACAAAAATATGAAATATTATTGGGTAATTGTCGCCAGGTTTGTTCGTTATGATTGAAGGAAAAAAGATAAGATTCGATCAATAACAAATCATTATAGTTCCAGTTGGTTTTCTATTCATAGATAGATGCTCTCTCTCTCTCTCTCTCTCTCTCTCTCTCTCTCTCTCTCTCTTTCTCACCCTCTCTTTCTCTCTCTCTTCTCACTCTCTCTGTCTCTCTTTATATATATATATATATATATATATACTATAGTGTGGGATGGTCACTGTTTCAGCTTTTGCTGGAATGGTGTACCAAAGGCAGTATAAATTGGTAGAGTGCTCAATATAAAATAGAGCTGTTATATAATATAATAAGATAAATATATAGGTTTTACATATCTATTTATTGGGTGACAAAGGAACTTTTCACAACCATATTGGTTTCATGCGATGCATTCACCAGGTGAAGATGTTTCAAATGTCATTTGAAACATTTTTACTATTAAGTTATTTGCCTGTTCTTTTTTCTTACCGCATATCATATCATATCATATACCACATCACATCATTTCGTATCAGGTTGAAAAATATTTTAAAGAACCATATACACGTGTCCCACTCAATTAGATAAAAAATCAACACAAAAATAATAACATTTTGTGTACCGTCTTTATCATCTCTCCCTCTCTCCTCTCTCTCTCTCTCACTCTCTCTCTCTCTCTCTCTCTCTCTATATATATATATATATATATATATTATATATATATATATTCTAACAACTCTTCCTTATTACAACAGAATCTAAGTTAGTATTATCTGCGTTATTCGGACTATTGTCCCCATCTTCATTGTTATTTGTACAACGTTTCGGCCGATAGGCCCTCCGGCCTTCTTCAGGTATTTCTTGTCGGACTCGGAAACCTTCTCGGACTCAGGAACCTTCTTTTCGAACTCGGGAACTTTCTTGTCGTAATCGGGAATCTTCTTGTCGTAATCGGGAGCCATCACGGAACTTTGAACCTAACCCTTTATTTAGTCCTCGGGGGTATCCTGTTCTCATTCCACTAACCATAGCTGGTTCCCGAGTCCGACAAGAAGGTTCCCGAGTCCGACAAGAAATACCTGAAGAAGGCCGGAGGGCATATCGGCCGAAACGTTGTACAGATGACAATGAAGATGAGGACAATAGTCCGATTGATGCAGATAATACAAATCATCAAGCCTCATATCGAACATTCAGAGAAATAGAATCTAATTTGTTTTGAAGTTGTTTTTTTTATTTTTATTTTCAATCTATCTTAGGATGTTTTAACTAACACACTAACCTTACACCCCTCCCATAGTTTACGCTCTCATAACTGAATAATCAAAACCAAAAAATCATAATGAATAAAACAAAACAAACACAACAAACACTTTAAGCTGTAATCTCCTGAGGACAACCAGAGAAATGATTGAAATATGGGACAATTTCTTCATCATCCAGATCCTGAAAATCTACAAGAAAACTGGAACGTTTACTACTGAAAATCATAAAGAGGAAATATACCATTCCAAATCTTAGTGATGTGACATTTGCCAATATACAGTGATGTTACGTTTGCCAACCTTGGTGTTTGTAGTTCTCAAGAAGGTTACATGATCTAGTAGGAAGCAATGGAAATTGCTTCTCTTTGCACTGGCAATCCAAAAGAATTGGTAAACTAGTTAGGAGCAACCAGGCCGCAGAAATGTTGACAATAATTGATTTAGCAGAGACCCACATTTTCTACAAATGGTTTATTTAGGGCCAGTTTAGCTCAGTCTAAGGTTTTATTTTCCCAGTACCCCACTCGTACCGGGTCAGGCACGAAGGCCCTATTTACGTGGGACCACCCACAAGCCGTGACTCATGGGTGGCAGGTGGAAAAATTGCGTCGATCCCGTCGGCATTCCCCCTCAAGGGGGCGCCTCAGGTGCTGGGCAATAAACCCAGCCCTGCCCCTTTAAGTCAAGGGGGCAGGTATTGCCTGGAGGGATAGCCCTCTGGGATATACGCTATTAATTTACCATCTCACCGGTCCAGTGGCCGGGCGAGGCATAAGGTCAGTCTAATGTTCCTGGTTCGATACTGGCCCTCGCCAACTCAGCGTATGAGTAGCACAGGAATCTGTGCAGTAAAGTGAGTAGCTGATGATAGGCGCTCCACCTCAGACACTAAAAAAACCTTCTCCTTGGTCTAGCATTAGGGGATAGATTCCCTCGCTGTTTGGTTGATACCAACTTTAGGCCACCCCTTACTTTTTTTTTTACTTCCTCTGACTAGCCTATCATTTGTAAAATATACAGGTTTTATATGACAAAACTCACCCCAACACTCAAATAAATATCTTTAAGAATACCAGCCTCGGTTTACCTCAGTCGGTGGAGCTCTTTCCTAGGATTCACAAGGTTACTGGTTCGAGACCGTCCCCTACCAACTGAGTTCATGAGTAACACATATTGGATAATCTGATCAGTGAGATAAAGTGCGGCGCTGACGCTAGGTGTGGCGCTTCACCTCAGAAAAAATGATCTCTCTGGTCTAGCGGTAGCATAAGGAGCGTATACTCTCTCGCTGTCCGGCTGATACCGAAAACGAGACACTTCGCCAACTTTACATTTTACTTTATATATATATATTATATATATATATATATATATATATATATATATATATATATATAAAGTAAATAAAAAAAGTAAGGCCTAAATTTGGTATGAGCTCTCTAATTGGTAATTTAAATTAACTCTCATTACTCAGCATATAAGCAATGATTGTTTCCCCGGAAATTTGATCTCTCAGTGACCGTAAAATACATAAACAAACCTATGTACTTAATAGTTTAAAAACACCAGTCCCTGCTACAACTGTCAGTGGACGGGAGGATAAGATATCGGGCTACCATACGGTCAGTCTGATTTCGACCCTAGCCAAAGATTGTTGTCTCTAGCCGCCGAAACACGTGTCTGTAGATGACTTATATATATATATATATATATATATATATATAAATTTAATATACCAAACTTATTGGTAAATCCTCGCGGTGAGAAAAAAAACAGCAAATAGTTTGATTGTAAAAATATACTACTAAACATCACCCGGGGAGAAAAAAAATTTTGGAAAAAAGAAAAGACCAAGATAATCGTACAACCAAAAATAATCTATTGGTACAATATTTGCCCCCAAAACAACAATTTATATGCACATATATATATATATATATATATATATATATATATATATATATATATATATATATATATATATATTCATAAAACCGCCAGGAGACTAAAGCTAATAAGTGAAAAGTGCTCAATACCTAAGTAGAGCAAAATAGTAAAGATAAATCTAATGAGTCAGACGAACCTACTAAAAGTTTCGCTTAATGCTCTTCAGGGCTGAGATCTGACTCTGAAGAGCATTAAGCGAAACTTTTAGTAGGTCCGTCTGACTCATTAGATGTATCTTTATATATATATATATATATTCGTACTTGATAACGATTTCACTGTATGCGATAGAATGGTCAGTAGGATTAGAAGAAAAGTTCCCAAGATTAACTTGGATATTGGAGCCAGTCTGCTAGTAAACATGGAAATAACTAACCTAACAAGGCATTTATGGATTTCTGCCTCGGTAAAGTAAGGAATCTTTCTATGTAACCAAGTGGAACATGTCGAATTTTACTTGAAGATAAAATGAGAACAGACAACAAGACACTCCCACTGCATTGGATGTGAAGACAGAAAGGGTGATATTCAACATGACATATAAAAACTATTCATTCATTCATATTCATATATTTTTTTTCAGTTTCTTCCAATTGATTTATCTATCTATATCTATATCCATACCCAGATCTATCTATCTAGCTAGCTAGCTAGCTAGCTCTCTTTCTGTCTCTCTGTCTCTCTCTTTGTCTCTGTCTCTGTCTCTGTCTGTCTGTCTGTCTGTCTGTCTGTCTGTCTCTCTTTCTCTCTCTCTCTCTCTCTATATATATATATGTTATTTCCTAGTTGAGTAACATGAGTGACCCAGAAAACAGAACCCAAATTATTTATCCTTTTTCCCATTAAATTAACCGTAAACCCCAATACTCAACCTTATCCTAACCCTAACGCTAACCCTAAACCCTAACTTAACCCTTGTTGGACTTGAACTTAAAAAAAAAAAAAAAATAAAAATTAACAGTTTTATTACAAAATGTGTGGGTTCTGTTTTTCTGGGTCACCCTGTAATATTATGTTACCCAACTAGGGGGGTTACGGTTAGGGTTAGAATTTAGGGTTAGGGTTGGGGTTTAGGGTTAGTTTAATGGGAAAATAAATAATTTGGGTTCTGTTTTTTCTGGGTCACCCTGTGATATCATGTTACTCAACTAGGAAATAACATATATATATATATATATATATATATATATATATGTCATCTTTTTTCAAAACTCCGATGACGTGACAAAAAACAGATGATGCAGTTTGTATATAAGTAAATGTAGAAACTGGGAAATAAAACTGTTAAAAATTAAAAATCTAAATCACCCGCACTGCCTGAAATCATTGGTACCGTGATGAATGGCTTAAATAAAAAATGCTGAAAGAGGTGTTTAGTTTAAATACGTAATAAGTGCCAAATGCACTAAGTAAATGAAATTCTTTTTGGGGAAAAATGTTACAGTTGGTATTTTTTATAACTGTATTCTCGTGTTGCATGTTTACGCGAATGCGTTTTTTTTTTTTTTTTTTTTTTTTTTTACGTGTGCGTATATTGTCAAAAAAAAAAAAAAACACACAAAAAATGCATTCACGTAAACATGCAACACGAGATTACAGTTATAAAAAAAATATCATCTGTAACATTTTTTAAAAAATTCATTTAACTAGAAATGCCATAACAAGACGACTTCAGTTCCAGTGATCTTCTGAAAAAGAGATTTTATCTCGAAATATCAAGAATAAATTACAGGTTAACAAAGAACACCATTGTTACCTTATTATTTTTTCTTTACACCTGCATTGTGACAGCCTTCAAAATCAACCTCCAAACCAATGCTTCAAGCAAATTATAAAACTCTCATATATCACTATAAGAGGAATAGAAACCTACTCCTAACAAAACGAAAAATCTAAGAAAGTCCGCTTGGTGTAGGGGTTACGGTCCTCGCCTGTCATCTTGACAGTCGGGTTTCGATTCACGCACAAGGTGGTCTTCCTATCTATAGCTCTGCTGATGAGGCCTAATAGGCCGAAATGTACATACAGAGATTGATTTTTCTCGATTTGTTTAGCCTTACATTTGATAGGTATGCCAGCCTAATCAACTAATTATTAATTAATTAACTTTCAAAATTAGGTACGACTTCAATTAAGCACATATACTCCATATATATATATATATATATATATATATATATATATATATATATATATATATATATATATATATAGTTAGATAGCTAGGACGATAGATAGATAGATAGATATTTGTCTAGTTTAATATGTACAAAGCAATTGATATGTAATAAATGCGAGTCTATTGTGCCGCGCTAATCTACTTAGAATATATCTATTTATCTACCCCGCCGGATGAACTGGATGTGACACAAACCTGTGATGCTCAAAGACGGAATCCTGGTGGCTGAGCAGTCCATGACTCTAATTTGGCCCTTACTTGGGTAGATGAGCGGGCGGAGAGAATCCCACTTAATCGGATGGTCACGTCAAGCCTTAGCACCTGTATGATTGTCCTAACCTTATTTTCATCATGGCAACTTCCATCCCTTTTTATCATATACATGCTAGAAAATGGTGTCTGTTATCTTAGTGTCCTGGGTATGACGTTTAAACTGCATTCAATGATTAAGTTCCAATTCTGGAGCTCTGGGGAATGTGGAGTACTCCTTCATCACCAATATTCTCATGTCTTCTCCCGGAGTGGCAGTATCTATCAGGGTTCAATTTATACGTTAAATTGATCAAAAATGAGTTTTAGTTCATTTGGTAGAACATCCGCCGGGTTCAGCATGAGTTCTCTGCTTGGAATATGTATTTGGTATTAAAAAAAAACCATCATACGTACTAACATCACACTTCTTGGTCTTTCTGAAAGTTTTTGGTATACACATACAAAAGAGGCCAAAACAAAGAATTATATTCTATTATTGAATTAAGGGACGGGTTAGCTCAGTCGGTAGAGCGTTCGGCTAGAAACCACATGGCTCCTAGTTCGATTCCGGTCCTCGCCAACTCAGCGTATGAGTAGCACAGGAATCTGTACGGTAAAGTTAGGAGCTGATGGTAGGTGTGGCGCTCCACCTCAGATACTAAAATAATCTCCTTGGTCTAGCCCTAGTAAAAAGGGGATAGACTCCATCGCTGTTTGGCTGATACCGACTTTAGGCCGCCCCGACGACTTTACTTTTTTATTGAATCATAGCTCTGTAGAATATCCGTCTCGGTCTCGGAACCAGAAAGTTTCGGGTTCGATACCGGCCATCACTGACTCAGCGCATGAGTAGCAAATCATGGATCTATGCCGTAAAGTGAATTGTTGATGGTAGGTTTGGTGCACCACCTTAAACGTAAAAACAATCTCTTGGTCTAGCGCTAGTGAAAATGGGGATACTCTCTCGCTGTCCGGCTGATACCGACAATAGACCACCTCACTGACTTTACTTAATTTACTTATCAGATTTCAATTTAGAGTTTTTTTTTATTATCCTAGACTAATACCATAACAAATTTAAACTACTATTTACCCATAGCTAGAGGGAGAATAGTTGGATTTGTACCATTTTCAACGTCATTAACGTTATTTAAAATGCAAACTGCATCGTCCAAGATTTGAAATCGGGTCGCCGAGTTTATTTCCTACGACGATAACCATTACACCTCTTAGTATATAAGGGATATTTGCATAGGTTTATAGTGTTTTGTTGGCTAGATTTACGACATGTCAACCCTTGTTGGGTTATTTTATGC
>CM042147.1:16840887-16880887 GCA_023376005.1 Doryteuthis pealeii | reverse complement strand
GAATTCTTATTTATTATGAGTGTCGTCACCTCAGCTAAATAATGGATTATTCCGTTTTTATTATAAAAAAGGAAGAGAAGGAAATGGGCGTGCTACACAGAAAGAATTTAATAAGAAAGAAAGAAAGAAAGAAAGAAAGAAAGAGATTAGGGGTAAGATAAAGAGAAGGAAAACACTGAATTCAAACCTATTAGATAAATTCACCTTGTGTCACATCATACTCTTGCGTAGGGGTTAGTATATATATATATATATATATATATATATATATATTAGGAATGGCTAGAGTCGTAAAAAGTAGACTCGTCGATCCGAGTTCAATTCCTGGACGAAGCTGTTTGCATTTCACATGGCGCTAATACCTTTGGGAAAGGTATGAATCCAATTTTTCCTTCAGCTATGGCTAAATAGCACAGCAGACTGGGCTCTTTAACCATGGCTAGGTAACCAGTCTAAGAGAAGGACATCTCTGAGTTCAAACCTATTAAACCCCGCTTAAGGGATTGACTTTATATCGCATCCTGCTCTAGCGGAGGGGTTGTTATATATATATATATATATATATATATATATATATATATATATATATATATATATATGTATCTTAGAAACTGTGCCTTTAAGAATAAGTTGATTAAGAAAGTCTCATGACGTAGCGTGCCTAACTAATAAATGTATGTATTTGTTCCTAATGTCCATAATGTAAGATTAAAATCATTGTTGGTTTTATAAACGAATAATCTCATCCATCAATCGTTACTAATGGTAGCCGAGCAAGACAATGGGTGTGATAAGGTCAAAATCTCCGTGTGAGCCAATCCTTTACTCTGTTGTTAAGGTCGGAATCAATATTTCAGTACGTTATGCCGTTCACTAATTATAATTACTCGCTAGTAGACAACCTAGATTATCAGGATGATGAAAATCAGTGCTTATTCGGCACGAGTTGTCTGCCAGGAATCTGTGTTTGGTATGAGACCAATCATCAGACACACCTCTTTCTTCTTTGGTCTTTCTGAGTTTTCGGTACACACTTATATTTGAACCAATATAATCACCTTCAAAAGAAGCCAAAAACAGAGAATTACATTATATCGTATAATTGAACCGCGAGGTTTTTAAATTGGGTAATTAGTTGGTCTTGTTTTTTCGACAAAGGGTGGTTTAGTTCAGTCGGTAGAGCGTCATCTAGGAATCACAAGGTTCTAGTTTCGTCTTCGCCAACTCAGCGTATGAGTAGCAAAGGATCTATGTGGTAAACTGAACAGCCGTCTAGGAATCACAAGGTTCTGGTTTCGTCTTCGCCAACTCAGCGTATGAGTAGCAAAGGGATCTATGTGGTAAACTGAACAGTCGTCTAGGAATCACAAGGTTCTGGTTTCGTCTTCGCCAACTCAGTGTATGAGTAGCAAAGGGATAAATGTGGTAAACTGAACAGCTGATGATAGGTCTAGCCCTCCGCGGACGCTAGAATAATCTACTTACTCTAGTGATAAATGGGATAGATTTCCTCGCTGTATGGCTGATACCGACATTAGGCCACCTTTTTGGATTATTTTATGCCGAATATGTTTTTGTTTTATTGAATTTTGTTGAGTATTCGATTTTTTCAAAATACAGGGTCAGACAAAATGATCTGACACATTTGTAGGTTTAATAAAATGCAAATGAAGTAAAGAAACAAAAAAGTGTTTTTATTTTCGAAAAGTACATATAATGCCATTTTTTCTCATATAATGTCATTTTGTTTTGTTTCTTTATAATGCCATTGTTTTTCGTTTCTTTTTCAGTTGCTGCCATGAATTGGATTGGTGAGCATTGCGCTTTCATTGTGGAAACGTTTATCAACATCATTTTGTATGGATGCATTTGAAGATCATTGCGAAGAATTCTTCGCAAACTTCTTTCGGAAAGTCTAAGAGCCTGGGCGCGTTTAAATGTGGAACGGGGGGAGACTGTTGAACTGAAGCTCTTACCGCTGCCACAAAGTCAATCTTTAGCAGAGTTTATCATTGCTAATGTCATTATTGCATTTAAAATCCTGAATTATGTTTATATATCTCTAAGAAATAAAGATTTACATTGTGTGAACAATTTGCATACTGATTTTAACAAAACTGGGTTTAATGAATAATTAATTGCTCTTACTGATTTCTAACCCTATCATATTATCCCAAACGTATTAACAGCAATCCTATATATAATTCTATATAGAAATCAATTAAGATAACATTAAAATAAGCGTTATACTTTTATATTCGTTCTTATTTAGTTTTACTAGTCTTTCTAATTTAACATAATATTTTATTACATTAAAACTTAAATACCAGCGCCTAACGGGCAAATACTTTAGTACCAAGAATGTATGGATTGAGATATCGTGCTGACAACGACTAATTTAGCTTATACTTCCAAATAATATCTTATTATAATGGAGATTGTGTGTTTTTCTGTCTGTAACCGAAACTATATTCCTACTCAAGTCACAATTCTCTTAGTTATTGACATCACATTCTCCATGATTTTATTTTTATCTAAACCTCAATTATTAATAAAATTGTCTTACATTATTAATACTGTTAACTATGTCTACATACTGACAACATGCAATTATATTTATATATACAAGAAAATAGCAGTTTACAGTGTGAATGGGAAGGCTAATTTGCATATTAATATTAAAAAAAATCGAATTTAATAAATATGTGCTTAGTATTATTGATTTCTAACTGTTTGGTTTTATTTTAATGAATATAAGCAAAAAATCTCTTTAATGAATCTTAAATGAAATCCATTAACAAGATAAAATAACTGTCATTTTATGCTTTACTTCCTCTTATAACTAAATACTTAAATTAGAAAAAATAACAATGAAAAACGAGAGTGATGGAAGAGTAAGTTTCAGTTGTTCCATTTTTTATTATACTCCTCTGTTTCAAATCTTTTATTATACTCCCTCTGCTTCAAATCTTTTTATCTGTATTCTTATTTAGTTTCATTAGCCTTTCTAATTTAATACAATATTTTATTACATTAAAACTTAAATACTTGCACCCGGAGTGTGCATATATTTGCTAGTATAAACTAATGAATATATTGTTTCTTTATAAGTTTAAAAAATAATTCTATTTGATTTTCCAAACATCTTTTATTCTTTTCTCTTTTGAGACGTGTATATGAAATATGCCTGTTGTCTTCCAATTCTGTTCTGAAAATAAAAGACCTTTTATTTGTGGTCGGTGCCAAGTAATTAATTAGTCTAGATACAACCCCCCCCCCGCACAAAAAAGACACAAAAATAAGTAACTAACGCAGTGACAACTATTCTACTTATAACGGTGTAGAATTTTTAACGATTCTTTACCATCTTTGGAAAAACAAGGCGAAACGCCAAAAGCTGGTAATACTCAATCTTTATTCCGATATCCGTAGGGAAAATTCATCGTATATTTTAATTAATCTTTCGTTGGTTTTGAGTTTCAGTTGACAGGTGTGGAAATCATAATATATCGAGAGGTTAAACAGTAAAATCGATTTGAAAGGATCGGATCTAATTATAAAATAACAAAGAGTTTATTGTAATTTTAGAACAATGTTGGGGGGAATACACATTGACGTTCTTATTTGAAAAATAGAGTTCTTACTAGCAGGACCTATGGATATACCATAGTCTGATAATTTAATTATTACAAATTTGGTATGTTTACTTAAGAGCTATTGTTAAATAGTTCAATATGTAAAAAGTATAATGAACTTGATTTAACTCTCTCTCTCTCTCTCTCTTCTCTCTCTCTCTCTCTCTCTCTCTCTCTCGCTCTTTCTATCTCTCTCTCTCTCTATCTATCTATCGACGATCGATCTCTTTTTCTTTTTCTTTCGTCCTTTTCCTTTTTTCATTATGATTTTTATCTTTTTATTTCAGCATTTGGCTTCTTTAAAATTTTTACCATTCTTTAGGTATTTAGGTGGTTAACAAGTATACATCGCTGATGAGACTTAATAAAGGTGAAACAGTCTGTACGATGTTCTACACACCGAACAATTCTTTGCCGAGATTCACTTGTCATGCTTATTTTCTATAATCATCGAATTTTATGTGATATACGCATTATAATTTCCTTCAAGCAAAATATAAATAATAATATATACTTTATCCAACAATGCTTCTAAAAACAAACATCCAAAAATCTTATTCCCTTCGCCGAAAAGCATAGGCCTGATTTGTTCTTGTTCACTCAACGTTCCCGTACCTCATATGGTAGAGGCGTATCAGTATCATTGACAGGTTAATTTCGCAAGGTTTGTCCGGTGCGTATCGTGGCCGAAGCAGTGTACTCTCTGACAATGCCTGCTGAAGTCCCGGTTTCGATTTCTGTCGGAGGGAAATCGTTAGTATACATCGCTGATGAGACTTGATAAAGTTGAAACAGTCTGTACGATGTTCTACACACCGAACAATTCTTTGCCGAGATTCACTTGTAATGATTATTTTCTATAATTATTGAATTTTATGCGATATACGCATTGTAATTTCCTTCAAGCAAAATATAAATAATGATAATAATAATAATAATAATATAATATAATAATATATATATATATATATATATATATATTATATATATATATATATATATAGTTTCTTATGTTGATGTCAAGTTGGCTCAATATCATTGATACAGCATATAGATCTAAATCAGGTTACCAAAGACAGGTGCTTGGTTACTCTCAGTTTCCCATCTATACGATATTTATATGTATGTGTCTATCTATATATTTAGTTTTTTATCATCTGATACATCTTATACAACGGGAAGGACGTCCTTCCTATGGCATATTTGCATCACACTTTTTGGATCTGCAGTGGGTTTGATGAGTCATTTGAGGGCTCATGAAAGGAAAGGTTCTGGTGGTGGGGTTATAGGATTGTGAGGGACGGCAATGATCTGTAAAGATTATGCTATTGCTATGTTATGCTATTTAGTAATGTTTAGATATTTCGGTTAGTCTCCTGGGTATTCCCTTCATCTGCATCTAATAGCGAAGTTTCAATTTCGAAGCTCTGGGGAGTGTGGAGTACACCTTCATCGCCATTACACCCAGGTCCACTCTGACCAGGGGTGGTAGTACCTGTTAGGTTCCCATCTATGGGTTAAATAGAAAAAACTGTGTTTAAAATTGAGTTAAAAACATGTTGAATACCCACCAGAATAGAAAAGGTCGTATTCGGCATAAAATAACCCATTAAGGGTTGATATGCCGTAAAATCCAACTAACCGATATTTGCTTATTTAACTTTTTTTACTTTTTCTCTTTCTATTTTCTTCTTCCTGTTGTACTTTTTAAAAACAATATTTTCATTTTTTTTTTCGAACAACTTCATATTCATTTTTCTTTTTACTTTCCTTTCTTTTCTTCAAGTGCTACTTTGTCCCCTTTTTATTTATTATCATATTATTTCCTTCTCTTTGTTCCTTTCATGTTTCTACCTTCCTCTAATGCAGTTACAGGGCTTTCATCTATAAAGAAGAAAAAAATCAAATTATATCCCAAAGTCATCAAAAAAAGTTAACCAGACTAAAAAAAATCCACCCCAAACTCAACACGTCATACCCACGGCTGCGCAGAAGCCTTCCCCTAAGTACCCACTTTAAATAAAACGAAAGAAATGTCTTCAGGCTCCTTGAAGTTAAAAGCACTGAGGTGAACCATTTCATGACCTATATTTGAAAGGTCAAGTCGGGATGTGTTGAGGACTGGTGTTGGTAAGTGTAATTACGTTCTGTCTGTCTGTCGGTCCCGGGGAGAAAGAAGACGTTATTTATTTATCTTCGTTGTGTACTCCAACAATGCCAAAGACAAAACATAGCTTCAAGCGTCAATATTATAATTTCTTCCCGTTTCGTCTGAGAAGACAAACGGACTTGTGTGGCTATAATTACAGTATAAAAAGTAAAGGTTTAACTAGGAATTTGCAAAAACAAAAATATAGATTTTAAAAAAGGAAAGAAAAGTATTGAAAAAGAAAAAGTAAAAAAAAAATGTCTGAAATGAATACTTTTAATGTTTCGGACTGTTGTCCTCATCTATATTGTAGTAGCAATCGTTGCTACACAGCGTAGAAAAAGCAGCACGAAATGTCGGCCTATACGTAAACTCTGATAAAACTGAGTTCATGTCTTTCAAAAACAAAAGCGACATCTCAACTATTGATGGCAAACTCCTAAAAAATCACATATCACCCAAACCATCCGAGTAAGACGGACAAGACACGCGGGACACTGCTGGAGAAGCAGGGACGAACTCATAAGCGACGTCTCTTGTGGAAGCCAACACATGGACACGCCAGTGTGGGCCGACCAGCAACGACGTACATTGATCAGCTCTGTGCGGATACAGGATGCTGCATAGAGGACCTCCCGAGAATGATGAGCGATAGGGACAGATGGAGAGAGATTGTCATGGATATCCGCGCTGACAGCGCGACATGATGATGATGATGATATTGTAGTATGTATAAACACAACGATTTGGTGCTGCATCCTCTCAGGTGTTCTCTGTGTATCTGAGTATAGTAATAACCCAACATAAGAAATCATTTTTAATAGTTTGACTGTTGATCAAAGAGACGTTGGGTTATTAATATACTCGGATACACAGAGAAGACTTGAGGAAGGCCGGATGATACGGCGGTCGTATACCACCATAAAGATAAAGATAACACTTCTAGGTGTGCATGTTATTATATGATTCCATAGTCGATTTATAATAGATTTTTTGTATTTTGTCAAATAATTATAATTGAAATTAAAATGTTCGTTGCTGTGTCATTAGTAAATTATTTAACAGTTCTTAATATATATATATATATATATATATATATAATATATATATATATATACATATGTGGTGTGTGTGTGTGTGTGTGTATTAGCTTCATGAGCTAATATATATATATATATATATATATATATAAGATATATATATATATACACAACACCATATTAAACATATATACTTCAACACCATGAAGCTAAGCGGTCCAGAAGAAAGCAGCGGCAACAAAGCACCGGCACATAAACATCTTCAGGGAGGACAGCCTTCAAATGCGACATCTGTGGTCGAGAATGTTTTTCAAAGATCGGACTTCACAGTCACTGGAGGCGCTGTAACTTCAGGGGTACAAAAACTTATATATATATGCAGAAAGAGGATTGGAATAAATCCGACAGAATGTAGTAGAGATATGAGGACAAAACTCAGACAAACGTATGTAGGATATATTTCGCTAGAGCTTTGAGCTCGGAATCATCAGTCGTTTTATTAATCATCAATAAAACGACTGATGGTGCCGCGCTCAAAGCTCTAGCGAAATATATCCTAAATAGGTTTGTCTGAGTTTTGTCCTTGTCTTCCTCATATCTCTACTACATATATATATAAACACACACACACACACCACACACACACACACACATATATATATATATATATTTATAAAGTGAAAAGTGATTTACCGGTGAATATGGACACGATAGTTAGGAAGTGCAGAATTCCGTGGGGTATGTCAGCGATATAACAAACACAATGTGCTCAATACGAAGTAGAGCAAATTTATTATTAAATGGGTAGAATGTTAATCAAGATACCGAGTTGGTATCTCGATTAATTCAGTGGATTTAACCCTGAAGATCCTTATGGTGAAACTCGAGTAGTTTATCTCTTGTGCCCATTTTATAATATAATATATATATTATATATATATATATATATTATATGATTGAAAATGAGGTTCTCAATTACAAAGATGACCTATGTTCTGTGCGATGAGGTTTTCAGATGTTAATATCTGCACACAATCTGGTTTTTGATGACTGTTCAATCCTTACCAATAGTTTTCTGCCCTGTTGGATGGAGCTTTAGAATACATCGACGGCACCTCCCCAACTCTTGTGCGTGGGTGGCCACCCGTGTTGCTTAAGGATGGAACTCTTTCTGATGGTGATCTCCGATCAATCGGCTGATGATGTCAAACCCTAGCACCTATATGATTGTTCCAAGAATATTGCCCTTATGGCAACCCCAACCCGTTTAACACACGTGCCAGAAAGCGGTGGCTGAGTTTTATTATTGTCCTGGGTATGCGTTAAAGTCATTCTAATGGTGATCCCCGATTATTCGGCTGGTGACGTCAAACTGTTCCTACCTTACTGCCCTAAATCTTTTTAACATACATGTGTTAGAATATGGTGGTTGAGGTTTTAATTTTCAGGGTATGATGTTAAACTTTATCTGATGAAGTTCCAAGTTCTTGGAGCTATTGGGAATGTGGAATACCACTTGATCACCATTACTCCCAAGCCCCTTATGATCCGGAGTGGTAATACCTATTAGGGTCCCATCTATAGTTTGAATAGAAAAAAATGAGTTGAAACAAATGTATTTAAAAATGAGTTTAAAAAGAAACAAATGTGTATCCATCAAGAATGAAAAAAAGTCTTCAGCATAAAATAACCCACTAAGGGTTGACATGCCGTAAAATTCAATTAACAAACTTACCAATGATATTTCTATCATTTTAAATTTGTTTCAAATATGAACTTAAAGAAGGAGCAAATAGCACCAGTTAAAATTTAGATATACAGAATGGTAGGAAAATCGATAAATTCTTTTCAAAACAAAATAGTTTTCATTTTGCTCACGGCATTATATACGAAAAAAAGAGAAACGACACTTTTTCTTCTAATTTTAAATTTGTATTGTTCCTTTAAAATGTGACACTCTAAAAAGAAATGAAATCTGAATAAAATTGAATAGAATCTTTTCAAGCACCTTCTGATAATAAGAATTAAATATTTATTCAAATATCAAATCATTTAACATTTCAAAAGATGGTTGCATAAGAAAAGTATTGTATGTGTCGTCAGAATCGAGTTTCTTGAGTGGAAGCGACATTTTATAGATTCTATCAAAATATATGGGAACAAAAAATGAATCAGTTTTTATATATATCGTGGTAGGCTGACTTACTAGTATTCCAACTGGTACATCACAAATAGGTAGATTATAATGTTCGATTAGTATAGTTTAATATAAACTAAATTCAAATTAACGTATGTGAAAAAACGGAGGAAAATGATTGACAGCTTTTTACGTGTTTAACTTCTCTTCTGACTCATTAGAGCGAGCTGTGTGAAAGAAATTTAATATTTGTATATATAGTTATTTACTAATCTGAGCTTAGGGATGGCACAAGGCCTGAAGTATGGAGCACCCAGTGAGAATCGAACTCACAAAAATGGTTTGCGAATCTAACTTGCTAACTATTAATCTACACCAGGTGCCTATTTTGTATGAATATAAGGTGTGCTGAGGGTCACAACTTAAATCTGTAGACTCTTCGAGGCCACTTGGATTCAATCGGCCAATCAACACGTTCAAATACGTGGTTGGTTAACTATTTAAAGGCCTCCATGGAAAGGCATTCAGTTGCTTGTGCTTAACACGGACGAACGGAAAAAACACTCAAGGATTCTGCTTAGCACTGAGGAACACAAGGATCATATGATTCAACATCGACGGACCAACAAATAAGGATTCTGCTTAATCATGAAAAACACAAGGATCATTGGATTTCACTCAAAATGGATAAAACTTAATGTTACAAGGGATCTCCACTGTAAAGTGCTCTCACCTACACCCTAAAAATGGGAACATGAATCTTAACAGTTAGTGTAATGTTGTGGACGTGTCGGAGTCGACTGGTGCGGCCAGCGTTGCTTTTCTCACCGGTCGTCCAGCGTCAGGTATATCCCATCTGTCTACATTCGCAGCACGCAGGTGTTCCGCGTATGCTTTAACCACCGAGTTTGTTAACTGGTCTTTAAATCTATACAACACCGGACCGGTTTTTTCTACTATAATATAATTTGGTTTCCACCTTTTGTCCAATTTTCCCCGTTTTTGGTGGTTTCTGTAATAGACAAAATCTCCAACCTCTTTGATCTTGTTATTCAACCTATCTGCTTGCCGCTGCTTTACTCTTTTTAGATTATTCCTAACTAACGTAAAAGCATGGTGCTATTCTCCGTAATACAGCTTACGAGGCTTTAATATATTATCTAGTGGGAGGATAACATTCCTTCGTCTGACCAATCGATCAAAATAAATTTTAACAGCAAAATCCTAAACTTCCTGGCTATCAAACCGAGTCAAAGGTGATAATGAGAATTCCATTATCTTCTTGCTCGCCCGAATTTTTATATTTCTTTTCGGGCCGATTCCTCAAAGGACCACCCAGTACGGTCTGGGAATCATGCTTTGAGCTTTCTTTCTGTTTGACACAAGGCCACAAATATGGTGTTCCGAGTAAGGCGCGCCAATTATGCTACATTAGTTTAGGTAAGTCAGATTTTAGTCCTGGCACTGAACAGAAAAGTCGCATTGGCGATCTATCCGTTGGAACTTAATTCTCGGACGCGTATTAGTTGATCTGGGATTTTTTGAATATGAAATAGAATATGAGCTCAAACCAAAGCAAAGTCTTGTGTTCGTTTACTAAGAATAAACAAACGAACTAAACGTAGAAGACTTTCCAGAGAAACATCCAGAGATAGATCCAGCTAATAAATCCTGCTAGGGTTCGAGAAGGTTCTGAATCAGAAAAGAAATACCTGAAAAAGGCCGGAGGTTACATCAACCGAAACATTGTTTAGAGAACAATAATGATGAGGACAATAGTCCGAATAATCCAAATAATCCAAAATCTTTGTATTCGTTCTTATTTAGTTTCATTAGTCTTTTTAATTTAATATAAGATTTTATTACATTAAAAATTAAATATTTGCGAATCGGGGGCGCATATTTTTGCTAGTGACGATAATTATGCATGGGTCAGACACTGCAAAGAATTAGCATTCAATGGAATGATAGTTTTAACCAAAGGAACAGTGGTATGCACCAGGAACTTATCAAATATGGAGGTAAATCAGAATAGATAGTAAGAAACAGAAAGGGGGAGGGAAGTAAATATAGAAAAAGAGAGGGAGAGAGAATAGATAAAGAGAAACTGAGAGGGACAGACAGAATAGATAGAAAGAAACATAGAAGATGAAGGAGAACAAATAGGGATAAACGGAGAGGGGGGAAGAGAATAAATAGAGAGGAATTGAAAGGGGGAAAGAGAATAGAGAGATAAAACAGGGAGGGAGAAGAGAATAAACAGAGATAAACAGAGAGGAGGAAAGAGAACAGATAGAGAGAAACAGAGAGGATGAAAAAGAACAGATAGAGATAAACAGAGAGGGGGAAAGAGAATAAATAGAGATAAACAGAGAGGAAGAAAGAGAATAAATAGAGATACACAGAGAGAGGGAAAGAGAATAAATAAAAATTAAACATAGAGGAGGAAGAGAACAGATAGAGATAAACAGAGAGTGGGAAAGAGAATGAATAAAGATAAACAGATAAACAGAGAGGAGAAAGAGAATAAATAGAGATAAACAGAGAGAGAGAGAGAAAGAGAATAAATAGAGATA
The DNA here is from genome assembly GCA_023376005.1 of Doryteuthis pealeii. Taxonomy (NCBI): domain Eukaryota; kingdom Metazoa; phylum Mollusca; class Cephalopoda; order Myopsida; family Loliginidae; genus Doryteuthis; species Doryteuthis pealeii. The sequence goes on along the minus strand of CM042147.1, from coordinate 16,869,350 downwards.
AACAGAGAGGAGATGAAATGAGAATAAATAGAGATAAACAGAGAGGAGGAAAGAGAAATAAATAGAGATAAACAGAGAGAGAGGGGAAAGAGAATAAATAGAGATAAACAGAGAGGGAGAAAGAGAATAAATAGAGAAAACAGAGAGAGGAGAAAGAGAATAATATAAACAGAGAGGAGAAAGAGAATAAATAGAGATAAACAGAGAGGAGAGAAAAGAGAATAAATAGAGATAAACAGAGAGAAGAAAGAGAATAAATAGAGATAAACAGAGAGGGGGAAAGAGAATAAATAGAGATAAACAGAGAGGAGGAAAGAGAATAAATAGAGATAAACAGAGAGAGAGAAAGAGAAATAAATAGAGATAAACAGAGAGACAGAGAGGGAGAAAGAGAATAAATAGAGATAAACAGAGAGAGAGAGGAGAAAGAGAATAGAATAGAGATAAACAGAGAGGGAGAAAGAGAATAAATATGAGATAAACAGAGAGGAGGAAAAGAGATAAATAGAGATAAACAGAGAATAAATAGAGATAACAGAGAGAGGGAGAAGAGATAGAGATATAACAGAGAGGAGGAAAGAGAATAAATAGAGATAAACAGAGAGGAGGAAAGAGAATAAATAGAGATAAACAGAGAGGGAGAAAGAGAATAAATAGAGATAAACAGAGAGAGGGAAAGAGAATGAATAAATATAACAAAGAGAGGAGAAAGAGAATAAATAGAGATAAACAGAGAGGGAGAAAGAGAATAAATAGAGATAAACAGAGAGGGAGAAAGAGAATAAATAGAGATAACAGAGAGGGAGAAAGAGAATAAATAGAGATAAACAGAGAGGAGGAAAGAGAATAAATAGAGATAAACAGAGAGGAGAAAGAGAATAAATAGAGATAAACAGAGAGAGGGGAAAGAGAATGAATAAATATAAACAGAGAGGGAGAAAGAGAATAAATAGAGATAAAACAGAGAGAGGGAAAGAGAATGAATAAATATAAACAGAGAGGGAGAAAGAGAATAAATAGAGATAAACAGAGAGGAGGAAGAGAATAAATAGAGATAAACAGAGAGGGGGAAAGAGAATAAATAAAAATAAACAGAGAGGAGGAAAAAGAATAAACAGAGATAAACAGAGAGGAGTAAAGAGAACAGATAGAGATAAACAGAGAGGAGGAAAAGATAAACAGATATAAACAGAGAGGGGGAAGAGAATAGACAGAGAGAAACAGAGAGGGGGAAAGAGAACAGATAGAGATAAACAGAGAGGAAGAAAGAGAATAAACAGAGATAAACAGAGAGGAGGAAAGAGAACAAATAGAGATAAACAGAGAGGGGCAAAAAGAATAAATAGAGAGAAACAGAGAGGGGGAAAGAGAACAGATAGAGAGAAATAGAGAGGGACAGAGAGAATGAATAGGCAAAATATATATTCTAAAGTATATAAAACTCGAGAAAGTTCCGATAAAGAAACTGAAAGTCTTTCTTTACAAAAAAACTTAAGACATAAATAAGATTATAGATCTAGAGAAAATACTAAGACAATATTAATGGACGACTTTGCTTAAAGGGGAAAAAAAGGGTAAGGGTAAAAGAGAGAGAGAGAGTCTAATTGAAATTGGGGCATAGAAATCGAAGAGGTCGAAATGAATATAATGAGCATACAATTGCAAGAATAAAGGATGAAAATCGAATTGGAATATCCGAAATGAGAAAACGAAAAATGAAATAGAAATTATTCTAGATGATAAATATAATACTGTTACAGACAGACCAGCCATAAATAAATTTAATATAGGAAGTGATTATCGAATGATAGCTTGCAGGGTCAAATTCAATTTTTCAAAATAGAAAGGGAAAAAAAGATTCTCGTAAAAAAAGACTCCTTGGAAGATCAGAGATAATATCATAGAATTTCTGATAAATAAAAGATGAAGATTTTGGGAAATGGTGAGAATAAAAAACAAATAATGTGTGCACTTTTCTAACAGTCTGTTGTCAGGACATGAACGTCTCATCTTATTATAATGTAGATTCAGTGTCACATCTTATTATAATAGATATACGGTGTTAGTCTGTCTGTAACCGTAACTAAGTCACAATATCCAGAGTAATTGCGTAAATATATCAATGGGTATTATTTTTTTTTTTGCTATATTCAAATCATTAATTAATGCATCGAATAAATACAAATTATTAACGATGTCTCTATGAAAATCTGGCTTGGATTTGCCTCAAAACATCCCATGTTATTAGTACGTTTAAAATCCTGCAATGTGTCTTATATATCACTAAGATATAAAGGTTTATATAACATATGCTGTGGTTAATTTGCATACTGGTTTTAACAAAACAGGGTTTAATAAATAATTACTTGATATTATTGATCTCTAATATTATTGTTTTATTCTCCAAAGTATTAAGATCAACCCTATGCATGATTTTATATATAAACTGTTGTAGGTGACTCACCTATGACAGTAACATTGGACTTACCGAAAGGTATATTTAACAGAGCAAAGCTACTCAAACGAGAAGTAGCAGATACTTGTTCTTCGTGTACGCTGTAACAAGGAAACCCTTTTCATTGTACGTTGATATATATTGCTGAATACATCTGTTCTCTACATTTTATCGCCGTGTTGAGTTATTATTTATTGACCCTTAAACAGGTCATTACAGAAACCAATTGAAATATAATTAAAATAAGACTAATCTGTTTTTATGCGTTCTTATTTAATTTCGTTAGTCTTTCTAATTTGATTCATTTCATATACATAAGACCTAAATATTAAGTATAATCTTGCTAGCAAATTTAATATAGGAAGTGATTGTAAAATGATAGCTTGCAAATTCGATTTTCAAAATAGAAAAGGAAAAAAAAAGAAGATATTCAAGAATTAAAAAAAAGAGTCCTAAGAAGATCCGAAATAAAATCATAGAATTTCTGATAAATAAAAGATGAAGATTTTTGGCAAATGGTGAGAATAAAAACAAAGAATGTGTACACTTTTCAGTCTGGAGTCATGATATCAAATTCTCATCTTATTATAATGGAGATTTGGTGTCACTCTGTCTGTAATCAAAACTGAGTCACAATACCCTCAACAAAGTTAATATAGGAAGTGATTATAAAATGATAGCTTGCAAATTCGATTTTCAAAATAGAAAAGGAAAAAAAAAGAAGATTTTCGAGAAAAAAAAAATCCTAAGAAGATAAGAGATAATAGCAGAGAATTTCAGATAAATAAATGATGATTGTTTTTGGAAATGCGATTTTCCACATTTTCCCAACAGTCTGCTGTCATGGCAACAACGTCTCATATTCTTCAACCGAAAAGTGAATTTCTTCCGCTATTAATTAAAATGAAGGAAGTTGCTGAAAAATTAGTCTTACCAACTTGGTATATATATATATATATATATATATATATATATATATATATATATATATAAACCTAATGAGTTAAATAAACCTACTAAAGGTTTCGCTTAGTGCTCTTCGGGGCTAAGATCCGACTAAGGAGATTTGGAGCAAACTCACATTTATACAAACCTACCACCCAGGCACAAACAAATTAGCATAGACTAAACTAACCAATAAAAGAAAAAGACAAAGACCATGAGGATTTACCAACCAGTTTGGTATATATATATATATATATATATATATATATATATATATATATATATCGATTCAATCTCTTTTTACCCAATTAATTTACATCGTGATTTTTAAACGATCTACCGGTCGTTTCTTTTGACAAAGCACCGGTCGAAAGGGCCCTTAAGTTTCTTTTTCTTTTCTCTTTCGGAAAAATAAATTTAAAAATCTTTTACTGAACAATAAATATGTCCCTATTTTTCAAAATATTATACAAATTCAGCTGTACTAAAAATTTGTTTATATATATATATACACACACACACACACACACACACACACATATATATATATATATATATATATATATATATATATATAGATAGATAGATAGATAGATAGATATAAACCTCTCCACACAAACGCGATGTAGCACATATTCAATTTTTAAGCGCAGTTTAATGGGTTTGGATTAAGAGTTTTCCTTCTCCTATACTGGTTGCCTAACCAAGGTTAAAGAGACACAAATATTCTACAAATATTTCTAGAACCCTTCAGAACCAATAACCCACATAACTAACCCCAAAGCTACCAATGGAAAGGACAGTGACAACAACGAGCCGCCCCTATCCCATATTCCAGTAGCCAGCCCTAACCCCACCAGAAAAGAGGTCATCCACACATCAATGACCAACCGACAGAGGGACATCATAATCCCAACCAACCAACCAACCAAGCCCACAGACGACCAGCAATTTCAGCTACAAATGCGTCAAGCGCTACATAAAACAGACAGTTAGATATTCTTGATAAAGGAAGGTCATGCTTCCGAAATATTGAATGGCATAAAATGATACATTCTACATCCAACTGAGTTTCTTACTTATTTCACATCCCATGCTTCACATAAAATCCCAATATATATATATATATATATATATTCACACTGAGAATTAGACTAACCAGATTTACCAACAAAGAAGTATTTGTGGACTTCACAATGACAATATATATAACGGTGTTGGGTTTTCCTTCCTTTTAAAGATAAATATTACTCTGTATATAATCTAAAAAGATTATTATACATTGAGCTCTCCGTAGTGATTTAACGATTCACTGTATTTATACATACTGGATCATACAATAATAATACAGTGTGTCTTAGAAATCACATATAGAATCATCCCTTACTACTAAGTTTTGGATCCCTCACACACACACACACACACACACATATATATATATATATATATATATATATATATATATATAACCCCTCCGCATGAGAAAGACGTGACACAAGGTCAATTTTTTAAGCAAAGTTTGACGGATATGAATTCAGAGTTTTGTTAAGGTCCCATCCATGCAACGATGTATAGACTACAAATCTTATTATGAAGATCAAGTTTGTTTTGATTTGATTTGGTTTGTTTTGTTTTACGGCATATCAACCTCAGTGGGTCATTTAATGCCGATAAAGTTTTGAAATAAATCAATTCTTAATGGATAACCCAATTTTTTATAAATACATTTTTCTGTTTAACCCATAGATGGGACCCTAACAGGTACTACCACTCCGGGTCAGAGTGGACCAGGGAGCAATGGTGATGAAGGGGTGCTCCATATTCCCCAAACCTCCAGAACTGGAACCTCACCATCAGATAGAGTTTAACGTCATTCCCAGGACATGTAGACCCGCAGCCACCGCCTTCTAGCACCCATATCAAGTTTGTTTTAAAGATTTCATTTTATGCTGAAGACGTTTTGTTTATTCATTTTTGGTTGGTATTCAATTTTTAAAACTCATTTTCTTTCTATTTAACCCATTGATGATACCCTAACATATACTACTTGCCTCAATATCTAGCAAATTTCCTCTTTTCTGTCTTTCAATGCAATGATGTGTAGTCTACAAATCTTATAGGCAGATCAAGTGAGTAGAAATGGATAACTATGCCAGTCTGTTTCGAACATAAAACATATGATTAACAGTCAGTTCGATAGACAAGAGTGATCCTTCAGATATAATAACTGAAGAAATAGCAATTCCGTTTAAGAATATGGAACGACAATGGCGTGACAACAGAACGTTTAAAAACCGTTTAGAATTCCTCAAAGCTCGGCTATTTACCCGGTGTCCGCGATAAGAAAAATGCCTTAAACTGTCTGTTGAGGAATACTGAGTGTATTGTGCGAGAAACGAGAACATAAAGAGATTCATTGCAAATCGCTCTATCATATTCTTGTCTAACACTTATAAACTCTTCTCAAAAGTTGGTTTCAAACGGTTGGTTTCAGAAGCCGGTTGGTTGGTTGGATTTACGGCATGTCAACCGTTATTGGGTTATTTTATGTTACGAGTTTTGTGGCCATGTTTAGGCTTCAAGTGAGAGCACTTTACTGTGGAGATTCCTTGTGTTAAGCAGAGGCTGGTCTTTAGTGAAGAATCCTTTGGTTTTTCCTTGGTGTCACTTAGTGTTGATTAGAATCCTTTGGTTGTGCAAAGTCCTTGGTTGTAAGTTTGTTCAGCAACGGAGAATACGTACAAATGAACGGCTTTCTCGATCGGCGATTCAATAGTTAACTTATCACGTATTTGAGCTGTTGATTTGCTGGCTTTTAATCCACGCGCCCATGCCGAGTCTATAAGTTTAAGTGGTGGTTCCCAGTACACTTTATATACCAAAACAATTCAACATTTTATGCCAAAGACACTTTTCTTCTATAATTGCAATCATGAGCGGATTCACCCTAAGAATTACTTTTTTTTTTAGTTTTTACCAGTCTCATCAGAGGATTACAACAGGAAGAAAAACTACGATAGAGCACACAAGAATGTCATAATGAGAGGGAGGGATAAATAATTATTGTGATTACTCAGATCAGGTAGCTTCATGCTGAGACCTACAAAAATATCTAAACGCATTTAAAAAAAATAATTTTCTATTTAACCCATATATGGGACCCTAACATGTACTACCACTCTCGGATATTGATCTCTGATCCCTACTCCTGATCCATACTTCATTAACAATATTGCTGGAGTAAACCTGACAGACGTCGAGGCTCCTACCAAGTAAAGCTCTCCATAAACACCCATCCTAGCTAGAGACTTGGGAGACTCAAGTCACACCATACAGACATGTTACCTTGTCACATGTTGGTAGGAGATTGGGTATGGATCCATACTTTTCGAAGAGTATTATAAATATTTAGCAATAACGGTTTGCTGGTTAGCCAACTGGTATGTCCCTGTGTAGGAGTCCCTCGGAGAACGTCAATTATGAGATCGTTCCTGCTTATCCAACAGTGATGGTCTTACTTGGATGTTTTGTGATATTGGAGGTAAGTGGCCCTGCAGGTACAGTTTTGTTAAAGTCCACGGATTGCAACCATACAATAGTACTTACACGGCTACAGATTGAAAGAATTCCCGTTGTATTTCATCAGAAAGAATAGATTTCCATGTTAGTTAGTCAATAGCAGTCCACGATTTACCTATGAATATGTTGACATCGTTTTCAGTTGCTGCGATACTACTATTTAGGTATACTGACTGGTCTATTAATTTCAGAGGCTTTCCATTTCATAATGAGATGACACCAACTTGATTAAAACACAGGAACACTGTTTTATCTGAGTTCACATATTGAACAACGCCACTTGCTGCCTGCTAATACACTTAAAGATGAACACAGGGAAGGAAAAGTTAATGTTCAAAAGTAAGGTGTCAAAACAGTAATAAAATTAGCAGATAAAGTTCTGGAAGAAGTTAAAACGTACACCTGCTTGGAGCAGATGATAGAATTAGAGAAAGGCTTGGAAACTGCAATACTTTTGGAAAGTATTTGGTGAAAATAGAGGGATAACCGACACTTTAATAATACAGGTAAGAATATCTGCATGTGTGGCGTCTGGCATTGACAAGAATTGAATTATGTTTCCTTCTTTATTTACACTGTGGGAAAACCTGCAAAAATAAAAAGGAGGAATTTTGATTAAAAATGTTCAGCTGTACTATAATTAGGGGTCTCATTATATAATTACAATTAATTTTAATAAATGAAATTTACGTTAGATAATTCAAATGAAAGAAGAAAGTTTATTGCTAGAAAATTTTAAAAAATGCATATTTTATTAGACCAAAATAGATTTTGTAAAATAGAGTAATGAAGAATGTGTTTTCATTTATAGAAAAATGGCAAAACAATATATTTTCATATGTATTGAAAACGTCTCTCAAGATGAAGATACTTCAAAATTAATAAGACCTTGGACAATTACTTTTGCATTGCAATAGCCTTCAAATAAATAAATAAATGAATAAATAAATAAAATTTAATAATATATTTTATGCAAATTATAAAATACTTTTATCTGCATGAATAATGTTTCATATACGGACTATTATGAATAAATAAATGAATGGATACGTTTGTTCAGATACAAATTTATTTCAGCATTTCTTTGCCTCGTCAGTCTGATTTTTACTAATTTGAAAACCATACAGCTGGTATTATTATAAATAGTAAATGTGAGGGTAATTTATTGATTTTTGAAAAAAAGAAATTTATCGACACTTAGTGTTTCGATTGGTAACTTAATATATCGAAGAAACTTCAAATAATTATATATCAGACATGTATCTCTGGTCTTCGTCATGACAAAAACAAATTTCATCTGTTGGTGTTAGTTTCTGTTTAGCAAGAGGTACGAGAAGGAATATATTTATACAAGAAATTACATTATAACAATTAATAACAAACATTTTGAAATTTAATACTTTCGGATACATTTTTCTCTATATATATATATATATATATATATATATATATATATATATATGAAGAAAATTTTTTCAAAAATATAACAGATACAGGATGTTACGATCAAAAGAAAACTTTTATATGTCTATACATAAGTATTTCAGTTTATGATAAACCATCATCAGGACAATGCAAAATAAATTTTGTAAGGGAGAAAAATGAAAAATGTTAAGTGTATGGTGAATTTGTGAATATAATGTTATTTACCGTTATTTTTTATATGTGCGTTTATATACGAAAGCTGATGACGTGATCATTGCATGTGAAAAAATGGAAAATGAAGATCATAAGATGACGCATGTAGAACGTGAATAGGTCGAGAGGAAATGTGAGCATTGATATGACGTATTTCATATGGATGTTAATGTTTAGAAAATAGCTTCCGTATATAAACGCACACACACACACACACACACACACACATATATATATATATATATATATATATATATATATATCAAATATGAAAAAAAAAGAAACACGTATAATAATAACCAAATAAATCTAGCATATTTTCTTTCGTTTTATTTTAATGTAAAAGCAATTCTTTTGTGGAGCTTCATGATATCGCTCCGTAATAAGGCCCAGACTATGGTTTAATATACATGCATACATACATATATATATACATACATACATACATACATACATATATATATATATATATATATATATGTGTGTGTGTGTGTGTGTATGTATATATATTATATATATACATATATATTATATATTCTATATATATAAAGGAATGCCATTAAATATAACTTTATATTACGAAAGCTGATGACGTGATCATTGCATGTGAAAAAATGGAAAATGAAGATCATCAGATGACGCATGTAGAACGTGAATAGGCCGAGAGGAAATGTGAGCATTGATATGACGTATTTCATATGGATATTAATGTTTAGAAAATAGCTTCCGTATATAAACGCACATATAAAAAAATAACGGTAAATAACATTATATTCACACATTCACCATACACTTAACATTTTTCATTTTTATCCCTCACAAAAATTTGTTTTGCATTGTCCTGATGATAGTTTATCATAAACCGAAATACTTAAGTATAGACATATAAAAGTTTTCCTTTGATCGTAACATCCTGTGTCTGTTATATTTTTGTAAACATTTTCTTCACATATTGTCGGATTTATTTCCTCATCGTATTTCATATATATAATATATATATATATATATATATATATATATATATATATATATATAGGGTATTCATAAAACTTGGCATCATTTGAAGTGTGGATTTCTACGTAATTGCAAACAAAATTGAATAGACTTCATATTGAATAATAAGACTTATTTATCAGAATTTAAACAAGATACTCAGAGAGATACAGGGCATCTCCATTGCATAGTGGCTAATGTGCTGGACTGTGACATTGTGGTAAGTGAGTTCAATCTCCAGTTGCACTATTATGTTCACTTTTATGTGCTGGTTTGTGACATTATGCTAAGTTGCACTATTGTGTTCACTTTTGGATTAATACTCTTGGAAAAGGTATGAACCCCTCAACCTCCCAGCTATGGGTTAAAATAGTAACACTAGTGTTAGTGTTCTGCTACAAGGATGGCTTTGGGATTAAATAACCCTAGAAGATTGATATGCCATTAAATAAAGTTTTCACAAAGCCCCAGTTGCGCTATTATGTCCACTTTCGGAGTAATACTCTTTGAAAAGGTATGGACCGCCTCATCCACCCGGTTATGGGTTAAATAGTAGCACTACTATTACTGTTCTTCTACAAGGATGATTTTGGGATTAAATAACACTAGGGCGTTGTGTTGAGATTTTTTTTATATATAACGTGCGTGCTAGATCCTCGCTCTTACTTACAGACTAGGCGAGACCATGTGATCTATTCCTTGGCCAATCACTGGCAGTACTCTGAGGCTGATACAATACTTAACCCACCCTACTTGTCATAATTACTACAGCATTCATTGCGGCGGACATAGGATTAAATCACTGGACCTTTACCAATACGCAGGCTAGGACTTATACGATCACCAAAGGATTCCATAACATAGGACTTTCTTTAAGCCCTTTTCAACTGGCCAAGGATGACACTTAAAAACTTTACAGGTTGATATGACATTAAATAAAGATTTTACAAAGCCTCACATTCTTGTTTGACTTGATCGAGGAAACATTAACACACATAACCCGAAAAAGGTTAAACTTAGTTTTTACAAATTTCGTTAAAATTGGAGATCATTTGAGCGAGGATTAAGAAACGATGTCATTTTTTTGGAGACACCCTGTATACATACATATATATATTATATATTTATATATATATATATATATATATATATATCAAATATGAAAAAAAGAAACACGTATAATGATAACCAAATAAATCTAGCATATTTTCTTTCGTTTTATTTTAATATAAAAACAATTTTTTGTGGAGCTTCATGATATCGCTCCGTAATAAGGCCCAGACTATGGTTTAATATACATGCATACATACATATATATATATATATATATATATATATATATATATGTATATATGTATATATATCATATATATATACATATATATATTCTATATACATATACGTGTATATATATATATATATATATATATATATATATATATATATATATATATATATATATAAAGGAAGGCCATTAAATATAACCTAATAAATTTATCACATTTTCTCGTTTCGTTTTCACGTGAACATTTTTTGTCGAGATTCAAAACATCGCTTCATAAAATTGCGCAGATGATGGTTTAATATATCTCGAACGAACGAAGAACTATTAATTCATTCATAAATAGATACATCCCCAGAATTTACACACATTTACATTTCTTTCTTTCTTTCTTCTTTTCTTCTTTTCTTTCTTTCTATTAAAGCATTCCCAATTTTTTCTTTTCTTTCTTAGAATTTTTTCTCACATTTCTTTCTTTTTTTTCTTTCTTTCTTTCTTTCTTCTTTTTCTTCTTTCTATTAAAGCATTCCCAATTTTTTCTTTTCTTTCTTAGAATTTTTTCTCACATTTCTTTCTTTCTTTTCTTTCTTTCTTTCTTTCTTTCTTTCTTCTTTTCTTCTTTTCTTTCTTTCTATTAAAGCATTCCCAATTTTTTCTTTTCTTTCTTAGAATTTTTTCTCACATTTCTTTCTTCTTTCTTTCTTTCTTTCTTTCTTTCTTTCTTTCTTTCTTTCACACTTGTCTTGTGCTTCGTTCTTTCTTATTAGGATTTTACCAAATCGCATTCTTTTTTCCTTCAATTTTTTTTCATTTGTTTGTATTTTCTTTCTTTCTCTAGATTGTCACCCTCCACAGATACTTTTCCACCCCAATCAATCGATCGATCAGTCTATATCGATATATCAATCGTCTAAATCAATATTTCAAATTATTTGCTTTGTGTCACCTTTCTTCTTTCGTTCCCTCCTTTCTTCATTTTTGAACACACACACACACACACACACACACACACACACACACACACACACATATACATATACACAATTGCATATATATGTGTAGAAAATGGAAACGCAAAATATTTAAAAAAATAAAAAAAATAGGATTTCATTCATGATTCAAGTTTAAACGTTTCGGTCTATATTTAACCTTCACCAGGACAATACAATAGGATATCAAAAATTACACCCATCACTGCCCAGAGGACATTTTTTCTTACAATTGAATTGTCTTGATGAAACGAAACGTTTTAACATCGACTTTACCATGAAGAATAATTTCATTTTTTAATACTTTATTTTTCTATTTTCTACCTTTTGAAGAGATGGAAGTGAATCCGACGGTATGTAGTATATTAAGAAAATTGAAAAAAATACAGGTTTAAATTAGTTGAGTGGTAAGTTTATTAGCCGACGCTTCAGTGTTTCGATCTATTAATTAGATCATCTTCAGGGCATTTGTTGGTATAAGGAAGGTGATAAAAAAAATTATCACAGAATAACGAGAAAAGCAAGTGATAGTCCTTGTTTATCAGTCTGTTCAAAATTTGAAATCTGAAGAAAGGACGCTGAAAAGGTGGAAGGTTTGAAATATGACGTCAAATATTCTCTTTACGGTTTGATATATATATATATATATATATATATATATATATATATATATATGCGTGTGTGTTTATACTATATACTTACTAATATTTTCCCCGAACAACTTATAATAAAATAGGAGGTGATTTTCTTCTTAAAACAATTTCCGATGGAACATGTTTTTGATTGGAAAGAAACATTGAAATCGATATACGAAATTAACTTATTTTCTTTATGATTGCTTTTACTTAGATTTTATTCGAGCTATCATACACATAAACATGCATATGTACTGGCTACATGCGTATTGGCTGTGTGCGTATATATATATATATATATATATATATATATTATATATATATATATATCATTATACTAAGGCTGAGTGATTCAATGATTGTTTACTAAAGGCTTTTTTCCTATTTAGTTTAATGACACAAAATTAATATTAGAATACTCCTTAGTTCTAGGATTGAGTTATGTTTGAAAAAATCCATTTTAATTGGTTCTTACTTGACGTAATTTGCAATTAGGCAAACAACTAAACCCTCTCTTACTTACATTCTGCCTGTCACTTTCCCCCTCTCTATATATATATTGATTAGTTGCTCATTATATATGTTAGTTTCTCTATGAGGGTAAAGAAAGGGGTTTAAAAAGTGTAAAATAGATTGTGTGTGAGTGAGATAGATAGATAGATGTATATATATATATATATATATATATATATATATATATGATAAGTTGTAAACAAGGTTTGTTTGGAATGGCTTTTTGCCGATAATTTTTGGGAGAATAAGTGCTTAATTGGAGTCGTACCTAATTTTGAAAATTAATTAATTAATAATGAATTAGGCGGGAATACCTATTAAATGTATGGCTAAACAAATCGAGAAAAATCAATCTCTGTATGTACATGATGAGGCCTAATAGGCCGAAATGTACATACAGAGATTGATTTTTCTCGATTTGTTTAGCCATAAATTTAATAGGTATTCCCGCCTAATTCATTATTAATTAATTAATTTTCAAAATTAGGTACGACTCCAATTAAGCACTTATTCTCCCATATATATATAATATATATATATATATATATATATATATAGAGAGAGAGAGAGAGAGAGAGAGAGAGAGAGAGACAGATAATGTGACTGTGTTTGTTCGTATATGTGCACATATACCTACGCATTAGTAATATATATGCATTCTTTAAAGAATCCAGTTATGGGTTTCGGGCAGACTGGACACTTTAACCTTGGTAAAGCCACTAGTCTAGAAAAAGGAAAGCTCTGAATTCAAACCTGTTAAACTCCACTTAAGAAATAGCTAAACAAAATAAGAAAGATAGTGAGACAGAGAGACAGAGAGAGGAGGAGGAGGAGAGAGACAGAGACAGAGACACACAATTGTAAAAAATGAGATGACAAGAGAGACAGAGACAGAGAGAGACAGAGAGAGACACGGAGACAGAGACAGAGACACGCAAGTATAAAAGATGAGATGACAAGATAGATAGATAGATAGATAGATAGATAGAGAGAGAGAGAGAGAGAGAGAGAGAGAGAGAGAGACGGATACCTCACAAGTGTCAAAAATTAGAGGAGAGAGAGATAGGTAGAAAGAGAGAGTGATTGAGACAGAGACAGAGACACACAAGTGTAAAAAAATGATATGACAAGAGAGAGAGAGAGAGAGAGAGAGAGAAAATTGTCTAAAATGATAGGAGAGAGAGAGAGACGGAGAGAGAGACAGAGGCACACAAGTGTAAAAAATGAGATGCAGAGAGAGAGAGAGAGAGAGAGAGAGAGAGAGAGAGAGAGAGAGAGAGAGGAGAGAGAGAGAGAGAGGCAGATAGACAGACAGACAGAATGTGACTGTATGCATGTTCGTATATGTATGCATATACCTACGCATTTCTAATATAAATGCATTCATTAAAGAATCGTCGCTTTCGGCTCATCTTTTTTTTTCATTCACAATTTCAATTAAATATTTTAAAGAAGTGAACACCAAAGTTATTTTTTACGCACATCTTGTTTCATTAACAAGATTATTGAAGTATGAAAAACAAAACTTCACAAAAAACAATTCAGCAGACAAAAGCACTGGTTTAACCTTGCCACCACTTCTGCCCGAGTCAAGACTAATGTCTTTTTTTTTAATTTTTCGACAAAAACAAATAAACAGAGTTGATTAATTAGAGCTTTACGTGTAATCAACACAAAAGTCGTCAACGGAATAACTTGCTTGAAAATAATCATAACAATCTCTTTTTATAAATTAATTTAATACTATGGTCAGAATAATTTCTTTCTTTTATCATACGGTCAGTTTTAGACCCACTGGAGTGACACGATGTAATCGATGTCTATTTTTTTCGCCAGATTAGCTAAATTGCAGTGGTGTGAAGTGTAAGGTTCAAGGTTATATATATATAAATTATAACTGATTGAAACAAACAACTCCGACAAGGGTGTTGAACATAACGTAATAGACTTTAATAAAAGCACATGGACAGACATTTGCGACACGAAATTGTATATATAGATGAAACAAGATACATAGTGGATGATATACGTACATAGAAAAGTGATAAGATACAAAAGAGTTACATAGAAGATATGTTTAGTTATGGAGAGTCGATAGACTAAAGTCACTTACTAGTGGCAGTGTGTTGGGGGTGAAGAACCCCCACATAGGGAGGGTGTAGACAAGTGTCTAATCCATAGATATGTCAATTCCCGATAAGCAAGAGAGTGAGAGATTTTGAAACAGGCGCTTAAATACAACAGACCCCTGGTGGTCAAAAACGGGAACCCAGAGGGAAGATAACTCTACCAGGCAAAGGACAGACAACCCAACAGCAGTAATATGAATCTTATTTTCAGGATGTAAGTCAACAGTGCTTGGGGATTGTCAGTTTTCAACAGTCTTGAATGAATTTAAAAAAAAAATTCATTTAAAAAGAAAAAAAAATTCATTTAAATCTAAAAAAAAAAAGAAATGCTATAACTAGACTGCTTCAGTTCCAGTGATCTTTTGAAAAAGAGATTTTATCTCGAAAATTCAAGAATTAAATACAGATTAATACACAACATCATTGTTACCATATAATTATTTTTTCTTTACACCTGCCTTGTGATAGCCTTCTAAATCAACCTCCTAAGCAATATATACACAATGCTTCAAGCAAATTATAAAACTCTCTCTTATATATATTATATATATATATTATATATACACACACACACACACACACACACACACATATATATATATATATATATATATATATTATATATATGAGGACAACCAGAGAAATTTATCACTTTCTATAATTCTTTTTCTTGATTTAATCTGATTTTAATTCAGACCACGACAAAATATGCTGAATACAAATGATGCAAAGAAAAGAAGAAAATAAAATCGAATTTGTGAGGAAAATGACTCATGAGATTTTCATCTGATTTTGGTTTATCTTATTTTTTTTCTTTGTTAATTTCGGTTTATTCTTTTTTCTTACGTTTTCTTATCTACATTCATTTCTAATTGCTTTGTTTATGACTGAATTCGATTTTTTCTTTATATTGTGGCATATATTAATATGTATATCTATCTACATGTATATATGCATATTCATGTATATATGTATGTACACACACACACACACATATATATATATATATATATATATATATGTATATGTATCATATCATATATTTATGGGAAAATATTTTCGCTGTTTAGATGCATGATGAAAATAAATGAAATAAATAAAGATCAGATGTTGAATATTTGGTTGCATTTATTTACCGATATTTCGAGGAGCGTATATCTCTCATTGTCAAGAATCTGTGTTAGACTAGTGGTTACTTCCTGTGTGTAGTCCTTTTAAGATCAGATAATATTTTTATTTAGCTCTGTCTTTGATTTTGGAAGTAAAACAACATCATATATATATATATATATATATATATATTACAATACAGGTACAAGTGATAACCTACTCTAGTTTCACCATGAGGATCTTCAGGGTTAAATCTACTGAATTAATTGAGATACCGATCAATTGCAGTCGACTACCCTCCAGGAAAAGAACAATTGTGTATATACCCAACATGGGTATATGTGTATGAGTATGTATCAAAATGTTTCCATCGGTCATATGGAATATGAATATTTTTAAACGGATCAATTTGTGATTTTTTTGAGACCCTAACAGGTTCCGTGAGAGTAACGTCAATGAAGAGACCCTTCATATGTGCCATATCTCCAGAACTGGATCCAGACTTTCAGGTAGTGCATAGAACACTCCCCTTCCTGTGTTGCTCTTACCCCTCAGCGGGGGATGCAGTTCGCGTCTTCTAAGACCTACTGACAAAAAAGTGAAAACAGGTCGATTTTGATGTTTTTTCAGTCGATTTTCACGTACAAAATGTATCAAATTTAACCAAAGTTTGCAATGTTGTCCCTTTTCAGGTATTATTGGATTGTAGATTGTAGTATCCCAAGTACATAGAATAAACAAATGAAATATTTCCGCCTGTTTGTCTACAATTTCAAAAACATAACAGTTAAGTAATAAAAAGAAACATGTCAATTATATAACTAAGAAATTTATATTATAAATAATAATAAATATGAAATGATATTAATTATGAATATAAGTAGAATAGATAGAATAAATTAAATAATAATTATAAAAAAACAACAAAATAATTTAATTTTCAGACTTTCAAGATGTCAAGTGAACTTCATTCTGAATTTTAGCGCCAAAAGACAAGAAATTTCTTGAAGAGGTCAGATGTGTGTTTCACTATTTCCGTGAGCTAAGTACAAATTGGTATATTGAATTTATATCGCAGATTTCATATGCTGAATACAAAGGCATTCACTTTGTGTCTTAATTGAACTCATTTATATTTTCCTCATACGAAGAACAAATTAATCATTTCTTAGATAAAAACTGTCTCCAGAATAAATTAGACGTGAATACGCACATTTTATGTTTTATTTTATTCAATATCACAACAAGATCATAAAGAGTTTGCTTGTCTGGAGTTATTGTGAAAATAATTTTTGTGTCGTATAACTGGAGTTCGAATATCAAATAACACTACTGTTTTGATGTAAACCAATCAACCAACCAACCAACCAACCAACCAACCAACCAGCCATCTAATTAACCAACCAACCCTTCCTTTACCTTTTAGAAGTCCGTCGATAAGTTGTGGACCCTCTTGACTTGCAGATGCGGTTGCACACATTACAGGGGAAATTCCCATCTGCATTTTGTGTTTCATGACGACGAAGACGTCGTCGCTCTGTAGCCTTGTTAATCTCGATATTGAGCGGCCCAACTCCTGTGCGGCATGTGCCTCGCCAACCCTGTCTGTTGGAAGCTAGATCTTCCAGGCTTGAAGGTGTGATGATGCATTTCTCCAGCGTCGTCTTTATATGGTCTTTGAAATGCGTCTAGGGGCCTCCTGTTCTTCACGTGCCATCTTCGAGTTAACCATAAAATATTTTACTGGGGAGTCTTTCTGCGGGAATGGGGAGGATGTGACCCAACTATCGCAGGATGGTCGCAACTGGTCAATGCGTTCTCTGCTTAAAACTTTTTCATCAACCAACGAATTAACTTGCCAACTAACCAGCCAACCAATTAATCAACCATTTAAAGAAACATATTCTTTAGCTTTGACCATAACATAGCATAACCCCTTTCCAGATATCAGATATTTTTCTGCGATTATTTTCAAATAAATAAACGGCTTCTCTTTTCGAAGTCACGTGTCGTCAACAAACGAAAATATCTCCTTTTTTAAATTCGAAGAAAAATCTACCGCGCTGGATCTACTCACAAATCCTGTATCCTCATCAAAACGAGGTCCAAATTTTGACCTCTTCAATCAAAGAATTGATTTTCATGAGTTCCTGGACAAAATCGCTTGATTACCTCTTCACTGATTTAATCAGCAGATCGAACACTTAATAAACTGATCGATACCTTTTTACCGTTTAAAACCATTTTTCTCTCTCCAATGAAGCCAGAGAATAAGATCAATCAAGTAGATATCTACTTATTTAAGCTTATTCAAGCAAAAAGATATAGGGGAAAATAATGAGAGGAAGAATAAGTTTCATAATAATAACTCTTTCAGCCTTGAAAATCTGTGTCCGAAACCCAGGGTTAGATCTCTTAGGGGTTATAGTAATATTCCCAATTACTAATTAGTTCCAAGCGAAAACGAGAACTTTCCCTTTTTGTCTTATCGTAAAACAATATTAGAAACTGGTATATAACTTGAAATTTCATAACCGCTGTTCGTCGATTGAAGTTGTCCTATTCTCCCAGATTTCTCCAAGAAATTAGTCACGTGATAATGACGTAAGCAATTTTGCTCAGCAGCTGTCTACAAAATTTTGTCAAATGAATATCTTCATGGGTTATACCATAATTGTTGGATTATCGTGATATAAAATGTTCACAAAATCACCACTCCTATTTATGAACTTTCCCAACTTCATCAGGCTCTTCCGGTAAAAGTTCGTCAATGAGTGACGAGGACAGAAAACACTTAATATTGTTTGTAACTGTCCTGAATTCAATTACGGTTTGAACGTTCTAAGCCGAACCACAACCCTGAATGAATCTTACCTTCGTTGCCCGACGGCTATTGTTGTTTGCAATTAATTGGTACATCGCACTGCCCGACATTTATTGTTGTTCGTTTCTCGTTTTGTTAACACAAACATTTTATTGACATTGATGTCAAAACAACAAAGATCTGAAACGGCTAGGCGCCGAAACCGCTCAGCTTCAAATAGTTTGTTTGGTTTGGTTTGGTTTACGGCATATCAACTTCAGTGGGTCATTCAATGCTGACAAAGTTTTGAAATAAATTCATTCTAAATGGATAATCAGTTTTGTTTATAAACATGTTTTTTATTGAACACATTGATGGGACCCTTAACAGGTCGGCAAATGGTTTGTGCCAATAGTCCAAAAAGTGGAGGGGATTGATATATGGGGAGATATCTGCAAGAGAGACGCGAAGGTTAAAAATAATAAGATATTCAGTGCAAATAATAAAAAGGCACAAAAAGAAAATCTGTAAGACAACGCAAGACTTGGTCTGATGATCGCATTGGTGACAAAATGATGATCACAAAGAGCTGTTGAGTCTGTGTATATACTATTCTAACTTTACACCCACCACCACATACACACGCTCGAGCGCGCACGCATATACAATCCCATATATATATATATATATATATATATATATATATATATATATATATATATGATTAATCTTAAGAATATAGTTTGAAAGCACTTGGTCTGAAAATCGCATAGGCGAGAAACTGTCAGTAACCAGGCGCCGTATGAACTATTCATGATATAGAACACTGTTTACTCATAAATATGGGATCATATTATTTATATATATATATATATATATATATATATATATATATATATATATATGTGGGGGGGATGTGTGGGGTGGGGGTGGGGGTGAATTTGCACACGCACTCATTAATACAAATACCTGTGCACAGACAGGCAGTCAAACACACACACCACACACACACACATATATATATATATATATATATTTGTATATATAAACGTAATGCCAGATGCACCAAATAATTTGAAATTTTAAAGCTCCCATGGGCTTTGTGGACACCCTGTATATATATACGTATTTTTACCGATAAATGTATGGTGTATAATTCTGATCAAGTACGTGCGTATATGTCTGAGAAAAAAGGATCTTCTTTGTCGATTTACAAGAGCAATGTGATGGGAGTGCAGGGTCTACAAGAAGAAGAAGAAGAAAGAAGAAGAAGAAGAAGAAGAAGAAGAAGAAGAAGAAGAAGAAGAAGAACGCTCCATTCACACATTCTATCCAGAGAAAGAGAAAGACATTCAAAACGAGGATATGTCAAATTCTAACGAAGTTCTGCCGAATGTACAGTGCAGATGAAAAAAAGAAGTCAGTATTATCTGATTCAAATTTCCTCACAGCACAGGAACACAACCGACAATATTTTATTAGATTCTCCAATGATTTTCTTTGATTTCTTTTTTGTCCAACTCATATTCATTTCCTGGCTATTTTATCTGAAAGGCCTTAGCGCGGGAAATAATTTCGTTGCGGCCATTTTTAGTGAAGAAAAGCGTTACTCTATAATCAATGCTTGTGAATATACGCCTTTCTCTTGACAACCATTGCCATCACTTCTCTTCTGTCGGTCGCCGCCATTAGTTTGCTTTCAATATGCCGATAATAGGACGTCTTCCAATAAAGAGCTGAAACTTGTAGAGTCTATTGTTTACTTAACAAATCTCTGACCCCTCGGCTTTGTTATTATCATGCTAAAACGAAAAGAAAGAAAAGAGGAACATTGTATTCATAAAAGGAACGATGATAATGGCCTTTCTATAATCATTATTATTGCTATTATTTGTATTTTCACACCATATATTTCCGCTGGTTATATTTTTGCCTCGTATTCTCTATGCCTCAGATTCTTCTGTGGACCTTTAATCTTTTCAGTCTATTCGCAAAGATATTTGGGGATATTTCTAGTGCATCGATTATTTTGGCCACTACCATGACCATTTGAATGCACAAATGCATCAGTTTACGGTCAAGATCTGCATATATTCCTCTTTTTGAAACTCCAGCCAGACTCGCCATTTTATCGGCTGAAACAACTGCAAACATTACCGGAGATAATGTATTTTTTGTCTTGATTCTTTTTTTCTAATTCGTAGCCGAGTTCAAAGATCGTGTCTGACTGTTTCAAATTTTTTTTAATACCTCTCAATATCTCTTTTATCTTATTATAATGGAGATTCGCATCTGTCTGTAAACTATATCACTACTTACGTCACAATACTTATAGGAACTACATAAGTTGACCGACGAGTATTCAATTTATACATATAATAAATCTTATTAATAAAGATGTCTGCTATGAAAATCTAAGTTAGATTTACTTGTAAACAGCCTAAGTTATTAGTGCATTTAAAATCCTGCAATATGTATCATATATCACTTAGAAATAAAGATTTACATAATATTTGGTGTGATTAATTTGCATACTGGTTTTTAGCAAAACTAGGTTTCATAAATAATTACTTGGTGTTATTGATTTCTAATATAATTGTTTTATTCTCCAACGTATTAAAATCAATCCTATGAATTAATGAAACCAATTAAAATATAATCAAAATAAATGTAATCTTACATTCCAGTTTTGAAACTCTGTTTCTCTTCCACTCCGTTCCGCATTTTTATCCGTTTAAATAATTACAAACATAAATAGAGAGAATGTATGTATTATCTTGTTTCGCAGGAGGAGATAAAGAGGAAAACGAAAGAGAAAGAGAAAGAGAAAAGAGAAAAAGAAAAGAGAAACAGAAAGAGAAAAAAGAAAGAGAAAAGAAAAAAACGGAAAGAGAAAGAGAAAGGCGAAAGAGAAAGGAGAGAGGGTGAGAGAGAGAGAAAATTGAAATAGAAAAGGAAAGAGGAAAGAAAGAAAGAGAAGAGAAGAGAAAGGGAAAGAGAAAAAAGAAAAGAAAATAGAGAAAGAAAAGAAAAAACAGAATGCGAAAGAGAAAGGCGAAAGAGAAAGAAGAGAGAGAAAGAGAGAGAGAGAGAGAGAGAGATTGAGAAAATTGAAATAGAAAAAGAAAGAGGAAAGAAAGAAAGAGAAGAAGAGAAGAGAAAGGGAAATAGAACGAAAAAAAGAGAGAAAGAGAAAAGAAAGAGAGAAGAGAAAGAAAGAGAAAAGAGAAAAAGAAAGAGAGAGAGAGAGAGAGAGAGAAGAGAGAGAGAGAGAGAGAGAGAGAGAGAGAGAGATAAGCAATTGTTTTTTCTAATCTCTAACATTTAAACGATGCATCTTGAAGATTTATTGAAACAGGTCAAAGGTCAGAGTCGACAGTTTACTTAAATTAAAATATCCTATTTAATTGAATCTGATTTAACGATGTGACCCGTTGAGAAAAACAAAAAGGTTAACAACTGCATTTGCTGATTTATCATAAACAGATAAACGATGACCTAATGGAAATTTTACAAGCACATTCAATTTGTTTTCTTTTCGAATGTTGATATGTCAAAACTGAATAATTTCTAATTAAATCGTCATTTGTCTTGATATGTCACTTGGGAATGTAAACATGTAACTGGAAGATATTCATGGCAAGTTTTCAGGAGGTCATCCTTTTTTCTCTCTCTCTCTCTCTCTCTCCCTCTCTCTCTCTCTCTCTCTCTCTCTCGCCTTCTTTCTCTCTCTCTCATATATATATATATATATATATATTATGTTTTTTAAAAGTTGGGCGTTATTACGAAGCATCTAAAAATAAATGAATGAACTCGATGTTATGGAGTATTGGATTCACTTATTTTTTTATTATTTGTTATCATAAATACATATACATATATATATATTTCAACGATCAGCGTCCCATTTTCTGTGCAGGATTGTGATTATGTTATTTACTTCCGTGTTTGTTCCTAATTAATTATTCTATTTAATACGTTACAGTTAACCATGATGATCCTTGGTTAAAACCTAAGTAGGTTTCTAGTCATAAATTTTACTATATATAGCGCGTGGTGTAATGGTGCAAATGGACTCGTCAGCCCGAGGTCAAATCCTGGACGTGGTAATTGCATTTCAGTTAGCGCTAATACCCTTGGGAAAGGTTTGAATCCTACTCTCCCTCCAGCTATGGGTAAATAGTAGGGCAGACAGGGCTCTTTAACCATGGCTAGGTAACAAGTCTAGAAGTTAAACCTGTTAAACTCCGTTTAAGAAATTGACCTTGTGTCGCATCCTGCTCGTGCGGAGGGGTTGATATATATATATTATATATATATATATATATATATATATATATATATAATGAGTAGTGAATGAAAAAATGAGAAAAGTATTTGCATGGAAAGGTGCTCAGTGCTAATAAAGCAGAGCAGATTTATAATCAATGGTAGTATTATGGTTTCACACTCATAACTTAAAGTTTCATGGTAATCCAATCATCAGATGAGATCAATGGTTGAAATGTTAAAAACCATTTGTGAAATGTTTGAGATGTTAAAAACCAAATTTTAGCGTTTATATGTTTTACGTGAAAAACGCTTCATATAAACGCTAAAAAATTTGATTTTTAACATCTCAACCATTTCACGACTGGTTTTTAACATCTCAACCCTTGACCTCATCTGATGATTGGATTACCATGAAACTCCGAGTTATGAGTGTAAAACCCTGTCTCTCTCTCTCTCTTTCTCTGCCCCCCTCTATATCTCACTTTCTTTATAGTATTTTATTAGTTAATTACCTTCCTTCCTTCCACCACAAACCGTAAGGAAGAATATAAAATTCCTAAATCGTATTCCTTATAAAAGTGACCATATTTGTGATGTTTTTTCAAATGAACAAATGGTTGAACTTTCGGCTCTGTAATACGGGATATTTGAGGTAAAATATTAATTTTGTTGAATTAATTTTGAAGGTTTACTATCAAATTACATGTGTTTCGTATATTAATACAAAGTTTGAAATTCTGAATTTTAACGATAACCATTTGAACTAACATGAAAGAATAATTTGCAAATCATGCTATCGGATATCGGCGCTTAGCTCGTTGACCTGGTCACTGTCTCTCTCTGTCTCTCTCTGTCTCTCTCTCTCTCTCTTTCTCTGCCCCCTCTATATCTCACTTTCTTTATAGTATTTTATTAGTTAATTACCTTCCTTCCTTCCACCACAAACCGTAAGGAAGAATATAAAATTCCTAAATCGTATTCCTTATAAAAGTGACCATCGTGAAATAGAGAAAATTCTTAGGAAAAACCAAAACGGATTCCGTAGAAACCGTTCCACAACCACTCAGATCCTAACTATACGACGAATCATAGAAGGGATTCGAGCAAAGAATCTAGAGGCAACGCTACTATTCGTAGACTTTTCCAAGGCATTTGATTCCATACACAGAGGGAAAATGGAACAAATACTACTAGCATACGGGCTACCAGAAGAAACTGTTGCTGCTATAATGATGCTCTACAAGGACACACAAGCAATGGTGCGCTCACCCGATGGCGACACAGATTTCTTCGACATCGGAACTGGAGTCCTACAAGGAGAATACACTAGCACCATATATATTTATCATATGCTTAGACTATGCACTTCGAACATCATTAGATACCATAAAAGAAGAAGGCTTCACACTAAAAAAGGCAAGAAGCAGGCGATATCCCGCACAGAAAGTCACAGATGCGGACTACGCTGATGACCTTTGCACTCCTTGCGGATACACCACCACAGGCCGAGTCACTACTGCATAGCCTAGAGAAGGCAGCAAATAATACTGGCCTTCATGTAAACTCCGATAAAACAGAGTACATATGTTTCAAAAGGAAAGGAGACATAACCACACTCAACGGTAAGCCACTTAAGCCAGTAGAACAATTCACATACCTAGGTAGTAATATCTTATCCACAGAAAGCGATGTAAATACACGAATAGGAAAAGCGTGGTCGCCACAAACAAATTATCAATAATATGGAAATCCGATCTCGCTGACAAGCTAAAGCGACATTTCTTCCAGGCGGTGGTTGTATCAGTGTTGCTGTACGGATGCACCACTTGGACCCTAACGAGGCGCCTTGAGAATAAGCTGGACGGGAGCTGCACAAGAATGCTGCGTGCAGTCCTGAATAAATCGTGGAAGCAGCACCCCACGAGGAAACAGCTATATGCCACCTGCCCCCATCTCACAAACCATACAAGTGAGACGGACAAGACATGCCGGGCACTGCTGGAGAAGCAAGGATGAGCTCATAAGTGACGTTCTTCTGTGGAAGCCAACACACGGACATGCTAGTGTGGGCCGCCCAGCAAGGACCTACATTGACCAACTAAGCAAAGATGCAGGTTGCTGCGCAGAGGACCTCCCTGTGAAAATGAATGATAGGAAAGGTTGGCGAGAGATTGTCATGGATATCCGTGCTAATAGCGCGACATGATGATGATGATGATATATAATATATATATATATATATATATATATATATATAAAAGAATAAACTGATGCATAGAGTGCAGCTCAATACAGAGAATAGGCAACGCGATCAAGTTTTGTAGCAGTACAACAATAGGATAAAATGGTGAAAAGAAGGACCTATACAACAATATAATTTCAGCTGTGAGTTATATTGATACTAAAACAGTTTGAATTCAGATTTCTCCTTCTGTAATGTATTGTCTGATCAGTGCACCCAAGGACCAGGCTGAATAGGAAGTACATGGAGGTCAGGTGCAGCCTGGAAACGAAAACAGGATGTGGCCCTGACCTGACCTTTTGCACCTGGAAATGCAGGTAAATATTTGACATGATTTCGGTGCAGAAATCTGTAGGCGTAGCCCATAGCCAATGAAAACAGCCTGCGTGGGCGAAGAGGCGTGTCTACAGAAAAAAACTGCGTAGGTGTCACGAACAAAGAGGCGTGACACCGGGGGTTAGACTACAATAAAAGAAGCCCGTAGAGATCGATTATACAGACGACGATCAGGTTCGAGATCACTTGAAAAGAACTCCCGAAGGCTCCACGTTGCGTAACCCTGCCAACGACTCTCAGGTGTACACAACCGGGGAAAATAAACATCTCATCTTACATTTTCCTAAATACAAGTGTTTGTGTTCTTTGACGGGTCCAGTGTGTAACACTTCTCCAGGTCTGGTTGCTTAGTCAACACTAAATAACTGAGTCTACCTTAATAATTACTCATAACTGTTAAAGAATCGATGTGTTCATGCCTTTTCTAAGGTCACACACACAGCCATTTTAACAACATCAGTTGGTTCATACAAGTTTTATTGAAACTTGTCTTGTGAAAACCCTAATTTGCAAAATAAAATTGAATATAGTATATAAACAGACTTCAAGTCATATAGAATCACATACATTTAGGGAAAGAGATTAAAATGGAATCATAGATATGGCCAAACCGAGAAAGTTGGATTTGAACAGAATTCTATAGGTAATTGGATGTTGGACTAGAGAGAGAGACAGACAGACAGACAGACATATAGACAGACAGATAGACAGACAGACAGAGACACCGAGAGAGAGCGAGAGAGAGAGAGAGAGAGAGAGAGAGAGAGAGAGAGAGAGAGTATAAATCCATTTACTCTCCTTTGAATTTTCAAACTTTTATGCCTAGCGTGTACCGACCTGAATCAAATCCTGTACAACAATTCAGTCTGAGCCCGGGGGTCAAACACTGTTGTCAAAACTTTTTCCTTATAAGGACGATGACCTCTTGTGATACAATTCCATCGCCAAACATCGCCGATATGAGTTTCTGCCCTCAGAAGCCGAGACGGTAATCACTTTACCTTCAGCCAACTGTAATTAGACATTCGTGACAAGATCTTCTAATTTTGCTTTCGGTGTTGAATTTAGTTAAAGAAACGGAAGTATTAACTGTAAGTTTACAGGATGTAAATGAATATCAGGAGGAATTTTTAGACAGAAAATGGCGTCGCTGTTTGTGTGGCAGTGCCTCTCCGTAGCCCAGTTGAATTACATCGACTAAATAACATCCTCCACGTTGTGAAAGCTTTTAAAAGAAGTCAGTCGTCGGTTTTGGTTGAAATTCTAACCATCACGGATCAGACACATAAAGAAAGAAGAAACAACGAAAGTGAAAATATAATCAATCGGTGCCCGACTATAGGGATCTATGAGGGAAAGTGAGGAGCTGATGGTAGGTGTGGTGCAACGCTTCGGACGCCAAAACAATCTCCTTTGCATAGCACTGGTGAAAAGAGGATAGAATCTCTGACTGTATAGCTGATACCGACTTTAGACCACCCGACAACTTTACTTTACTTACTATATATATATATATATATATATATATATATATATTATATATATATTCTCAAGACATGTGTTATAGAACAAGACGGAGTATTCTTTTTTCATTTTTTGTATGGATATTTTTTCCAGTTTTCTGGCTATCCTTTTTGAATCTGGATCGAGTTGATTCATGACATTTTTCATACTTATTTCCCCGAGCGCTTTTGACTGTTGCTCCATTCGTATTCATGGGAATAATTTGCTGCCAAAATACACAAAATTTAATATATATATATATATGTATATTACTATATATATATATATACATATATATATATATATATATATATATATATATATATATATATATTACTATATATATATATAGTGGATTTTCTTCTTTTTAGATGGGGAGTGTCAGAATGGTAATGGTACCGCAGGTGTTAGTCCTATATATACTAGATTGTAAGGAGCCCTCCGCATCTGCACACCCAAACATTTAGATGATGAATTCACCCACATAATGAACACCTTCCGAAACCTCCAATATCCCACATCCTTTCTACAACACGCTAAGGCCAAAGCTCTCAAAATCCACACCAGAAACCAATACCAGAACCCCACCTTCTCCTACACAAGTTACCTAACAAGGTTAAAGAGCCCAGTCTGTCCTACTATTTACCCATAGCTGGAGGGAAAGTATATAAGCGCTATGTGAAATATAAACTGTATCGTTTAGGAAGGGTCCATTTCCTACGACTTTAACCATTACACCATGTGTCTCCGCAAATATAATATATATATATATATATATATATATATATGAAGATAGGAGGGTTGGAGTAAAATTCAGAGGATAGTGGTTGGTATGAGAAGATGAGATGAGGAGGATGCTAGGTGATTGTCGGTAAAGAGGGGTGGTTGGGAGAAGTGGGTAAAATTCTTGGTTAGGAGAGATGCAATAAATCAAAACTCTCTCCTAACCAAGAATTTTACCCTCTTCTGAACTACCCCCTTCACTTTATATGATAGTTATTCTCTGTTCAATCAAATCCTCTCTAACCTCCCTACC
>CM042147.1:16830887-16838387 GCA_023376005.1 Doryteuthis pealeii | reverse complement strand
TTGGAGAATGGAACAAACGTTAGGTATTTCGATAGAAAAACAAAAGAAAAGACAAGAAACATCGAATAAATGTCGAAAACACGTCTACGAAAAAGTTAAATAAAAAATTTAAACAGATTATTAACAGATAAAAAAATTGTTTTGTCTGAGAAATGTTATATATATTTACCCCCCCCCCGCACGAGCAGGATGCGACACAAGGTCAACTTCTTAAACGGAGTTTATCAGGTTTGAATTCAGAGTTTTCTTCTCCTAGACCGGTTGCCTAAACATGGTTAAAGAGCCCAGTCTGCCCTACTATTTACCCATAGCTGGAGGGAGAGTAAGATTCATACCTTTCCCAAGGGTATTAGCGCTAAGTGAAATGCAATTACCACGTTCAAGACTTGAACTCGCGGCGACGAGTCCATTTCCCCAGACTTTAACCATTACACCACGCGCTTCATGAGAAATGTTATATACCTGTTTATCTGCTGGGTATATAATTGGCGAGAGGAGAGAATAGAAGAGACGTGTTCTTACCTGTTCTTACCTGGTCGCTGGCCATCTTCCTCTGGGTTGATTCTTCCTTCTTCTGGGCTGGGTGTCTACCTATTTCTTTGTTGGAATAATTAGGCAAGACTTAATATTTTTCTTACTCTCTATTAAAACCCCACAGCCCAAAAGGGTTTCTAACCGCGCGGTGAGAAACTGGCATCTTTTGGGAGCAAACGATCCTAACGTCTGCTTCCCTCAGCTAACGGTCAGAAACTGACTAACTAAACCAGTTCCCTTTCACACGCCTCTCCTTCAGCCAATCAGAAGTCGGCGTACAGCTCAACAAAAGGTAAACTGCCGTCAATAACTTTTTTCGGTTAATGGTCATTTTACATTTACCATCCGTTATTTGAATTTTAACTACACTTACAGACATAATTCGTAAGCTACCCACGAATTATCTAACAGAAAATGTGCAAAAACATTCACAATGTTGGATCAGGGCAAAATATTTTTTAAATGAAAATTCCGAATATGTTGATGACAAGTTCCTGAATTCTGTTGAAAACTTTGGACATTCTGTTTATCCGATGAAGCAAATCCAGCATCATCAGATCCACAATCAGTCATTTTCAAAAAGAAAAGAGACATCTTCATACTTGACGGTAAGCCTCTTAAGATAGTAGAACAATTCACGTACCTAGGTAGTAATATCTCATCCGCAGAGAGCGATATTAATACACGAATAGGAAAGGCATGGCTAGCCACAAACAAATTATCAGTCATATGGAAATCCGATCAAAGCGACAATTCTTCCAGGCTGTGGTTATATCATTATTGCTGTATGGCAGCACCACCTAGACACTAACGAAGCGCCTTGAAAATAAGTTAGATGGGACCTGCACAAGAATGCTGCGTGCAGTCTATAACAGGTCGTGGAAACAGCATTCCATAAGGAGGCAGCTGTATGGCCACTTGCCTCCCCATCTCCCACCCGATACGAGTAAGACGGACTTGGCATACCGGACACTGCTGGAGAAACAAGGATGAACTCAAAAGCGACATACTCCTGTGGAAGCCAACACATGGGCATGCTAATGTGGGCGGCCCAGCTAGGATCTACATTGACCAACTATGTGAGGATGCTGGATGCTGCACAGAAAGACTCTCAGAGGCAATGAATGATAGGGAAGGTTGGCGAGAGATAGTCATGGATATCCGTGCTGCTTGCGTGACATGATGATGATGATGATTATACAACATCATGGATGATGGATCTGATTGCGCCGTTACAGCATGATACCTCCGACTTAGATGTTATTATGTTAACACAAAGGCACCCGTGGTGTAATGGTTAGACTCGTAGGAAATGGAATCGTCGACCCGAGTTCAATTCCTGGACGAAGCTTTCTGCATTTCATATGGCGCTAATACCCTTGAGAAAGGTATAAATCGAATTCTCCCTCCAGCTATGGGTAAATAGCAGGGCAAACTGGGCTCTGTAACCAGGGCTAGGTAACCAGTCTAGGAAAAGGAAACTCTGAATTCAAATCTGTTAAAATCTGCTTAAGAAATTGACCTTGTGTCGCATCCTGCTCGTATGGAGGAGTTGGTAAATATATATATATATTTTACCAATAATAACATCATTATAAAGTAGCATATCCGCAGGTTCTGCTAATATTTGATCAATTGTTTAAATTTCATTTTTGTTTAGCTTTTGTTAACATATACACAGACACACACAGACACAGACACAGACACACACACACCTATATATATATATATATATATATATATATATATATATATATATATATATTAACGCAAACTAAGCAAAAATGAAATTTAACCAATTGATCAAATACTAGCAGGACCTGTCGATATGCTACTTTATAATGATGTGATTATTAAAACTATTGATATGTTTACTTAAGAGCTAACTTGCTTATTAAATTATACACGGAGGGAAGCAATTCACTACCATATTAAGACCAACCACTACCTGTTACAGATTGATATCAATACCCTTTGGAAAGGTAGGTATCCAACTATTCTCACTCCAGCTATTGGCAAACAGTAGGACAGACTAGGCTCTGTTATGGCACCCAGCCTATGAGAAGGAAAATGCCGCTTTAGACACTGATCTCGTGCGGAGGGGTTTTTTGTAGATATATTACACAGATTGATATTGCAACGTATACTTCTAAAATCTCTATTCCCCTTTGAGAAATATCAGTGGAACTTTTAAAAACTTGCTTCGAATGAGTGGACATTATTTTCTTTTTCCCCCGAATCATTTCAATTGCTAAAAGCTAAACTCCACACGTCTTTTGTTTTGCTTCAGGCTATTCAATTCTCCATCATCTCTATTAATAATTTGCAATGATGACCTTTCTATTCTCCGGTGACTACATATTCATCTCCGGTTTTTAATATTCAGCACACAGGCTTACGCCACTCTCTTCAAACCCCAGACTCCTTTCCCAGCTTTTTCGCGAAGGCATTTTACGAACAATGACCTCATTGTATCACACAAGGTCACCGTCCTCTTATTTAAAATTCAATCGGCTTTGAAAAGTTAGAAGTATAAATGTGGTCCTTATGCTTTTTGCTTGGGGCGTATTCGACCGCAGTGCTCAATAATTTCAAGAATTATTCATCCGTCCATCATACAGACAGCAAGAATGGCCGCAAGGTAAGATGTTTGAAGTCAATAGAACGCCAAGTCAGGTGTCTTTGCGACTCAACATTGCTTGAAAAATCCGAAGCCCAAATTAGATTGACCAGACACTTTGGTAAACAGAATCTTTAAGATTTCCCAACGCCATTCAACCATTTTTAATTCTTCAGTTTTCAATTGTGAATGTTTTCCTAGGATGAAACTTTGAAAGACACAAATAGTATACCCTTTTGTTGATTGGCTGGTTGGTTGGTTGGTTGGTGTATACCCATTGGATCATTTTATGCCGAAGATAGCCTTTTGTAATATTCTTGCCAGCCAGGTGATTTTGTATGTTAGAGAATACCGAACCCCATTTACAAGGTGAGCACGTCAATCAGCAAGTATGCACAAATAAACCAATCAAAAACTTAATATATATATATATATATATATATATAATGTGTGTGTGTGTGCGTGTGTGTGTGTGTGTTTGTGTGTGTGTAGTAAAGAATAGAGGGAAAATGTGGACAATGGAACAAAATTCAGACAAGTATATGTAGGAGATATATTTCGCCGTTCATGAGCTCGGCTTCATCAGTCGTTTATTTTATTATAAAAATAAACGGCTGATGAAGCCGAGCTCACTGCACGGTGAAATATATCTCCAACATATACTTGTCTGGGTTTTGTTTGTTTTGTCCACATTTTTCCCTCTATTCTTTACTACATTTTTTCGGATTTACTCCAATCCTCCTATTGTATATATATATATATATATATATATATATATATATATATATATATATATATATATATATATTCGAAGTAAGCCATAAAGTTACACACACACACACACACACACACACACACAAGCATATATATATATATGACGTTACAGCTTACTTCGAATGAAATGATAATGTGTTGATAGTAAAATTAATAGTATACTTATCTCAACTCTGCGCTACGTGGAGAGGCTTGAATCTTGGTTGCTGGGACGATGCTCAGTTGGCTGGCAATTCTGTGATGTTTGGAGTCTGGAAAATAGCTTGAAGTGCAAGGGGACATCTGGCCTTGTGCCATTGATAGTTGTTAACAATAACACAAGGCCATTTATTTTTCTCATGAGATTTTTATTTCCCCCGAACCCGAACTATCCGGAGCAAGTGCCACGGCTCGCTCAGTCGGCGTATTCCTACCAGACTCACTCTATAATTTCACCTCACACTCCTCCTCTCACCAACTTTGCCACTTCTCATTTCCTGTCCAATAGAAACAATGCAAAGTGGCCTCAGGATTATTC
Source organism: Doryteuthis pealeii (assembly GCA_023376005.1). Taxonomy (NCBI): domain Eukaryota; kingdom Metazoa; phylum Mollusca; class Cephalopoda; order Myopsida; family Loliginidae; genus Doryteuthis; species Doryteuthis pealeii. The sequence continues at coordinate 16,833,942 of CM042147.1, read as the reverse complement.
ATCCTTAAACTTTTCCATTATCATCTAACACGTGATTCTTATTTTCCTTACAAAACTTTTCCGTGTCAGTTTACACGTCACTATTACATGCATGGCTTCCTCCTCTATTGTGTTACATAAATATATATGTATGTCACATAATAGAGGGAGTGTAGTGGTTATCGTCGTAGGAAATGGACTCGGCGACACGGGTTCAAATCTTGGACGGTGCTGTTTGCATTTCAAATCACTCTACAATGGGAAAGGTGCGCATCAGACTATTCTTCCTCAATATATGGGTAAATAGATGGACAGAATGTGCATTTTATCTTTGGGTTAAGCAACCAACATAGGAGAAGAAAAAACGAGTTCATATCTTTTAAACTCTGCTTAAGAAATTGACCTTTTGCTACATCCTGCTCCTGCGGATTGGTTGGCAAAATGAATATAAATTTATATGGGTTGGTTGGTTGGTTGGTTGGTTTTATTTTAAGGTATATCAACTGTTGAATGCCCATTAAGAATGAATAAAACAAAACATTCTTCGGTATAAAAAAACCCAACAACTAACCAACCTACCACCCCTAAAAACTTGTATATATATATTTACCAACTCCTCCGCACAAGTAGGATGTGACGCAAGGTCAATTTCTTAAGCGGAGTTTAACAGGTTTTAATTCAGAGTTTTCCTTCTCCTAGACCGATTGCCTAACCATGGTTAAAGAGCCCAGTCTGCCCTACTATTTTACCCATAGCTGGAGGGAGAGTAGAATTCATACCTTTCCCAATGGTATTAGCGCTAAGTGAAATGCAATTACCACGTCCATGATTTGAACTCGTGTTGACGAGTCCATTTCCTATGACTTTAACCATTGCACCACGTGCTTCCTACTTGTATATAAATCAGCAACTTATACGAAGGTCATTTAATAAATGAGGTGAATGTTGCCAAATTGTTTGTAATAATAAGAATTAGTGAGTTAGTTTCTCACAAAGCGCTTCATACTTCCAGCTTTGTGCTAAACTAAATGATAAATAATATAACATGTTTAAAAGATCTCCTTGAATATAATTAAGACAAGAAGTGAATGTTAAAATAATACAGAACAGCCTCTTATTATAAATACCTGACCAAAAAATATTTGAGTAGCAATCAAACATTGTATCACCTATATCCATCAGGTAGAAATTCTGAAGAAAAAAAGTATTTCAATAAAACTAGTACAAAATAAAAAAACACCACCCGGGCGATGTAAAAATACATTTTTGAAACATATTGCCTGAGGGGTGGGAGTAAAAAATTCAATGTCAGTGAGTTTGTACCCTAAGTAAGTAAAATCATAAAATTCATTAAAGGATTAAAAAATAAAACAATTTGAAATGTAAACTTTAAATATGTATTAGAATAAATTAGAACTATATATAGATATATAATACCAGTCATTTATTTATTAAAACTTGTTTTAAAAAACAATGAGGACTTTCTAATGTTGCATGTTCAAATTTTGAGTGTATTTATTTTATATTATGACGATTTTGGGTAATGTGACGTAATTTTTGTTACAGACAAAAACAGGAAGCAAATCTCCATTATTAATAGAAGATATTCTAAAATGAAAAAAATAGAGGGGACAATAATAAATATTCGACTTGTTGACATTGACAATGGTCGTCGTCGTCGTCAAAAAATCTTCAGCAGCTGAGAAATCCGTCGTCAAAAAATCTTCAGCAACTCAAAATCGCGACTCGACTCCTGTCGTCACCCCACTTCTACTTATACTAGTTTCTCCTGAACATCCGGATATCTGCGCCCCACATACGAGATTTGTGAGCCAAACCCGGCCGCCGGAATCCTCACAGCTATCATCCGGGCACCTGGCGCTTACATCCGGGACTGTAGCTTCTCGACTTCGGTGATAATGTTTGCATTCTGAAGGAAGCGGGTTCGATTCTACAGTCCTACATGTCAGGCAAAGCCTAGCCCGCTTACTTCGAGAATACAACAGGCCTTGACGTTCGCCACTCACCTCGTGTTCTCTGTCACAGATATGAAAGACAAAAAGGTAATGATCATAGCAAAATATGTTTCTTAAGCAGTTTTAAAGTTAGCAAAGTAAAAAATGTATAAATACAATTAAACATGTAGTGTATCCATGTATCATATCTTAGTACTTCCTCTGATCTTCTCTGCATCCAGTCTTGTTTTTTAAAGTCATTTCGACCACAATGAATAAAACAAAACGTATTCGGTATTAAATAACCCAAGGGAAAAACCAGCCAACCAACCAACCAAACCAACCAACCAACCAACCAATCAAAGTTAAAGAAGCTCTTTTAAGAAAATAAGTTTTTGTTCGCTCATTTTTTTAAATAAAACTTTTCTGTATTATTTGTATTCTTCGGACTATTGTCCTCATCTTTATTGTTATATAGACAATTCTTCGGCCGATGTGCCCACTAGCATTCTTCAGGTGTTCTTGTTGAACTCCGGAACCTTTTCGAACTCGGGAACCTTTATGCCGAACTGTAGAGTCGTCATGTTTTAATCGGGAGCCTTCACGGAACTTCGAACCGAACCGTTTTTAATTATGAGAACAAAAGCCCGAAAATCCAAATGATACAAATTATCAAGCCTAATCTAGGAAAAAAATCAGACAAGAATTTCTTTATATTTTTGACAAGTTAGATCTTAAATTATCAATAGAATCCTTTTATGAAAAAAACCTATTTTTCCATTCTGAATCGTAAATATAACTTGAAATTTCCAAATCAATTATATTATTAATTTTAAAAGTTGAGTATCCAATTAACCTGTCTGATTTTCATTTCGATTGAAGCGATTATCGATAATTTAGCTTATATGATTGAACGAGGAATTCAATTATTGAAAAGATTATCTTGGAAAATGTCACAAGGAAAATTATCCTAAATTCCTTTCATTGTCGTTGAAACACTTTAAGGATTTGTATTGTTCCGGTGTTTATCAACAGGAAATTCAGTTTCCAAATAAATGCATCATTTTAGATATTGTTTGCAAAGAAATGTGTGACCTTCACTCATCTAGCAAACGAAATGT
>CM042147.1:16815887-16825887 GCA_023376005.1 Doryteuthis pealeii | reverse complement strand
CGTCTCAAAGAGATAGATAGATAGATAGATAGATAGAGAGAGAGAGAGAGAGAGAGAGAGAGAGAGAGAGAGAGAGAGAGAGGTGGGGAATAGATAAAAGGGGATTATATGGTATGCAAGAGAAGAGACAAGTGAATTATTGTTAGGCGTGAGAGAAGATCAAAGGAAAAATGGAAGAAAGCGCGCCATTGTTGTCCACAATTCGATGTACGGTCGTCACGTGCAATTTTTGGCAGTTGTCAACGCTGTTTGAAGTAAATAAAGATCGGAAGGAATTGACCAATAGATAGATATATAGATAGAGATAAAACCATACTGAGATAGATAGACAGATATATACAGGCCGACAGACAGGTAGGTAGATAGATTGAAAGAACCCAGGAAAAAGACTGATGGATAGATAGATAGATGGATAGATAGATACGAAGATAGATAGAGAGATGGATACAGACCAACAGACAGGTAGGAAGATTGATTGAAAGAAACCAGGAAAAAGACTGATAGATAGATAGATAGGTAGATACGGAGATAGATAGAGAGATACGGAGATAGATAGACAGATAGATACAGACCGACAGACATGTAGGCAGATAGATTGAAAGAAACCAGGAAAATAACTGATAGAGAGATAGATAGACAGATAGATTGAATGAAACCAGGACAAAGACTGATAGATAGATAGATAGATACGGAGATAAATAGACAGATAGATACAGACCGACAGACAAGTAAGGAGATAGATTGAAAGAAACCAGGAAAAAGATTGATAGATTGATAGATAGGTGGATAGATATAACAATACTGAGATAGATAGACAGATAGATACAGACAGGCAGACAGAAAGAAAGAAACCAGGAAAAACTCATAGATAGATAGATAGATAGATAGATATAACAATACTGAGATAGGCAAATAGATACAACCAGACAGATCGAAAGAAACCACGAAAAAGACCAAGTTAGATAATTAGATAGATTTTTAGAAGAAAACCTTGAAAGAAAACCTTGACCTGTTGCATAGTCTGATTGAAAATTCTTGTTTCATATTTACACGATAGACATTACTAAATGTTTCTAACACTGCAGTAATGTGGTTGTACTGAAAATAACATACCTCGAAACTCAAAGATTGCGCGGACGAGTCTGGCTTGCAGGGTCATCGCGGGAAAGAAATATGGCTGCTGTAAGCACTATATTTAACGATGGGCGATCTCGAACCAGCGAGAATGGGATTGCACGTATGCAAATTCTCTCGAGATCGGGCGTGCATATAAGCATACGGCGACGGCTAGAGGGGGATCAAGCGATTACGTACGACGACCACGAAAAAAGCTGGCAGTAGCATTTTGACTGTTGCGACGGATGGACGAGGCATTTCGAGATAGATTTTGATTGTTGGTGAGCAGAGTGAAGCACAGTTGGGAGAACATTATTACTAGAAGTAAATTGAAGTATATATCAGTTAAAGCTCTCGTCTCGAAGAGAGAATTTAAAAAAAAAAAAAGAAGCGAGGCGGAAAATAGATAAAAAGTATTTTCTAACATCCTTCAAGCTAATCGAACACAACGATCATTATAGTGGGAAACAAAAAAAAAACAAACAAAAAACAAACAACTCAGAACTCCTTCAATTCAAATAAAGTCCTATTATCAGTGTACTATGAATGCTTTTGCTCAGTAATGATGAACAAAACATTAGCGGTGGAATCGCAGTAATAAGAGAACCGTTGTGAGCGGTTTAAAGTGCGCAAATGTATGTAAAATTTGATTAATTGTAATCTTCAGCTTCTGATCTTAAATTGAAAGCGGCCAAAATATTAAACTACATTTCCCCAAATTTCTGGAGGATAAAAAATGCCAGAGGCAAGCAAGAAGTTACCAAGGTTTTGGAAAATTATTTTTTTATGAATATTGTTCTGCCACAGGCCACGTGTTTCAGTTCCCAGATCCAAATCATGCGTACGGATCCTTTACTAAATGTATCTTCCTGGCATTGTCCGATTTATATAATATCTGGCTAAATTCAAATAGACACTTTCTGCATCTCATTTGCTCACCATTGGATAACAGTACCTATCGCTCGAAGTGCTTATTGGAAAATGTTGGTTAGTTTGATTGGTTTGTTTTACGGTATATCAACGCTTTTCGGGTCATTTTGACATTAGGTTTATTTATAATACCTGCTGTTGCTTAAATGTTCAACTCTCTAAGTATTAGACAGACTCGTCACTACTTAACTTCGGTAATTTAGTGGGAACCGGTGATTTCAACGCGACTTGACCGTAGAACTGTGTAAATGTTACCACCAAAATGTGTACATTGTTTACCGCCGTTTACCCATAATGCAATAAGAATAATATCTGTAAAAATAAATGGACGCAATATCAACAGTGTTATGATTAATGAAAGAGTTCAAAATAAACAAAATGTCAGATATGGAAATTGATTATGAATTTTCCAAATGTATCGGAGTTATTCCCCTTAGCATATTTAATGTTTCCTATTTTCTCTTACCACAGCAAGAAATTTGGTCCCACATTGAGCTCGGTTGAGGTATGCACCAGAGAATCTAGGGTTACGTATTTGACTTGGGACAACATGGAATAAACTACCTTCATCAGTAGTGAATGCCCCATTTCTAAACTCCTTCAAGGCAAAGTTGGATAATCTGTGGAATGATTATAAATATTCTGTGGAATTAAAATGAATATTTATAAGGAACAGCTGACAGGTCTCAGACCTAATATACTAGCTGAAAAAGATATTATTATGTTGGACTATCTAAGGTATAAGATCTACGAGATGTCGCCACTTTTATTTATGGACTTTACCAAAGTCAACAGCAATCATTGATCAATAAAAAACGACATAGAATGCAGTTAAGGTCGTTAATAATTTCTCTGAAATCAGATGCTAACTGTGTTGTATACTCTCTTTCCTTACTTTCTTACTTCTATTCTTCTATCGTCTCTTCTATCGTCTGGACTTCGTCTTGGGGACTTCGTGTCTGGTCTTCCACTGGGGATTTCTCTTTATCAGAAGCCCTGTGTCATTGGTAGTTTTTAGATAATAACACAAGACTTCGATTTAACTTAGATTATATTTTATTCTGAAATCCCCACAGACTACCTGCGCAGATTGAGTCGGCACCGTGCATAACACTACTTACCACCTCGTGGCTTTGGCCGATCTGACTAAAACTCTCTCTAATCTAAACCGGAAGAGGGTCTTCTCCACCGATTCTCACGGTATCCACCGGAAGGATCAGGATGAGCTCAAGCCTTGTCATTCAATCCTCCAAGGCCGCCGGTTGAACTTATAACAGCCATTTTGGTTTCTACACTAATGTACATAAATATTAGGGATCTAATAATTATGTAACAACTGGACTCTCTGCTAAGTAGATTCTCTGTTAAAACGAGAACACTCTTGTTCTTCCTAGGATTTCTAGGAATACAACAGACATTCTGCAAATGAGACAACACCCTTCTCTATCATTGAATTTACCAAGAGGAAACATGAACATCTAAAATTGCGACCAGAATCGTAACAAACCGTTTACACCTTGACACGGAGTAACTGATCAAGGAAGCTACCGATGAATGTTCGCCGACAATTCACTTCAACATTCTACCGCTTAACGTCTCTACTGGAGATTGACTTTAGATTAAATCAATGTAGAATGCTCACTCCAGGACGAATTTCGCTTGGAAAATCAGAATCCTTTGATGAAGCTTACAAAGAAACCCGAATTTTCAGTATGTGTGTGGGCGAGACACATGATCGGGTCTTATTGGTCACAGTAGTGACACTAACAATGGACCCTTTGATAATTTCGTCTCCCATTGCTGTCCGCTTTTTCAATTATTTGATAATCGGCTTTTGTATTATCGTGTGAAGTCTTGATACCTCATCACAGAGGACGAATGTTGGGTGTTAGGGCCTATCAAAACAAACCCTTTATCAGTGTCCACTTGGCCTTTTTTTTTTCAACTTTTGATTATCGGATTTTTCCGTTGGTGTGTGTGTGAAATGTTGTATGCATATCAAAGTAATACTTTCGTTTAGCAAGTATTATAACAAGTTTCTGTCTGCGGTCACCATGAAGATTATGATTGCCAACTGCAATTCTAACTCCCAATTCTTTGGATTTGTCAGGTTAAGACTAATTTTAGGTCCTAATTGAACTTAATCCCTCTAAATTGTTGGATGGTGGCATATCTATCTATCTATCTATATTTTCCTGTTTATTTTACTGAGAGAGAGAGAGAGAGAGAGAGAGAGAGAGAGAGAGAGTGGTATCAAGTTTCCTTGATAGGATTCAACCAAAATTGAGAACGCAAACGTACATATAAAGATTTTCTTTTATATTTTTACATATGCGGAGTATTATCAAGAAATGAATAAATGGATACCTTAGTGTAGATAAAAATTATTTTTGCATTTCTTTGCCTCATCAGTTTATTTATTCATTTACAACACACACAACACACACACACACACACACACACACACACATATATACATATATATATATAAGTATGTACATGTTTGTGTGCTTTTGATATATCGGTGTATAATTATACATGAGAACGACTGCAATAATTAAAAGGGTTGTATGTATTTAGCCCGGAGTGGCAGAATCTGTTAGGTTTCAATGTATGGGTTAAATTAAAGTGATCAGTTTAAAAATGAGTTTTAAAAGATTTGAAGGAATAAAACAAAACGAATTCGGCATAAAATAACCCCAAAACGGTTGACATGCCGTAAAATACAACCAACCAACCAATTTTATTTCGAATAACATTGATTTCACAGCATTTTTCAAATGTCAATCGGTACTAAATAACGGAAGCTTATTTCATACGTTTCTGCCGATTTCAAATATTTTCATATTCGATTTTTCTCGCTCTTCAAGTCCAAATGCGTCAGATTTCAAATTCAAGGACGCATGAATTATTTAAAATCTAAAATGGTTCAAGAAATGTTTCTATGGATTTATTTTTTTTTTTTTTACTTAATCTGAAACCCCTTTGAGCTTTGTCGGCAAGTAACGTATCTTTCACGAACAAATCAAGCAGAATGGAACATTTTTAGAGGGGAAAAATAGAGGCAATACAATTCTCTCAGGTAAGATATGCAGAATTTCATTTAATAGCTACTTGTCATGAATAAACCAAAAGTATTTCCTCGTGTTTTTTTTAATATGGAGGAATTTAAAATCACAAACGCACGCATACACACACACACACTCACACACACACACACATTCACGCATATATATATATATGTATATATATATTTAAAGATTATGGGACTATATTACCGTTACTCAAGTTTCATGCGTATTAGGCAATCCGTAGATTTTTTTCTTGCCATTTTTTTACTATTCGCCCGACTGAGGATTGCCTAATTTGCATATAACTCGAGTGACGGTCATATAGTCCTATAATATTGCATTATAGGTTTTAAACAGGGTCCGCTGATTTGATATTGGGCACTTTTGTATGCAAACATTTTTAATTTGCTATCATTCACTATATATATATATATATATATATATATATATATATATATATATATATATTTTATGGGGGGTGAATAAAAAGGCCTTAAATATCATGGGTATCGTGATTACCATAATGACGATACCCATGGTATTTAAGGCTTTTTTATTCACAAATAACTTTGCTCTGTTTATAATAATTAAACATTGAGCTCTCATACGAAACCTGAACTCTACAACAAACTACTGGTAGAGAATAGGACCAGCCTAGAATCCCCTGTATCAAGAAACTTGGTATCCTAACAAAGAGTATATATATATATATATATATATATATATATATATATTATTATGTGTGTGTGTGTGTGTGTGTGTGTGTGTGTGTGTGTGAAGAAAGGAAGTGAATCCGACGGTATGTAGTATATTAGGAAAAATGAAAAAACACAGGTTTAAATGGGTTAAGTGGTGAGTTTATTGGCCGACGCTGCAGTGTTTCGATCTATTAATTAGATCATCTTCAGGGCATTTGTTGGTATATGGAAGGTGATAAGAAATTATTTATCACAGAATAACGAGAAAAGCGAGTGGTAGTTATTGTTATTCAGTCTATATATATATATATATATATATATATATATATATATATAGTAGGATGATACATGCTTTAAATGTATAAAGAAAGGTCATTTTCAATTTCAACGGTCGGATTATTGTAGCTTGTTATCAGTTGAGTTTGCTATGTCGAGTATACTAGCACGGTACTTTCACGGAGGTGACCTGTCAATTCCGGAGTCAAGTCGGGGTTGCTATTGCAGCCAATATGTTGTTGAAAAACCCGAAATTTGCTATGATAATAGACCATCACTGATTACCTTCCTTTATGCATCTAAAGAATGTATCATCCGACAATACATAAACAGACACACACACACACACACACACACACCACACACACATATATATATATATATATATATATATATATATATATATATTAAAATATTATATCGATTTCAAATAAACAAATATGGGAAATGTTTTAAGTAAAAAAGGCAATTGTAAATTCATCCATTATTTGTGTTTTTTTTTTCCTCTCTCCAGAAATCTGCATTTTTTTTAGACACCAAAAATATTAATTTCTATGTTTCGCACTTTTGTCCTCATCTTTATTGTGGTTTGTATTAAAATAAGGTTTCGGCTGTTGTATCCTCCGGCCTTCTCAGGATTTCCGTGTGTATCCGAATATAGTAATGACACAAACCGAGTGTTATGGTTTAACGATCGTTGCGTTTATTTTGGCGTGAAAAATTCGGAAGGACAAAGGAATTGAAAGCAAAGTGATTAACAGTAGATAAAGGAGTCAAAGTTGAACGGAACTAGAAGGTTCCGCTAGAGAACAATGAATATGTGAACATTTGGCGGGAAATCCAGACAAAGAGGAAATTGAACAAAGAAAACAATAGATAGGGTAGCATCAGACAGAAAGTCTGGTTTAACAAAAAAATGAAACAAAAGACTTCCTATTGTACTACGTGACGAAGCTGGGTTTTTTTCGGGATTGGAGCTAGAACAAAAGATGTGTGGGCGGGTTGCGCTTACTTAAGCAGTCAGAGTCAGACTGACCGCAGAGAGACAGCGGACGGAGAACGAAGTGACCGACGCGGTCACGCACCGCCGCGGCCAAGGGCGGTGAGACGCCACCAGCCACCGCCTATACCTCAACATTCGCCAGCCATCTCATTAGTAGTAGTCATTGTCAAGCTCGCCACCCACACGCACCACGAGAGAATTAAAGAAATAAACTAAGGTTTGTTATAATGTCCATGTGTTGAGTCTCTACGCCGACTACTAACCTACCCGACTTAGCAGCGTGAATATGAGTTTGAAGAAGCCGCTATGCAACACGAAGAAGACCGGACGATACAGCAGCGGAAATGTTTTGTTTTTATATACCAAGGTTAAAGAGCCCAGTCTGACTTACAATTTACCCATAACTGAAGGGAGAATAGTTGGATTCCGACCTTTCCCAAGAGTATTAGCGCTACGGGGCGGATAAAGAAGTGATTCATTGGCAATTCAGTCTCGAAAGACTATGATAAAAGTTTTTGTGTGCCCCTGAAGTTGCAGTCCGAAACATCAAAATACCACAGTATAGATGAGAACAACACCCCGAATTATCAAAATACCACAGTATAGATGAGAACTACAGTCCGAAACATCAAAATACCACAGTATAGTTGGGGACAACAGTCCGAAACATCAAAATTATTCACATCAAACGACATCTCAAAATTAAAGACAAATAATACACCCCACCCCCCAAAAAAGAAGAAATTCTTAAATAATTCTTAGATTATTTATTTTACCGATTGGAGATTTATTCCATCTTGTAGCCTCAATTTGGTTTCGACAAAAATAGCCATCTGCTCTTCTTTCTATTCAAACATTTATTCAGTTCACTCAGCGTTTATCTTAGGGGTCATTCAGAACGCTATTTTCATTGTTTTCTTCTATTAAATATATGGCGTCTGTTTCTCTTCTTCTAGTGTGTGTGTGGGGGGGGGTCTGAGTGTGTGTGTGTGTGTGTGTGTGTGTGTGTTCACGAGGCTTTCTACTTTTGTCTCAAGTTTACAGATGACGCGCTGTCATTATTCGATTAATTATTAAAATTAGCATTTCCACCATTAGTTATTTCGATATTACCATTTCACCGCAAGAATTTTCGTGCCTTTTAAGAACTATTTAGAAATTGTTCAGGTGTAGTAATTATATACTGGATTTTTCAGACGATCGTCCCCATAATATGAGGGATTTTTGAGAATACTAACATGGATGACATTTTATCTTTCTTGAAAGAAATAAAAAACATATCAGAAATTATTAATTATAAGATATATCCACAAAATCACATTTGTAAAAGAAACGTAAGTACCGACCTTTATCTTACACCCTCTTTTGGCATTAAATAACCCACAGGGTTATTATACCATTCTACAAAATAAACCAAACCAAACCAAACCAAATGAAGTTAATGATAATTATTTATACCAATTTGAAGATATTAATAATTTGAAACATAGGTTTCTATATTTCAATATTCCTTATTTCAGCTTTAAATAACTCGAAAAGGGTTGATATGCCGTAAAACAACCAAATCAACCCATCATTATTGTTGATGTTTCGAACCCTAATATTGACATAGTAAACTATTCGACCCTCCAATCCCTCTACCATGAGCATGGTGTGGCACAAGTTAAATTTTTAAGTCGTCTACAGAGCTATCTTTCTCATTGATGGATTGTCTCACCAAGGCAAACGATCCCAGTCTGTCCTATTATTTGCCAATAGCTAAAGAGAGAACAGATGGTTTTATACATTTCCATTAGGATCAGCGCGAAGTAAAACTTAAACAGTTTCGTCCAGTATTTGAACTCGAAACGTGGATACCTTTTCCTACGATGATAACTTTTACGTTAAGATTTCATTCCTAGTCTTGAATTGTCCTGGTTATAAATGCATCTAGTGATGGAGTTTCAATTCTGGAACATTGGGAAATGCTAAGGACCACAAAAAATTATTGCGATTATCCAGGTATTCATTCAGAATTGGAGTGGTAGTACGTGTTAGGGTCCTATCTATGGGTTGAATAGAAAAAATGACTTTTAAAAATGTGTCAAAAATATTGTGTATAAAAATGTTTGAATACCCATCAAGCATGAATAGAAAAAAAGGTATTTGGAATAAAATAACCCAATAAGGGTTGACATACCGTAAAATCCAACCAACCAACAAGCCAACTGTTTATGAGACAGACAGAGCCTTTTATGGTGTGTGTGTCTGGTTGCTTCGGCCACTGGACCGGTAATTTAAATTATAGCGTGATCCGAGGGGTGCCATCTTCCATAGGCAACACCTGGCCCATGAATGTAAAGGGGCAGGGCTGGGTTTATTGCTCGGTGTCTGAGGTGCCCCATTAAGGGGCAATTTTAAGGGCGTCCACACATTTTTTGAGCTTGCCATCCCATGAGATTTTGTTCGTGGGTGGTCCTACATATAACGGACCTTTTTGTCTGACCGGCATAAGTGGGACGCGCGGGGGATACCCACAACCTTGTACGATTTGATTGCGGAAGCCAATCAGTTAACATCATTCCCATTTATCAAAAGAGTTTCCTTCTGACAAAACAGATGTCGGTTTCATTTCAAATCTTTGATGAGAAAAACATCAGATATTTTGAACAGAAGAAGGAAATTGAATTTGATAATAAAAGGAAAAATAAGATTGGCTAAAACGTCACCGTAAAGATAAATGCGAAAATGAAGATATATGTCATGGAAGTCGAGATTTCGAATAAGTATTCCTCATGTTTGGCCTAGTGTAAAGCAAAGACTATCATTTAGAGTGGCCAGTGTGAAGAGAATGTATATTGTAAGGGGGGGGGTACTTTAGAGGAGATCGGGGGTGGGTGTCGCTTATGAATATTAAACAGTTGTCG
>CM042147.1:16813504-16815787 GCA_023376005.1 Doryteuthis pealeii | reverse complement strand
GACACACTGCACACACACACTACACACACACACCACACATATATATATATATATATATATTATATAATTAATATATATATATATATTATAACTTACACCTTAACTTCAATTAAATTAATGTTGTTGATAGTAAAATTAATAGTATACTTATCTCACCTCTGCTCGTACCTGTACGTGGAGAGCTTGAATCTTGGTTGCTGGACGATGCTCAGTGCATCAATTCCAATTATGTTGTATTGCCTTGGATTCTGGGAAAAAGCTTGAATGCAAACATTCTGCCCTTCTCCATTAATAGTGTTAACAAATAACAACAAGGCCATTTATTTTTGCTCATAGATTTATTTTCCCCGAACCCGAACTATTCCCGACAAGTTGCCACCGTGCTCCCTCACGGCCATTCCTACCAACTCACTCTAAATAATTTCACCTCCAACACTCCCTCCTCTCACCAACTTTGCCCCACTTCTCCATTCCCTTCCAATAGAAACAAATGCAAAGTGCCTCAAATTATCATCCTTAAACTTTTCCATTATCATCTAAACACCTGATTCTTATTTCCTTACAAAACTTTTTTCCGTGTCAATTACACTCACTATTACGCATGCTGCTTCCTCCTCTATATAACATAAACTTATATATATGTAACATAATAGAGGGACGGTTTATGTTGTATCGTCTCGTAGGAAATGGACTCGCGACACGGTTCAAACTTGACGGTGCTGTTTGCATTTCAATCACTCTAACAATGAAAGTCGCATCAACTATTTCTTCCTCAATATATGGTAAATAGATGACAGACTTGTGCATCTTTTAACTTTGGGTTAAGAACCAAACATAGAGAAGAAAAATGAGTTCATATCTTTTAACTCTGCTAAAGAAATTACCTTTTCTACATCCTGCTCTGCATGGTTGGCCAAAATGAATATAAATTATAGGTTGGTGTGTGGTTGTTATTATTTTGATATATCAACTGGAATGTCCATTAAGAAGAATAAAACAAAACATTCCTTCTGTATAAAAAAACCAAACAGCAACCAACCTACCACCCCTAAAAACTGCTATATATATATTTACCAACTCCTCCGCCACGATAGGGATGTGACGCCCCTCAAAGTCAATTTCTTAAGCGAGTTTAACATGTTTGAATTCAAAGTTTTCCTTCTCCTAGAAACATTGCCTAACCATGCGTTAAAGCCCCAGTCTCCACTATTTACCCATAGCTGGAGGAGATAGAAATTCATACTTTCCCAATGTATTAGCCCTAAGCTGGAAATCAATTACCACTCCATTGATTGAACTCCGTGTTGACGATCCATTCCTATGACTTAACCCATTACACACGTGCTTCCTACTTGTATATAAATCAGCAACTTATATTGAAGGTCATTTAATAAATGAATGTGAATGTTGCCAACTTGTTTTGCTAATATAAAGAATTAGTGAGTTTAGTTCTCACAAAGCCTTACATACTTCCAGCTTTGCTAAAATAATGATAAATAATAATAAAAATGTTTAAAATATCTCCTTTGAATTTATAGATTAATACAAGAAAGAATTTTAAAATAATACAAAACAGGCCTCTTATATAAATACTGACCAAAAAAATATTTGAGTATACCCAATCAAACATTGTATTCACCTATATTCCATCAGGTAAAATTCTGAAAAAAAAGTATCAATAAACTATACAAAATAAAAAAACACCACCAGGGCGATGAAAAATACATTTTTTGAAACATATTCACGCAGGTGGATAAAAATAAAGAGTCAGCAGTTTGTATCCAAGGATAAAATCATATAGAAATTCATTAAAGATTAAAAAATTAAACCAATTGAAATGTAAACTTTAATATGTATTAGAATAAATTAGAAACTATATATAGATATATAATACCAGTCATTATTATTAAACTTCTTTTTAAAACAACAGATGTCTAATTTGCATGTTCAAATTTTGAGTTAATTATTATATATTATATATTTGAGAGGTAATGTAGTAAGCAGTTACGTAATTTGTTACAGACAAAAACAGGGAAGTGAATCTCCATTATTAATAAAATATTCTAAAATGAAAAAAAATAGAGGGGACAATAATTAATATCACTTTTGAACATTGACAATGTGTCGGTCTCGTCTCCGTGCTCGTCGTCGTCAAAAAATCTTCAGCAACTCAAAAATCCGACTGACTGCTTGTCGTCACTCCCACTTTCTACTTATACTAGTTTTCCTCAACATCCGGCTGTCTGCGCCCCACACACAGTCTCGAAGCAAACCCGAACGCCG
>CM042147.1:16771004-16806004 GCA_023376005.1 Doryteuthis pealeii | reverse complement strand
CGAAGAGAGAATTAAAAAAAAAAAAAAAGAAGCGAAACGGAAAATAGATAAAAGTATTTTCTAACATCCCTTCAAGCTAATCGAACACAACGATCATTATTGTGGAAAAAAAAAAAAAAAAAAAAAACAAACAAACAAACTCAGAACTCCTTCAATTCAAATAAAGTCCTATTATCAGTGTACTATGCATGCTTTTGCTCAGTAATGATGAACAAAACATTAGCGGTGGAATCGCAGTAATGAGAGAACCGTTGTGAGCGGTTTAAAGTGCGCAAATGTATGTAAAATTTGATTAATTGTAATCTTCAGCTTCTGATCTTAAATTGAAAGCGGCCAAAATATTAAACTACATTTCCCCAAATTTCTGGAGGATAAAAAATGCCAGAGGCAAGCAAGAAGTTACCAAGGTTTTGGAAAATTATTTTTTTATGAATATTGTTCTGCCACAGGCCACGTGTTTCAGTTCCCAGATCCAAATCATGCGTACGGATCCTTTACTAAACGTATCTTCCTGGCATTGGCCGATTTATATAGTATCCGGCTAAATTCAAATAGACACTTTCGGCATCTCATTTGCTCACCATTGGATAACAGTACCTATCGCTCGAAGTGCTTATTGGAAAATGTTGGTTAGTTTGATTGTTTTGTTTTACGGTATATCAACGCTTTTCGGGTCATTTTGACATTAGGTTTATTTATAATACCTGCTGTTGCTTAAATGTTCAACTCTCTAAGTATTAGACAGACTCGTCACTACTTAACTTCGGTAATTTAGTGGGAAACGGTGATTTCAACGCGACTTGACCGTAGAACTGTGTAAATGTTACCACCAAAATGTGTACATTGTTTACGGCCATTTACCCATAATGCAATAAGAATAATATCTGTAAAAATAAATGGACGCAATATCAACAGTGTTATGATTAATGAAAGAGTTCAAAATAAACAAAATGTCAGATATGGAAATTGATTATGAATTTTCCAAATGTATCGGAGTTATTCCCCTTAGCATATTTAATATTTCCTATTTTCTCTTACCACAGCAAGAAATTTGGTCCCACATTGAGCTCGGGTGAGTTATGCACCAGAGAATATAGGGTTACGTATTTGACTTGGGTCAACATGGAATAAACTACCTTCATCAGTAGTGAATGCCCCATCTCTAAACTCCAAAGTTGGATAATCTGTGGAATGATTATAAATATTCTGTGGAATTAAAATGAATATTTATAAGGAATAGCTGACAGGTCTCAGACCTAATATACTAGCTGAAAAAGATAGTATTATGTTGGACTATCTAAGGTATAAGATCTACGAGATGTCGCCACTTTTATTTATGGACTTTACTAAAGTCAACAGCAATCATTGATCAATAAAAAACGACATAGAATGCAATTAAGGTCGTTAATAATTTCTCTGAAATCAGATGCTAACTGTGTTGTATACTCTCTTTCCTTACTTTCTTACTTCTGTTCTTCTAGCGTTTGGACTTCGTCTTGGGGACTTCGTGTCTGGTCTTCCATTGGGGATTTCTCTTTATCAGAAGCCCTGTGTCATTGGTAGTTTTTAGATAATAACACAAGACTTCGATTTAACTTAGATCATATTTTATTCTGAAATCCCCACCAGACTACCTGCGCAGATTGAGTCGGCACCGTACATAACACGACTTACCACCTCGAGGCTCTGGCCGATCTGACTAAACTCTCTCTAATCTAAACCGGAAGAGGGTCTTCTCCACTGATTCTAACGGTATCCACCGGAAGGATCAGGATGAGGTCAAGCCTTGTCATTCAATCCTTCAGGCCGCCGGCTGAACTTATAACAGCCATTTTGGTTTCTACACTACTGTACATAAATATTAGGGATCTAATAATTATGTAACAACTGGACTCTCTGCTAAGTAGATTCTCTGTTAAAACGAAAACACTCTTGTTCTTCCTAGGATTTCTAGGAATACAACAGACATTCTGCAAATGAGACAACACCCTTTTCTGTCATTGAATTTACCAAGAGGAAACATGAACATCTAAAATTGCGACCGTTTACACCTTGACACGCAGGAACTGATCAAGGAAGCTACCGATGAATGTTCGCCGACAATTCACTTCAACATTCTACCGCTTAACATCTCTACTGGAGATTGACTCTAGATTAAATCAATGTAGAATGCTCACTCCAGGACGAATTTCGCTTGGAAAATCAGAATCCTTTGATGAAACTTACAAAGAAACCCGAATTTTCAGTATGTGTGTGGGCGAGACACATGATCGGGTCTTATTGGTCACAGTAGTGACACTAACAATGGACCCTTTGATAATTTCATCTCCCATTGCTGTCCGCTTTTTCAATTATTTGATAATCGGCTTTTGTATTATCGTGTGAAGTCTTGATACCTCATCACAGAGGACGAATGTTGGGTGTTAGGGCCTATCAAAACAAACCTTTTATCAGTGTCCACTTGGCCTTTTTTTTTCAACTTTTGATTATCGGATTTTTCCGTTGGTGTGTGTGTGAAATGTTGTGTACATATCAAAGTAATACTTTCGTTTAGCAAGTATTATAACATGTTTCTGTCTGCGGTCACCATGAAGATTATGATTGCCAACTGCAATTCTAATTCCCAATTCTTTGGATTTGTCAGGTTAAGACTAATTTTAGGTCCTAATTGAACTTAATCCCTCTAAATTGTTGGATGGTGGCATATCTATCTATCTATCTATCTATCTATATCTTTTTCCTGTTTATTTTCCTGAGAGAGAGAGAGAGAGAGAGAGAGAGAGAGAGAGAGAGAGAGAGAGAGAGAGAGAGATGATGTGTTAGTATAGCATTCAATTCTAAGACTAACCACAAGAAAGGAATTAATACTTCCCTTAATTCAACCAATTTATTGGCTAGCATATGAAATAACAAACAACAATATAAAGTCCTTCCTGTATATAAAGTTGAGTTTAAGGGACTTACCGGTGCGTTGGGTGATCTTAGGGTGATTTCTGGAAGCCCTTTTAATCGCTGCCTCGCGGTACCGCTGGTGGAATATATCTGTCTGGGCTTTTGGATAGTGCGCCAAAACTCTGGGCTATCACGTGATTGGTATATCCAATCACAGAGTCTCTCCCTCACTCACTCTATATACAGGAATAACCATTTTACTGACCCAACATCAGGTTAAGACTAATTTTAGGTCCTAATTGAACTTAATCCCTTTAAATTGTTGGATGGTGGCATATCTATCTATCTATCTATCTATCTATCTATCTAGAGAGAGAGAGAGAGAGAGAGAGAGGGGGTGGTATCAAGTTTCCTTGATAGGATTCAACCAAAATTGAGAATGCAAACGTACATATAAAGATTTTCTTATATATTTTTACATATGCGGAGTATTATCAAAAAATGAATAAATGGATACCTTGGTGTAGATATAAATTATTCGGCATTTCTTTGCCTCGTCAGTTTATTCATTCATTATACACACACACACGTGCGCGCATATATATATATATATAATATATATATATATATATATATATTATATATATATATATGCAAGTATGTACATGTTTGTGTGCTTTTAATATATTGTTGTATAATTATACATGAGAGTGATTGCAATAATCAAAAAGGTTGTATGTATATTTCTTTTAAAGGTCAATAGTTTGACTAATAAGTCCGATCTTCACTATATTTTGAGACTTATATTAAATTTATTAGATATTAGGAATTGCCTATGACCTCTTAATTGTTAATCAATAGACATATTATGCTGGTCTTATCTAGGTCTTTATGATTAAAAAAAGATTAAACACGTGTTTAGGATATTCTAGTATCTTCTCCAGGATTCGATTAACCACTTTCTGATTCTGTATATAAATATACTTATATAGTGATATATCCTGGTTAAGGGATATATTCTTGAAGTTGGTAATTGGTATATTATCGCAGTAGTAATTGGTATATCGAATAGCAATCCGTCTGCCGAGCAGTTGTGGTATCGTCTAGCGAGTAAAGTTAGCTTGTAGGCATTAGGTAGAGGACGAACACAGTGTCGACTATTTATACATGACACTGTCCAATCAGATTATAGTAAGGGGGTACCAAGGTATTTACATATTCATTACATTATATAGAGAATGTGGTTAATTGGATATTGAGGAAAATACTAAAAGATCTGAAACACGTGTCGCAGAAGTAACATTTTTTTAAAAGTCATTTATAAGTCAGTTTTTTTCTTGTGTTAGATCGAACAAGCTTACCGTCCAGTCGGCAGGGGCTTTAGAATACACCAAATGCACCTCTGCAGAGGGGTAAGTCCCCTCAATGGGGACATCTGTTGGCCGTGGGTGGCAACCCGTTATGTTTACGGACGAAATCCTGTAGGCTAAGCAGTCCATGAAATGCAACACTCCACTTTAGCCCTTACTTAGGCTAGACGGGCGATCGGAGAGGCCTCGTCCGATCAGTCGATTGGTCACATCAATCTCTAACACCTATATGATTGACCCAACCCTGTTGTCTTTATTGCAAACACCCAACCCTTTTTATCATACATGTGGTAGAAGGCGGTTGCTGAGGGTCTTAGAATCCTGAGTAGGACTTTAATCTGCATCTAATGGTGACGTTTCAATTTTTGAGCTCTTGAGTTTGGAGTACCACTTCATCTCCATTACTCCCAGGTCCACTCTAACCCGAAGTGGCAGAATCTATTAGGTTTCAATGTATGGGTTAAATGAAAATCAATTTCAAAATGAGTTTAAAAAGATTTGAATGGATAAAACAAAACGAAATCGGCATAAAATAACCCCAAAACGGTTGACATGCCGTAAAATACAACCAACCAAGCAATTTTATTTCGAATAACATTGATTTCACAGCATTTTTCAAATGTCAATCGGTACTAAATAACGGAAGCTTATTTCATACGTTTCTGCCGATTTCAAATATTTTCATATTCGATTTTTCTCGCTCTTCAAGTCCAAATGCGTCAGATTTCAAATTCAAGACGCATGAATTATTTAAAATCTAAAATGGTTCAAGAAACGTTTCTATGGATTTAATTTTTTTTTTACTTAATCTGAAACCCCTTTGAGCTTTGGCGGCAAGCAACGTATCTTTCACGAACAAATCAAGCAGAATGGAACATTTTTAGAGGGGAAAAATAGAGGCAATACAATTCTCTCAGGTAAGATATGCAGAAATTCATTTAATAGCTACTTGTCATGAATAAACCAAAAGTATTTCTTTGTGTTTTTTTAATATGGAGGAATTTAAAATCACAACGCATGCATAAACACACACACACACACACACACACACACACATATTATATATATATATATATATATATATATACATGTATATATATATATTTAAAGATTATGGGACTATATTACCGTTACTCAAGTTTCATGCGTATTAGGCAATCCGTAGACTTTTTCTTGCCATTTTTTTACTATTCGCCCGACTGAGGATTGCCTAATTTGCATATAACTCGAGTGACGGTCATATAGTCCTATAATATTGCATTATAGGTTTTAAACAGGGTCCGCTGATTTGATATTGGGCACTTTTGTATGCAAACATTTTTCATTTGCTATCATTCACTATATATATATATATATATATATATATATATATATATATATATATATATATATATATATGTATGTGTGTGTGTGTGTGTGTGAATAAAAAGGCCTTAAATACCATGGGTATCGTGATTACGATAATGACGATACCCCTGGTATTTAAGGCCTTTTTATTCATAAATAAATTTGCTCTGTTTATAAAAATGAAATATTGGGCTCTCATACGGAACTGAACTCTACAACAAACTACTGGTACAGAATAGGACCAGCCAAGAATCACCCTGTATCAAGAAACTTGGTACCCCAACAAAGAGTATATATTATATATATATATATATATTATATATATATATATATATATCGTCGGCTGATACATTCTTTAAATGTATAAAGAAAGGTCATTTTCAATTTCAACGGTCGAATTATTGTAGCTTGTTATCAGTTAAGTTTGCTATGTCGAGTCTACTAGCACGGTACTTTAAGGGAGGTGATCTGACAATTCCGGAGTCAGGTCGGGGTTGCTATTATCATCCGACTATACATAAACAAACACGCACACACGCGCGCGTGCGCGCACGCACCCCCCATATATATATATATATATATTAATAAGTCCTCCAGAGACACGGATTTCGGCGTTTCACGCCTCTTCAGTGTGGCTAGACACAACTATCTTTGGCTAGAGTCGAACTCAGGCTGACCGTTTTGGCAGCCTGATATTTTATCCCCTCGTCCACTGACAGCTGTAACAGGGACTGGTGTTTTAAAACTATTTAGTACATAGGTTTGTTTATGTATTTTACGGTCACAAAGAGATCAAATTTCTGGGGAAACGATCATTGCTTATATGCTTAGTAGTGAGAGTCAATTTAAATTACCAATTAGAGAGCTCATACCAAATTTATGGGAGCATATATTAATAAGTCATTCACAGACACGTGTTTCGGCGTTTCACGTCTCTTCAGTGTGGCTAGACACAACTATATTTGGCTTCAGTCGCTTCATTTCATTTTTTAAAATATTATATCGATTTCAAAATATACAAATATGGGAAATGCTTTAATTTTAAAAAAAAGAGACAATTATAAATTCATCCATTATTTGTGTTTTTTTTCCTCTCTCCAGAAACCTGCATTTTTTTAGACACCAAAAATATTAATTTTGATGTTTTGCACTTTTGTCCTCATCTTTATTGTGGTTTGTCTTAAAATAAGGTTTCGGTTGCTGTATCCTCCGGCCTTCTCAGGATTTCCGTGTGCATCCGAATATAGTAATGACACAAACCGAGGAAGACCGGACGATACAGCAGCGGAAACGTTTTGTTTTTATATACCACAATAAAGATTAGGACAGCAGTCCGAAACATTAAAATACCACAGTATAGATGAGAACAACACCCCGAATTATCAAAATACCACAGTATAGATGAGAACTACAGTCCGAAACATCAAAATACCACAGTATAGTTTGGGACAACAGTCCGAAACATCAAAATTATTCCCATCAAACGTCATCTCAAAATTAAAGACAAATAATACCCCCCCCCCACCACCACCAAAAAAAGAAGAAATTCGAAAATAATTCTTAGAGGATGTATTTTACCGATTGGAGATTTATTCCATTTTGTAACCTCAATTTGGTTTCGACAAAATAGCCATCTGCTCTTCTTTCTATTCAAACATTTATTCAGTTCACTTTGCGTTTATCTTAGGGGTCATTCAGAACGCTATTTTCATTGTTTTCTTCTATTAAATATATGGCGTTTGTTTCTCTTCTTCTAGTGTGTGTGTGTGGGGGGGATCTAAGTGTGTGTATGTGTGTGTATGTGTGTGTGTGTGTGTGTGTTCACGAGGCTTACTACTTTTGTCTCAAGTTTACAGATGACGCGCTGTCATTATTCGATTAATTATTAAAATTAGCATTTCCACCATTAGTTATTTAGATATTACCATTTCACCGCAAGAATTTTCGTGTCTTTTAAGAACTATTTGGAAATTGTTCAGGTGTAGTAATTATGTACTGGATTTTTCAGACGATCGTCCCCATAATATGAGGGATCTTTGAGAATACTAACATGGATGACATTTTATTTATCTTGAAAGAAATAAAAAATATATCAGAAATTATTAATTATAAAATATATCCACAAAATCACATTTGCAAAAGAAAATTAAGTACCAACTTTTATCTTACACTCTCTTTTGGTATTAAATAACCCACAGGTTTATTATACCATTCTACAAAATAAACCAAACCAAACCAAATGAAGTTAATGAAAATTATTTATACCAATTTGAAGATATTAATAATTTGAAACATAGAAACTTTGATCAATATTCCTTGTTTCGGCTTTAAATAACTCGAAATGGGTTGATATGCCGTAAAACAACCAAATCAACCCTTCATTATTGTTGATGTTTCGAACCCTAAAATTGACACAGTAGACTATTCGACCTTCCTAATACCAAATCCTTCTACAATGAGCATGGTGTGATACAAGGTAAAGTTTTAAGCCGTCTAAAGCTTGCATGAATTCAGGGCTATCTTTCTCATTGATGAATTGTCTCACCAAGGCTAATGATCCCAGTCTGTCCTATTATTTGCCAATAGCTAAAGGGAGAACATATGGTGTTATGCCTTTCCATTAGGATCAGCGCGAAGTAAAACTTAAACAGTTTCGTCCAGTATTTGAACTCGAAACGTGGATACCTTTTCCTACGATGATAACTTTTACGTTAAGATTTCATTCCTACTCTTGACTTGTCCTGGTTATAAATGCATCTAATGATTGAGTTTCAATTTTGAAATTTCGGGAAATGGTATGGACCACAAAAAATATTGCGATTATCCAGGTATTCATTCAGAATTGGAGTGGTAGTACGTGTTAGGGTCCTATCGATGGGTTAGATAGAAAAATGACTTTTAAATGTGTATAAAAATGTTTGAATACCCATCAAGCATGAATAGAACAAAAAGTACTCGGAATAAAATAGCCCAACAAGGGTTGATATACTGTAAAATCCAACCAACCAACAAGCCAACTGTTTGTGAGACAGACAGAGCATTGTACGGGTTGTGTTTCTGGTTGCTTCATCCCCTGGACCGGTAATTTAAATTATAGCGTGATCCGAGGGGTGCAATCTCCCATAGGCAACCCCTGGCCCTTGAATTCAAAGGGGCAGCACTGGGTTTCTTGCCCGGTGTCTGAGGTGCCCCCTTGAGGGGCGATTTTGAGGGGGTCCACGTATTTTTTGCGCTTGCCATCCCATGAGATTTTGTTCGTGGGTGGTCCTACATTAAATGTACCTTTGTGTCTGACCGGCATAAGTGGGATGCGCGGGGGATACCCAGAACCTTGTACGATTTGATTGCGGAAGCCAATCAGTTAACATTATTCCCATTTATCAAAAGAGTTTCCTTCTGACAAAACAGATGTCGGTTTCCTTTCAAATCTTTGATGAGAAAAACATCAGAAATGTCGAACAGAAGAAGGAAATTGAATTTGAGAATAAAAGGAAAAATAAGATTCGCTAAAACGTCACCGTAAAGATAAATGCGAAAATGAAGATATATGTCATGGAAGTCGAGATTTAGAATAAGTATTCCTTATGTTTGGCCTAGTGTAAAGCAAAGACTATCATTTAGAGTGGCCAGTGTGAAGGGAATGTATATTGTAAGGGTGGGGGGTACTTTAGAGGAGATCGGTGGTGGGTGTCGCTTATGAATATTAAACAGTTGTCGACTTTGATTTAAATGATTGGCAAAATAAACCACGTAGTAACATCAAAATCCATTCCCTATATCACAGAGGGGTTCGTGGAGTAATGGTAGCGTCGTAGAAAATGGACAGGGCATCACAAGTTCAAATCCTGAATAATGCTGTCTGCATTTCATATAGCGTTATCTGGTCAGTAATATGCGTTTATATTTATGTGTGGAGTTACATGGGGGAGTGCTTTCTATGTTTAAAAGTAGCAATCATGAGATGCACCCAGAAGTTTTGACGCCAGGGTCATTTCCGACCAGTTCCAGGAGCAGTCAATCAGAAATTATCTCCGAGAATTGACTAAAATAGAAGATACTAGATATACTTAAATATCCTCTCCATCACTCTGGTAAGTCTCACAAACTTGACTCTACACAAACGAAGGGCGTTTAGATTGTTAGTTTTTGTCTAGTTGTTAAATAAACCATTAGAATTAAAGTAAGTTATAATTCATTTATTTGTTGCTGTTAGCCTTAGAATAAACGGTACACTAACGCAATATCGGTAATAAACTTATGAAAGGTATAAATCTAACTATTCTCCTTCCAGCTATTAGTGAATAGTAGGACAGACTGGGTTCTTTAACCTTGGTATGGCAATCAGTCTATTTCAGGTATAGCAAACCCTTCCACATGAATAGGAAGTGTAACAGGGTCAAATATTCAAACACTTAAACTCTTAATTCAAACCAGTTATCGTTTTAAAAATGACCTTATGGCACATCCTGCTTGTGGTGGAGGGGTTGGGAATATGCATGTTTAAACTGTTATAAAATAATAGACTACAAACAGAAGACTAATAATCACACAGAAAGCAACAATATTCGTACACAAGACTATATATTTCGTACGGAAGACAATACCATATACAGAATTCAATTTAATAAATACATTCATGTTAGAGGAGTATTATAAATGTTTTAAGATATTGCTTGGAGAGTCAGCTATATTCATGGTAATAAATAAGTGAGAACCCATCTCATTTCTCTCCTCTCCTCTCGCCTCTCGCGATTTATATAACGGTATGAAGTGGGTATATAACACGTAATGATTTTGGTCTTATGGACTGTATAAAGGATTTTGAATCTGTCATATTTAGTGCTGATTTAGCTACTGAACTGCTTTGTCATTGTAACGTTAAGGCGTTTTACCGTGTCTCACAGTGCCTCAAAATGCACGGCACTATTAAGCCTCGTAGAGTCGTGTATCAGGAGTTGGCACGTTGTCTTGTTTATCTAGTAGTCAGCCTTCAAGCCCACGAAGGAACCCTTCCTCTTTACTGAATGAATTTTATTGGTCAGGGAAAGATATCACCTTACAAGACAAGTGGTTCTCGTTGCGGTCAATTAATTTATCTCCAGTGGTATCTGTTTCATTCATAACATTTGTAGTATTTTTTGTAGTAGAGTAAGTTGACAACAACTTTTCGTTTCTTTTTAAATGACTTGATTTATTCAATTTCGGATTTCTTAACTCTAGAGAGAGAGAGAGAGAGAGAGAGAGAGAGAGAGAGAGAGAGAGAGAGAGAGAGAGAGAGAGAGAGAGAGAGAGAGATTTGGTTTCATTATCACATATGTTTTTAAGTAATGTCCTTAACTTCGTTCCAACGGTCAGTAACCAATTATCAGGCTTCATTAATAGAATGTTTTTAACTTCGTCAGTGTAAAATATTAAATCTCAGGTTTTACACATCAGCGACACCATGTTCCTGATTCCAGGACCCAGTCGCTCGCCTCTCACCAACTCGCCAAACGGTTCCGTCAACCCGACTTAGAACCAACTCCACGGCTGCATAACAAAACTCAACTGTCGCAAAATATAAGGTTCCCTCATTATATAGAAATGGTTGGGGAATTTTCTAGAATGTCGTGGAATCTTTCGAAGGTTCTAATTGTTCTACCAAATTGCACGTGTCAATTAAGAGGTGAACGGGTCAACCATCCTTTCTTCTGACAAATCGATTATAATACATTTTAATAGCAAAATCCCAGACTCACTGGCTACGAATAACTCACAGGTGATAACGAGAATTTCATATTCGTCCTGCTCGCCCACTCCCATAAGGTCTGTGACTCATGCTACATCCTATTAAGGTTTCTCTGCGTCTGGCACAAGGCCACAAATATGGTGTTCCCGGGTAGGGCGCGCCATTATGCTACATCATTTTCTTTTTATTCCTATGTGGCTTGGGATCCAGTATAGTAGGATGTATCATAATCTTTCTAATGGCACTGAGAAACTTTAGATAACTAAGGTAATAAGGAATCTAATGTTTTTACGTTACACGAGTACGGGAAACCTATTTTGCTGATAATCGAGTTTACACAACTAAAACGAATGTTTTTACGTTACACCAGTACGAGACGGTATTTTGCTAATTATCGATTTCTAGCATATATATATTCTATATATTATATATAATATAATATATATATATATACACACCACACATAACAAACACACACACACATATATATATATATATATACTATATTCAATCGTTTCAGAGAAACAGGTGTGCAACGGTTTAGGGCAGGGATTTCAAAGGAGGTGCTATTACCCCCAAGCGGGTGCTGTGAACTCTCAAGCGTGTGCTAGGTTAACTGGGGGTGCCAAGGGAGGTAGTAGATTTTCAAGAACGATAAGTGGGCGGTATGTTTTCAGTTGTAGTACATTTCCAACAGCGGAGTAAAACCTTTGAGAGAGAGAGAGAGAGAGCGAGAGAGAGAGAGAGAGAGAGAGGGAGAGAGAGAGATGTTAAAGTATTATGTACAATGGTAGAGAGGGGGAAGGTGAGAGAGAGAGAGAGTTGTTGAGTATTAGGTACAATGTAGCGAGGGAGGAGAGAGAGAGAAGAGAGAGAGAGAGAGAGAGAGAGAGAGAGAGAGCGGGAGAGAGACAGAGAGAGCTTACGATAGAAAGGTATTTAACAAAAACGCACCCTATGGAATAACACCATATAAGCAGATATGTATTATTAGTAAAGGTAAAAATTATTATTATTATTATTATTATTATTATTATTATTATTATTATTATTATTATTATTATTAGTTTTTCACACCAGCGTCAGTTGATTGTCTTTCACTGGAGTCTGAGTGACAACAAGTCGCTTCAGGTTTCCAGAACTGTTCTGAGTATTCTAGCCGATTGCAACAATGCAATTGTCTGAGGTGTATCAACTCTTCCTCTGATTTCCAGATCCCCCAGTCTTTTTTTCAAAGCTTTTTGGGACCGTTCCAATTATCATTATTATTATTATTATTATTATTATTATTATTATTATTATTATTATTATTTACTCATTTTGAGTTTACACATCGGCATTAGCTGATGGTCTTTCACTTGAGTCTGAGTGACAGCAAGTCTCCTCGGGTCTCTAGGACTCTTCTGAGTATTCTGGCAGATTGCAGCAGTGCAGTAGTCTGGATGGTATCAATCCTTCCTCTGATTTCCAGACTTTCCAATCCCTTTTCCAATCATTTTGGGACCGTTCCAAGTGCACCAACTACAATTGGTATCCCTTTGACGTTTTCCGTTCTCTGGCAAGGTCCAGGTATTAGTCCATTTTTTTCATTTATTATTATTATTATTATTATTATTATTAATTATTATTATTTATAATCTCCATGAGAGTTGTTCACACTCACATACGCTAGTGGTTCACTGTAGGCGAGTGACAGCAAGTCTCATCAGGTTTCCAGGATTCTTCTGAGTATTCCAGCTGATCTTAACTATGTTGTTTAGATGGTCTTGATTCGTCCAGGCTTTTTCCAAGCCCTTTGGTATCGTTACAAGTGCCCCAATTATAATTATGTCACATCATATAATCATGGTGAAGGGGTTGGGTAAATACATGCATAAGATGTTGTAAAATATTAGAAGAAAACAAAATACACTGAACGCAACACTATGCGTACATAAGACGGTATATTGGGTACGTAAGACAATAAAGCATTCAAATAATTTAATATAAATATTCTCATGAGATTTATAAATGTTTTAAGATATTGCTTGGAAATTCAGCTAAAATAACGATATATATGTTAGTAAGGCTATTCAAACACTTAAACTCTTAATTCAAACGAGTTATCGTTTTAAAAATGACCTTTTGGCACATCCAGCTTGTGGCGGAGGGGTTGGGTATACGCATATTCAAATTGTTATGAAATAATAGACTACAAACAGAAGACTAATAATCACACAGAAAGCAACAATATTCGAACACAGGACTATATATTTTGTACGGTAGAGGAGAATTTTTAAAGTTAGTCCCGCAGATCCATTATTACTGGATTGTGCGTTGAATCCTCGTGGGAAGCCCCATTCAAATACCTATGTAAAAAAATAGACCTTGCAATGATCCAGCTACTCTGAAAAGAAATATTAATTTCTACTATTTAAAATCTTAAATGCAAACAAAATTCCATGCTGTTATCATTTAAATTTCATTTCTTAATTATCTTCACAAATATAAATCAAATCTCTATTATTTTTGCTAAAAAACCAAGCTCTAGTGATATTTAATGTGTATATATATATTTACTTTCTTGTTAATTGTTTTATTTTCGAAGTTTCCTCCAGACATATATATATACTACATAACTGCCCTTTATATATGTATAGATATATATACATATAATATATATAATATATATATATATATATATATATATATATATAATGTTAGTAAGGCTATTCAAACGTTTAGACTGAATTCAAAGCAGTTGTAACTCGTTCAGAAATTGACCTCATGTAAATCCTGCTCGTGGTGGAGAGGTTGGGAATACGCATACATAAAATGTCACAAAATATTAGAATACAAACACAAAACTACGCACTGCATACACAAGACGATATAATTCATACGCAAGACAATAAAGCGTGCAAAAGACAATTTAATAAATACATTCTCACGTGAGTATCATAAATGTTTTAAGATATTGCTTGGAGAGTCAGCTACGTTACTGACTGAAAAAAAAACAAAAAAAAACAAAAAACACGTGGATATATAATGTTAGTAATATGTCTTTTCCAACTCATTTTCTGAAATGCATGATACCATGAAAGTTTTCTTTCGTAAATAGACTGGGAAAACCTAAAAGGGGTTGATTAAAAAAAAAAACAGAATAGAAAATAAAAATAAGGCATCAAGCATCTGTGACCGAGCAGAGAAAAAGGCATTGCAAACAGAAATGTATCAGGTTTCTGCTATTGAACGAAAGGAGAAAAAGAAAAAGTTAAAGAAAAACGTGTAAATTAAATTCCAAAAATACAGCACTCAGCTTGATTCAGTTTTCTCTAAGCAAAACCGAAAGAATTCATCAAGAAAGAAATTCAAACCCCTGTAATCATCCTATCATCAGCCTTCAAGAGGCAACAACAAAAAGAACAAAAAACAAAAACAAAAAATACATTTTAAATTCGAAGCACAATGCAAAAAAAATCTATTTACAGCTTTCTTCACATAAAACGATCAATTACTTTGTTTGTAGTATCAGTTTGGAAAAATGCTCTTAGAATGATGAATAAAGGATATGTATGGATATTTCGATAGGTTTACTTACAATGGTTATTCGTCTTTGTGTAAATAAAGAAGTGTGAAGAAACATAAGGCTTTGTATGCGGTAAAAGGTTGTGTTTATGACAGACGATTATAAGAATGGATGTATTTCAGCTCAAAGAGAGAGGAGAGAGAGAGAGAGAGAGAGAGAGAGAGAGAGAGAGAGAGAGAGAGAGAGAGAGAGAGAGGGTGTTATTAAAAAGAATGAGAATAATGGATATATTCATGTGTAAAGGAAAGTGTGCCTGACAAACAATGAAAAGAATTGATATATTTGTGTGATAAAAAATAGGTTTATGACAGAATGGATATCTTTGCGTCTTTGAGAGTATATCAGTGACAAAAAAATGAGAAGTGTGGATATCTTTGTATCGAAATAGGGGAGCGTGCGAGTGTGTAATCTAATGAGATGGAAAAAATAAAAATTGTAGATAAGTTACTAGAATTTTTGGAATGGCGTATGAAAGGCTACCTGTAGATTTCTGATTGGTAAGCATAAGGTGAGAAGACGAGTGAGAGAAAGGGAGAGTGAAGAGTTGGCAGTCTGGGTGAGTGTTGGGAGAAAGCGGACGTAAGATGAGTGTCTGTTCCCCAATGCATTTTTACTTGGGACAAAATAAATAAGCTCATGAAAAAAGAAAAACGGCTCGTATTATTAAAAACTATCAACAACACAAGACAAGATATCCCAAAGATTCCCACGTAATTTCCAGGCTCAAAGAACAGTAAAAATGCCATCCAGCACAACAAAAGATCCACCAACGGACAGAGACAGACTCGGCAATTCCGATCCAGAATAACAGAGCCCAACAACCAGATCCAGCAAGAGAATAGTTGAACAGTAGAAAAAATAAGCATATAAGTATTACTATTCCAACCGATCTCTTGCAATCGATCCCACTATGCTACATGTGGTTCTGAGTGTTAAAGAATCAACCGAATAGATATGTTCCAGTCTAGAATAATGCAGTTATGAGGTTGAGAAGAATAGATATAAATAAGTAAAGTCGTCGGGGCGGCCTAAAGTCGGTATCAGCCAATCAGCGACGGAGTCTATCCCCTTTTCACTAGCGCTAGACCAAGGAGATTGTTTTTGCATCTGAGGTGGAGCGCCACAACTACCATCAGCTCCTTACTTTACCGCACAGATCCCTGTGCTACTCATAACGCTGAGTTGGTGAGGACCGGTATCGAACTAGGAACCTTGTGATTTCTAGCCGAACGCTCTACCAATTGTAACGTTTCGGAGTCGATTTAAAGGACTTTTTTTTATAGTAATAATTCTATACTTATCTTCTTATTGTTTAAATATTCTCTTGGCTGGATCCAGTTGTTGGGCTCTGTTGTTCTGGATCAGAGTAGCTGGATCTTTCTGCGCCTGTTGCTAGATCTGTTGTTGCTGGATGGCATTCTCGTGGTTGAAGTCTGGAATAACCTGGGAATGTCTTGAAGATATCTTGTCTTGTGCTATTGAGAGTTTATAATTACAAACACAAGGCGTTCTTGTTTTTTTCCCGAGCTCATATTTATTTAAGCCCAAGTAAAAATACCTTGGGTAAAAGACACTCATCTTGGGTCTATTCTCTCCAAAACCTCAGACCACCAACTCACTCTCTCTCTCTCTCTTTCTCTCTCTCTCTTTCTCTCTATCTCTCTCTCCTCTCTCTCTCTCTATATATATATATATATATATATATATATATATATCCTCGACTTGTGCTGACCAATCAGAGATCGACTGGTAACCTTTCCCGTCAGCCCCAAAATTCTAGTAACTTTCCACTCTTATCTAGAATATTTTGGTTTTTCTATCTCATTACATTATATTTATGACATAGAAAGATAATTGGATTATCTGTAATATAGGCCGTGCTGCAAACTACCACTTAGATTTATAGACTGAGCGAGGTCACGTGGTTTAAACCTCACCCAATCAATAGCCCGAATACGTGACTGGTTAACTACTTAATCACTAATACTGAGAGACGTCCATTTGTAATCATTGACGAAGGACATGCAAGAATGAGGAGCACCAAGGAACAACCAAAGAATTCTTCACTAAGGATCGCGCTCTGTTTAACAGAAAGGATCTCCGCTGGACATGCGCTCTTGCTTGAAGCGTAAAGGATAGCTTTAAAAGGACTACTTAATCGCTGATTTGTAATCATTGACGAAGGACCTGCAAGACTGAGGAGCACCAAAGGATTCTTCATTAAGGATCGCACTCTGCTTAACGAAAAGGATCTCCGCTGGACAAGAGCTCCCTCTTGAAGCCAAAAGGATGGCCACAAAAATCGTAACAGAGAGGAATGAATATCTTTCTGTCGAAAAGGGAGTACATATATAGCAAATAATAAAAAGAAAATGACTTTGTATAAAACAGTGTGCTGTTAACACTGTATAAGAATAATTGATATTTTTGTGAGCGAAAGAAAAATACATGTGCGGCAAATGATATGAGGAATTGATATATCTGTGTCTAAAGTCGTGTGTTTATTACAGATAATGAGAATGGTCGATATCTTTTTGTCCGAAAGAATGTCTGTCTGTGACAGTGTATAAGAATAATGAGAATATTTGTGTTAAAAAGACATAGCGTATCAGTGCCAAACAATAAGAAGAATTGATATCTTTGCATCCAAAAGGAATGTCTTTGAGACAAAGAATGGTTATATTTATGTTTATAATGGTAAGTTTATGACAATGAATTGGAAGAATGGATTCCTTTCTATCCAAAAGAAAGACTCTGTCTCAAATAATTATATGTAGCAAAACATTCACACACACACACACACACCACACACACACACATATATATATATATATATATATATGTGTGTGTGTGTGTGTGTGTGTGTGTGTGTGTCTAAAAGTGACTGTGTTAATGATAAAGAACGTTGAGAGTGGATATTTTGGTGTCCAAAAGAAAGTTTGCTTATGACAAAGAAGACGAAGAATGGTTGGTTGGCTAGATTTTACGGCATGTCAACACGTGTTGGGTTATTTTATGTCGAAGACATTTTGTTTTATTCATTCTTAATAGTATTAAAACTTTCTAAACTCAAAAAGAAATTCTATATAATGGGACCCTAACAGGTACTACCACTCCAGGTTAGAGTGTCTTGTTTGTCTTAGTATGATAGTTTGAGTGATAGGAGGTAATTGGCCGTAAAGCTGCTTTTTGTTAGGGGCTGTTTCAAAGATTTAACCACGCCCTGTCGGTTTGTAGAACTCGCGACTGCACCTCTGTAGAGGGATAACCCCCCCCCAATGGTGCTATATATTCGGCGTTAGTGCCGCTCCGTGATACGCAGGAGCGGAATCTTGGTGGCTGAGCAGTTCATGACATGCAACACTCCACTTGGCGCTTATTTATGCAAGACGAGCGGTCGGAGAGACCCCTTCGATCAATCGGATAGTTATATCAAGCCTTAGCATCTATTTTATTGATATTATCCTATACCTTATGGCAAACCCCGAACCCCTCTTTATCATACCGCCCTGTCGCTGGGCGTTAGAATGCACCGACTTCACCTCTGCAGAGGGGTAGACTCCCAATGGGCCACCTGTTGTCGTGGGTGTGACCCGTGATGCTTAAGTGGATGAGCAGTTCATGACATGCAATACTCCACTTTGGCTATCTTGGGCTAGATCGGAGAGCCCCCTCCGATCAATCGACTGGTCACGTCCAGCCCTAGCACCTATATGATTTTCCCACCCTATTGCCTTGGCAAGCCCCAATCCCTTTTTATCATATGGGGCTATGGCTGCGGTCTACATGTCCTGGGAATGACGTCTCTATAATGGTGAGGTTCATGTCTGGGAATGTGCCCTTCATCACCATTGCTCCCGGTCCATTCTGACCCGGAGTGTAGTACCTGTTAGGTCCCATCTATGGGGAATAAGAAAATGTATTTATAAAAAAATTATTATTATATATTATTGATTATCATTAAGAATTGATTTATTTCAAACTTAATTAAACCACTGAGGTTGATATGCCGTAAAACAAAACAAACAAAGAAACAATCTTTATCATATATGTGCTAGTACTGAGGGTCTTCGTATCCTTGGTATGACGTTAAACTCTATCTGATGGCTGTTCCAGTTTTAGAGGTCTGGGGAATGTGGAACACACTTATCACCAATACTCAGAGGTCCATTCTGTTTTGGAGTGGTAGTACAGGTTAGGGTCCATTTAGGGACTAAATAGAAAAATGTATTTTTTAAATTGTGTATACATCATGAATAAATAATAAAAAAAACATCTTCGGTATAAAATGACCCAATGGGGTTAACGTGCCGTAAAATCCAAACAGACAAGATTATCAATCCTAGTGTCCGACCACTTGTATGCATAACAGTTAGCGGTATTAGTATAATTTGTATTATTCGGACTACTGTCCCCATCTTCATTGTCGATGAGCCCTCCGGCCTTCTTCAGGTATTTCTTGGCGGACTCAGGAATCTTCTCGGACTCGCGAACCTTCTTGTCGTAATCGGGAGCCATCACGGAATTTTGAACCTAAACCTTTATTCAATCCACGGGGGCATCCTGTTTCATTCTGCTAACCATAGCTCGGGTAGAGGCGTTAAACTGTGTTAATTATTATTATATGTTACTGCTGTCCTTGACCAGGATTGAACCTGCAGTCCAGAGACAACTGACACTTAGAACTGTCTTAACCTAATTCCTTTATTCACTAGGCTATGTGTCCAATTGGACATAACAATGAAGATGGGTACAGTAGTCAGAATAATACAAATAATACCAATTATCAAGCCTCGTCTCAAAAATTCAGAGAAATAGTTAGCTGTATATACGGTCTTAGTACCGAAGCTGATGGAGAAAAGGTGATGGCATATTTAGAATAAGCGAGCAAGATTTACCTAAGAAAAGGTCTAATATCTCAGGCACAATATTCCCATATGTTCCCAATGTTAATTAACAGATTCTTAAGGCAATTGATCGTGATTTTCAGCTTCAGTAGATGCCGTGTCATTTTGCTTCCCGTTGATATACTAAGAACACCTGACTTTAAGCAATATTTACTTCAGCTCACTAGATCATTGATAATCCAACAAATCTTCAATGATGTTGGGATCTGATGGGGTTGATTGCCAAGACAACACGGTCTTCGCGAAGACATCATGGTTATACCAAGACAACACATGACACACACCTTATGTTCTTCAAACGATTCCAGTTGTGTTCGCTGATAACATTGCCATGGTTAAAAAAATGTATATTTTGAAATCAGATTTGAATAAGCCAAGAGGCTCAAATAAATTTATATATGATTTTCATATATATATTATATATATATATATATATATATATATATATATGAAGATAGGAGGGTTGGAGTAAAATCCGACACTATGAGGTGAAGTAGAAGGAAAAGTGAACAAAAATGACCCAAACAAGTCCAAGTAGGAGAGAAATATTTCCTCCTTCTGACGCAAAGAATATCCTCAGTCTGACTATATTCAAAGCAAAATACGTACATTTGTGTTTATAGAAGAGAAAGTGAATTAGTGGGAATTGAGGGATAGGGAGGTTAGGGAGAATTTGATTGAAATTAGAATAACATGGTATAAAGTGGAGGGGGAGTTCAGAGGATGCTGGTAAGATGAGAAGAGGAGGTTGGTAGGTGCTTGTTGGGAAAGTGAGGGAGTTGGGAGAAGTGGGTAAAATTCATGGTTAGGGAAGATCTTGATTTATTGCAAGGGGATGACAAGTAGGAGGGTGGTGTTGGGTGTATTATATTAGGCCCTTATCTAACACGCACCTAGCAACCTCCTCTTCTCATCTTACCAGTTTCCTTTGAACCCCCCCCTCTTGTTTCCTCTGAACTCGACCTCGAGGGATCGCCAGTTCATCACACGGATTAAAAGAAAGTCGAACCACAAGGATAGTAAGTGTCGAATTGATTTGTAGAAAACCATCAGCTGTGAGCGTTTATACCAATGATCATATCTCAAAACTTTCTCTTATAATCAAATTGTCATATACCCATTCTCTACCGGTATATACATCATCAGGAGGAATCTGTTTCAATTCTATTTTCAGCGGACCTGAACTTTCAGACACCCCCCCCCCATCTAAAATTTTTGTTTTCAATCTTTTTTTTTTCAACGGATTATTATCGATTGCACACCAATCTAATCCGATTGTAAAAAAATTTTTAAAAAGTTCTTTATTTTTTGAGTTTTCAAGGGTGCTCAGTTCCCCGTATAAGTTTATCGTAAACTGATCCCCCATTTCGGAACCGCTGAAAAAAATTTTTTTTGTAATTTCTTTTCTTTTTCTTCAATGGATTATTATCGTTTACACACCAATCAATCAGATAGTAAAAACAAATTCTAAAAAGTTCTTTATTTTTCGAGTTTTCAAGGGTGATCATTTCCCCGTATAAGTTTATAGTAAATCGATCCCCCATATCGGAACCGCTCGATAATAAATAATTTGGGTTCTGTTTTTTCTGGACCACCCTAACTTTGACACCTTTGCGCCAGTTTCCTTTCGAGCGGTTCCGATATGGGGTATCGATTTACTATAAACTTATACGGGGTACTGAGCACCCCTGAAAACTCGAAAAATAAAGAACTTTTTTGAATTTTTTTTTTCACAGTCTGATAGATTGGTGTGCAATCGATAATAATCCATTGAAAGAAGAAAAAAAATTAAAAACAAAAATTTTAGATGGGTGGGTTCTGAAAGTTCAGGTCCACCCTATTTTCTTATAAGCGGACACCCGTGGTTGCGCACTCATATCTAATAGTTTATTCTGTTATTAGCGATATTCGTGGTTATACCTCCCACATCAAATCTTCTACTTACATTCTGAGTAGCTATCTTCATGGCTGGTATTTCTTTTATCTTCTGTTTCTTGTGTGTAGCTGGGCAGGTATTCTACTTACTGTATTTCTTCTATCTGGTTTTAAGATGTCTGTAAGGTTCTCTAGTTCTTAAGAAACGCCAAGGTTGTCATAGTTTTTAGCGACAAACTCAAGACGTATAGTTTTCATGATCACATTTCATTCAGACGTTTAAGCTTAAGGATTTCTCAATCGCACGTGAGCCTACACCAAGTCCATCCTTACATCCTGAGGGCTTGCGGCTGACAAATATACACAGCTTTCTCTCCCACCGTTTCTCAGCGACATGAAGCGGGGTCAAATTGATGCCACTGAACGCCAGTCACCTAACAGTCAAAACAACCCTGAATTCAAATCTGTTTCTACACTAACCGTCTAAAAATCGACGGTCCCCCCATCAATATATACCAAAATGACCTATTGTTCCCTCAATATTCCATCACTTTACTCAGTATTCTTTTTATTATTTGCATAATTATTTTACGTTCTAAGTAGTATGAATAAATACGATATATTTTAAAGTTCAAAATCATTCACATCCAGTAAGACTTGACAACAGTCTAAATACATATCAAACGTGTCATATAGATGTGCAAATATTCTAAACAAAGTGTAAGTATTCTCTGAACTTTTTTGTCTTTTATAAAAACAAAAACTTTAGTTTTTATATTGTAAATTTGATTCAATATTAAAAACATATATTACATTGCTGTGTCAGAGATGTGTCGAAAAACGTGACTATTTTTTTGTAAATATCAACGACAAAAAAGAAAATCCATTATTTCTTTGAAATTTCTAAATTGAAAATGAAAATGAAAAATATAATATATAAAAGTTTTTATTATATTTTATTTTGTTAAAATAAGTTTTTGTCATGTACCAGTGTAACGTTGCGGGATAGGTTAAATAATTGAAGTTGTATGTAAATCTCGATATGTGACGCGGCGGGATCGATTTGGAACGTGTATGTAGTGTCATTAAATTTCGAAATGTGACGTGACGTCTAATTGAAGGAATATGTAGTTCCTATACTTATCTTCTGTAGTTCTACTATCTCTGAAGTGGTTCCAAGCCAGACGTTCTACCAACTGAGCTAAACTGGTCAATGTTCTCTATACATGGAGAATATTAAAATAAATACAAAGACACATCTTAATAAAAGGGTCTGGGCATGATGTTAAATTGCATCTAGTGGTGAGGTTCCAATTCTGGAACTCGGGGGAGTGTAGAGTACTTCTTCATTGCCATTATTCCCAGGTCAACTCTGACCAAGAGTGGTAGCACCTGTTAGAGTCCCATCTATAGGTCTGATAGATCAAGAAATTATCTTTTTTAAATTTGAATACCCAGCAAGAATGAATAAAACAAATGTCTTTGGCATAAAATAACCCGAAGTTTGACATGCCGTAAAATCCAACCAACCAGCCAACCAACTGGAGAGTTTCAAATTGCTGGATTGATTAGTCTAATATTCTGGATCAGAATAACTGGACATATCTGTGTCCGTTTGTGGATCTGTTGTTGGGCTGGATGGCATTCCCGCTGTTATTTGAAGGGTCTGGAACCATATGGGTCATCTTGAGGATCTCTTGTCCTGTGTCGGTGCCTGGTTATTAAAATAACAAACAAAAGAAACGATTGCTTTTTCTAAAAAGCTCTTTTTATTAAATTTCGATATGTGACGTGGCGTATGTAGTTTCTATACTTATCTTATACTGTACTACTTATGTCTGCATTAGATCTGCTATTCTGGAACAGAGTTTTTGGCATTCTGGCTCTGTTGTTGGGCTGGAATTTTCTGTGTTCTTTGAGTCTGGAAATTACTTGGAATCTTCCAAATCAGATCAAATCTTTTTCACTAGGTTCGATCCTGACTGACAGTGTAACATTGCGGGATCAATTAAATGAGTTTAAATTGTAAAGGCCATTAACATTTTATATGCGACGTGACCTCTAATTGAAGTACATACACACACACACACACACACACACACACACACACACACATATTATATATATATATATATATATATATATATATATATATATATATATGCTTAATAATATGAAGATAAAGAGATGAGGCAAACAGGAATATATATCATGTTATGGATTTTTCAATAGATCTCTACTAGTTTCGACATAAGTTCATCATCAGGAGAAAGTATGAGAAAAAAAATCAGAAAAAAATGGCAAGTCACAAAATTATTTTAAAGAAAAATGTACATTCAAACGTTACCAGTAGAATTCACATATATGTGTGTGTGTGTGTGTGTGTGTGTGTTTGTGTGTGTGTATGTGTGTATGGGTGTGTGCGTGTGTGTGTGAGTGACTCTGTGCTAGTGAGTGTGTATATAGGTAAATTCGATTAGCCCATGCGTTTGTTTTTACAATGGAAAAGAAAAAATAACAATAACTAAAAGTCGAAATCTGAAAAAAACAACAACATATATTTACATATGCAAATCCTTTGTTTGTTTTTTCTATTTGACAGAATAGATTTTAATATTCTTTATATCAGTTTAAAACTAATGTTGTGTATCTTGTATTTCCTATATCAGTTTTTAGTTCATTAATTTGCCCTTGGTTTTTGTATTGGAGTTTGTTTTTTAAACTTTTCTTTTTTGAGAGCGCTATCATTAGCCAAGAAAATATGAATCGTTTTGAAGTATGCTTTTAGGAATTACAAGCCATGTGTTGTACGGATTCTTATTCTAACTACAGAATTGAATTTATATATCCATTAAAGTAATTTGCTTGGCACCCATTTCAAAATCAATTCTTGCCTACAAAAGAAAGCACTTTAAATAATTAGGAAAATGCTTCATGGGACAATTTAGCGGTGAAATCTTTCAAGCATTATTAGATTCTATTAACTTTAAAGAAAAGAAAATGGCGGCAAAAAGAAACAAAATAGCGGGAATATAAGTAGCGGGAATTACGGAAACCGAAAAAACAAAAGACCCGGCAGCCAATCTCCGACGTTCTTACACAATTCCTCTTTGGCTCTGATCAAGTTTCTCTAAACAAAAAGAAGAAAAAAAACAATATTTACCAAATTCTAATCTCCTTTTTTTCTTTTCTTTATCTTGTTTTATCTTATCTTTCTTTGCTAACTGTGCATAATTCTTGGCAATTTCTTTTCAATATTAAAATAACTTCTACTAAGTATAAACACCAAATTTGATTTTGGGGATTGATTTATGCAATAATACGATTATCTACATATAGATATACCTTTTTCTTTTTTACTAATTTAGGAGAGAAATCGCGTTAGCAAACTTTGTTTTTAAAAGATTCCTCAATCTAATCGAATGAAATGTTTAGGAATTCAGTAAGTATTCTTATAATAGAAGTGTGTTATCTACACACAAACCACCCAGACACCCACACCCACAACACACACACACACACACACACACACACACATATATATATATATATATATATATATATATATATATATATATAATATATATATATCCTTCCAATAGACGTGGATTTTATATATATATATATATATATACAGAGAGAGAGATAAGATAGATAGATAGATAGATAGATAGAGAGAGAGAGAGAGAGAGAGAGAGAGAGAGAGAGAGAGAGAGAGAGAGAGAGAGAGAGAGAGAGAAGGATAGAGGGGTGAGCGAGAGACAGAGAAAGGAAGATAGATTGATAGGGGAACTTACACTCATTTTCTAACTCACACATAAATACATGTACAGATACACGTGTGTTATTATACACACAAGCACGCACACCTTCACATACACACTCATACATACACAGGCATACACACACACACACACACACACACACACACATATACATACACAGGCATAGACACACACACACACACACACACACACACACACACATATATATATATATATATAATATATATATATATATATATAATGAGAGAGATAAAGTATCTAAAACATTAAATATGGTTGTTAATAATAATCATTTACCTTCCAAAAAAGACAGGGAAAAAATGTTATTTATCAATTTAAATGTCCATGGGGGGAATGCATTTCCGTCAATAATAAAAAAAAACGATGAGTTGAATTGATTATATCATAAGATAATTATCAAAAAGTTTACACTTACTTTACACTTACCAAGTTCTGCCCTCATAAGCCGCCATTTAAAAAAGGACTGTCTAACAACACATAGAAATATTTCAGTTAATAAGACAATAATATAAAACAATTAAAAATCTTTGAAGCTCTGAACATAAAAATTAAACAACTGAATTGACTTTGAAACTAAGTTCAATATTCTAAACTCCTTAAAATAGAAATATTAAAATAGAACCCTTTTTCTAAATTACGTTTGCCAACCATTTTTTCTCCAAGAAGGCCACCTACCTCCGCCCCTAATCTGTTTCTTTTACAATATATCTCTCTACTTTCTCCCTGCTCAATATCTCTATCTCTCTCCCCTTCTGATTTCCTTCTCTTCTTCCTCTCCAATGATTCATGCTTGACCATTCAAAACCTCTCCTCACTAGCGCTTACCCAGCCACTTGACCTACTCTCCTATCCACACTACCTCTTCTATAAAACACCTAATTCATTATCACGACTGATGAAGCCGAGCTCAAAGCTCTAGCGAAATATATCCTACACACTTTTGTCTGAATTTGTTCTTTTGTTCCTCACATCTCCACCACACACACACACACACACACACACACACAACACACACATATATATATATATATATATATTATATATTATATATATATATATATATATATATATATTCATTCATTTACAATGCTATTTGTATATATATATATATGTATATATATATCGTAAAAGGAAGGAGTTATTTCAATTAGTTTTTCTCATCTTTAAATTGCTTTCGTTTCTCCCCCAGATTGCAAAAACATTTCGCTTTTTATATAATTTATATTCATCTAGATATTTCGTTTCGTTTCTTTAATTGATTCCCCTTTTTGTAAATCCACTTTTTTTTTTTCCTTTAGTTCTTATTTTGTTTTCTGAAATCTTGAATTCATAATCCGCCTCAAGCGAACATTTTCATTTTTTGTTTAATCTCGCCTTCATTTTACGTTTCATTATTTTCCCCTTTTCTATCTCAGATTCAATTTCATAAGATTCTTGATTATCTTCTTCTTCTTCTTCTTCTTCTTCTTCTTCTTCTTCTTCTTCTTCTTCTTCTTCTTCTTCTTCTTCTTCTTCTTCTTCTTCTTCTTCTTCTTCTTCTTCTTCTTCTTCTTCTTCTTCTTCACAATGAATGTTTCTTCTACTTGTTCTTGTTCTTCTTGTTCTTGTTCTTTCATCCTTCTTCTCCCATTCTTCTTCTTCTTCTTCTTCTTCTTCTTCTTCTTCTTCTAACTCTTTCTCTTCTTCCATTCCTCTTATTTTAACTCTTCTTCTTCCATTATTATCTTCCTTCTTTTTATTCTTCTTTTAACTCTTTTTCTTTTACTTTTACTTTTTCTTCTTCTTTTTTCTTTTTCTTTTTTCATCCTTTTTCTTTCATTCTTCCTTTTCATATTTCTTCTTCTCCTTTTCTTCTTCTTCTTCTTCTTCTTCTTCTTCTTCTTCTTCTTCTTCTTCTTCTTCTTCATTCATTCTTCATTCATTCTTCTTCTTCTTTATCTTCCTCTTCATTTATTGTTGTTAT
This sequence comes from Doryteuthis pealeii, assembly GCA_023376005.1. NCBI lineage: Eukaryota > Metazoa > Mollusca > Cephalopoda > Myopsida > Loliginidae > Doryteuthis > Doryteuthis pealeii. Next base: position 16,778,548 of record CM042147.1, on the reverse strand, counting down.
TTAATTATTCTTCTTTTAGCTTTTCTTCTTCTTCTTCTTCTTCTTCTTCTTCTTCTTCTTCTTCTTCTTCTTCTTCTATCTAAAACCAAAATATTCCTCGACACAATTATTCTCTTTTTTTACTTGGGGGAGGGGGTGGAGGGTCAATCATCGTCCACGGTCATTTTTATTCACGGCATCCCGCCAAACATTTCCTCTCGACTTTTAACCCTTCACCCATTCATCTTTACCAAATAAACAGTTCAGACGTTCTTTTGGCAATGTTATCACTTCCCAACATTTGGAAAATGCCAACAGAACTGCCAAGTCTCACCAACATCAACCATCTGTTCAGCTTTCTTACTCAACCAAATGAACCAGTGAAGATCGAGTCAGTTGGAAAATATCAACTTTTTAAAGACAATCATAAATACTTATTTGCTTAAAGATATTAAGATCCGGCAGTTCTATACAAATTGAAACAACAAACATCCACCTTGTTGAATCCTTAATAAAACATTAAAACTACCCAAAAAGGTTACTGTGTCCTGAACATTGTCTTTATACACAATAAAGATGGGGACATCAGGCCGAAATATCAAAAGCCCGATCTCATAAATACACATACAATTAAAATAATCATAATAAACATACAATTAAAATAATCATAATAAACAAAAAAAAAAGCATCTAAAACAGATAACGAGGTTGAAGTAGCCCGAACATTCACTTTATACACAATAAAGATGAGGACAACAGTCCGAAATATCAAAAGCCCGATCTCATAAATAAACATACAATTAAAATAATCATAATAAACATACAATTGAAATATCATAATGAACAAACAAAAAAGCATCTAAAAAGATAACGAGGTTGAAGTAGCCCGAATATTCACTTTATACACAATAAAGATGAGGACAACAGTCTGAAATATCAAAAGTTTCATATTAAGCATCATCTCATAGATACACATATACAATTAGAATAATAAATAAAAACAACAACAGAGATGGGGGTTACTGTGGACTGAGCGTTGTGTTTTATACACAATAAAGATGAGGATAACAGTCCGAAATATCAAAATTATTCATATCAAAGACTGTGATAATTATTTTTCTCCTCCCCATCTTTCTATTTCTTATTAGCGAGTTGGTGGGATAGTCGCCGACTGGGTTGTTCCATTTCCCTTTCTTGAAGCTGACACCCCCTCGATGTGGTTTATACCAAGGCTTTTTAAAGTCCTGCTGCCACCTGGGCAAGGTTCAGAACAAGCTGAATCTACGTTGAAGTGAGTTGTTTATACGTTCAACTCCACATTACATATTTCCCCCAACTTAACTAATTGACCCCAGTTCGAGTATCAGTGGGTCGCGTCTTTGAATGGCTAGCTGCAAAGCCCACTAAATTTCGCAACCACTTTATTACCTAGTTTGGTGGTTACACTCAATAAAGCTCGCTGTTGCCCTCCACCACCCCCCTTTGAGTCGGGATAAGCGTCTCTTATTTTTTCTCTTAAATACAGACAAATATAATATCACTGATTATCTACTCAGTTGGAAAATATCAACTTATTAAAGACAATATTAGTTGTAAGCCCATAAAATTATAGAGTTGTGTAATGGTTATCGTCGTAGAAAATGGACACGGCGAGACGAGTTCAAATGGTTGATGAGACAGTTTACATTTGACATAATGCTAATATCATTTGGAAGGTTCTATATCCAATGATTATACCTCGAGCTATGGGTAAATAGTAGGGCAGACTGGAATCTTCAGCGTTTGTACGGCAAACGGTCGAGAGAAAAAAAAAAACCAGATAAATCTAAAAAATGTTATCAGATATAAGTAAATAGAAATAGAGTACAAGTGAACAGAGAGAGAGAGAGAGAGAGAGAGACAGACAGACAGACAGACAGACAGACAGACAGAGAGAGAGAGAGAGAGAGAGGAGAGAGAGGAGAGAGAGGAGCATATACAGGATTGTAAGAGAGAGACCATACAGGGCACATGAATAGTTATATATATATATAGAGAGAGTGATAGATAGATAGATAGATAGATAGATAGAGAGAGAGAGAGAGAGAGAGAGAGAGAGAGAGAGAGAGAGAGAGCGTGCGAGAGAGATATTAATTAGTACTGTGAGAGAACATACAAGACACTGAGATAGAAAAAAGAAAGAGTAAAAATAAACAGAGAGAGAGAGAGAGAGACAGACAGACAGACAGAGAGAGACAGGGAGAGAGAGAGAGAGGAGAGAGAGAGGGGCATATACAGGATTGTAAGAGAGAGACCATACAGGGCACATGAATAGTTAGATAGATAGATAGAGAGAGAGAGTGAGAGAGACAGAGGAGAGAGACAGAGGAGAGAGACAGAGAGATAGAGAGAGAGAGAGAGAGAGACAGAGAGAGAGAGGGGGGCATATACAGGATTGTAAGAGAGAGACCATACAGGGCACATGAATAGTTAGATAGATAGATAGAGAGAGAGAGTGAGAGAGACAGAGGAGAGAGACAGAGGAGAGAGACAGAGAGATAGAGAGAGAGAGAGAGAGAGAGGACAGAGAGAGAGGAGGGGGGCATATACAGGATTGTAAGAGAGAGACCATACAGGGCACATGAATAGTTAGATAGATAGATAGATAGATAGAGAGAGAGAGAGAGAGGGGGGGGAGAGAGGAGAGAGAGAAAGGCGGAGACATAAAAAAATAAAGAGAGGACTTATGTGTGATAGAGAAAGAGAGAGATAAATATATATATATAGAGAGGGGGGAGAGGGAGCATAGCGGACAAAGCGATAGATTGAGAGAAGAAAGAATATAGGTAAAGAGAGAGAGAGAGAGAGAGAGAGAGAGAGAGAGAGAGAGAGAGAGAGAGAGAGAGAGAGAGACTTGGAGATGATGAAGTAATCCTCTAAAACTGTGGAGATGTTGGGGAAAGCTTCATCTTCGTTCAATTTGTTTTGTTTATTTTTAATCGTATAAAATTTCCTTTAAAATCTGACAAGGAAATTAAAATAGATATAAATCCTTCAAAGATTATCTATAATTTTACAATTCATAATTATACGAAATAATATTAATCATATCACATTATCGTAAAATGAACAATAAATGTCTATTTTATTGAGTGTCATTGCAAACAAGTTTTGCGTAATTATTTCGAATCGTCAATTCAACATTGTAGATTGTTCATATCTACATTTCTATAAACACGCTCACTTGAAGTATATTATTAAAATTAATCTATTATATACATTAATCTATATTTGTTATTTAATTAAAACACGTTAAAACAACAATTTAAAAATGATTACAAACTACGTTTATGGAAACATTATACATGACTCTTGAAAAAACTTAATAAAGGTGCATAAGTATGTAAACACTCCACTTAGTGTACCCCCCAAGAAAAGACGAGGGGGTTACGACACTCACATTTCCAGAATTTAAACTTCACTATTAGACGCAGTTTTACATACCCAAGACACTAAAAAACCAAGCCACCGCCTTCTAGCACATATATAATAAAAAAGGATTAGGTGTTTGCCATAAGGACAATAGGGTTGGGATAATCGTATAGGACAAGCCGATTGATCGGAGCGGGGCCAATCCGACCGACAGTATTGCCTTAGTACGGTCAAAAGTGATGTGTTACATACACATCATGGACTGCTCAGCAACTAGTATTCCGTTCTTAAGAATCACAGGTCACCACCCACGACCAACAGGTAGCCCCATTAGAGATGTAGAGAAGTTGCACTTAGTGATTCTACAGCCCCCGCTGACAGATCGAATAGCTTGAGGAACTAACATGTTAGGTCAGATTGTACTTTAAGGTAAGATGAATTGTTTTCGATTAGTCCTTACTTTATTCGGGTTTCCTTTGAAGCGGGTCCCTTTCTATGGTTGATTTCACAAGACATATTGAGCGCATACTGTGTACAAACTTATAGAAATGTTTTCTTTACAAAAATCAGAATGGAAAGCCGCCGTGTAGATTTTTGTTTAGATCTCAGTCAATGTTGGTTTTGAATATATAAAGCCAGACTTTATATAAAGATATCAAAGAAGCGGTATTCCACTGATGTGTCCCGGTTGAACGGAAAAACTGTATTGACTTTGTGAAAATATTTGCTGAGAGTCAACGTATTCATCTTTCCTCTTGATAAGGAATTTTGTTTATCGACGTGTTTTGTCTGGAACACGGCGTTGAACGGATAGATGAATAATTAGGACGTATTGACAACATGGTTCTTTGGAAAAAGGAAAATTTCCAATTCTTTTAGATTCTGGTGATTCGTTCCTTCGTAGTTGGCACTGATGTCCATAAGCAATAGGGACACGGTTAGAGTATTAGACGGAAGGCAGCGAAATCGATACATCATTTGCCCAAAAGCAGATTGATTGTGAATAGAAAGATGCTTCGAAGATCCGAATGGTTTTCTTTCGTTGTAATAAAAAATAACAACAAAATGGACTAAACAACATGGACCCTTCTAAGCAGATAACTCAATGAGATTCGGGATTATTGTGTATTTAAGCATGTCAATTGATAGATAATTAGATAGATATGTAACATAAAAGGATGGAAGAAGCCAGCAAAATGGAAAGTTTTTTTTTATGAGTCAGCACAACCCAACATGTCCATTTCCTGCAGGTCAAATGAGAGCCGCCATGTTACAGATAGATAGATATTCATATTGTCTACAGAAAAAAACAAAATCTGGACTGTTTAACATGATCACCGGAGGCTAAATTTCGAATATGATAAGGACCACAACACTATGAATTTATCAACATTACATATTCCAGAAACTTTCCATTTTCCTCAATTGTGCTGTGAACTTACTATATTTTTTATAACTTGCTTTTGTAGCTGGAATACATCTTGAACATTTTTGATACCTTTTTTTTATACACTGTTACTTCAAACTCTTTTGAGTTTTTTATGGATAAAAATGCTTCTGATTTTTTAAAATAAAATTATTTAATTTTTAACACAAAATACGCATTTTCAAAGGTTTTTAAATTCCGACCCTGAACGAGAGCGTTTGTTTGCACCTCGTGATTAACGGTTTATTTATTCCGTCTTTCCTCATAAATATAGTTGCTTTGAAAAAGACTGCTTTATTAAAATGTCAAAACAGATCTGTCAGCAAAACTAATTACATCTTTTGTTTTTTCTAAAAATATTTTCTATTCATAGATAGATAGATAGAGGTAAAGCTTAGGGATGAGACAAATAGATATGAATAGACTGTGATAAATGTATATGAACAGACTGCGATATATTAATTTTATGCAGATTTACTTAGATTGATAGATAGAGAGATTTGAAAAGCCCGATTTATACCCATACATTAATGGGAACAATTTTAGATAGAGGCACACAGACTGAAGTAAGTAAATAGATAGGTGTAAAGCTTAGGGATGAGAAAGATAGATATTAATAGACTGTGATAAATGTAGGTGAAAGACTTCGATAAATTTTACGCAGGTGTACTTAGATAAATGTATTTTGATAGAGAGATTTGAAAAGACCGGTATATACATATATATTTATAGGAACAGGTTGAGATAGAGACACAGAGATTGCAGTAAGAAGATAGATAGATAGATAGATAGATACATGGATATGTGCATACATACATGCATTGCAATAGGCAATAGCATAATCTTTACAGATCATTGCCGCCCCTCACAATCCCACAACTCCACCACCAGAACCCTTCCTTGCATGAGCCCTCAAATGACTCCTCAAACCTGCTGCAGATCCACAAAGTTTGATGCAAATATGACATTGAAAAGACTTCCTTCCCGTTGAATGAGATGATTCAGATGAATCAGATGAATCAGATGATAAAATTTGATGCTTATGCACCACCATATGTCTCTTAAGACCAGAAGCCGACTTACAGACCTTGCCACAGATAGCACAAGACACACTGTTTGCTCCTGGAATCTGCATGGATTGACCCAGGTGAGACTTCCCATGATTGACATAGCCAGCCTTAGAAAGCAAAACTCGACCACATGTCAGACATTTCCAACCCTCCATGTTCTCTCCAATATGACAGGTGTAACCCTTCCGAAGTTGACGCTTTAGGTTTTCATGCACGATTCTTTCACTCTCAACACCGGTACAGCCATCATCCACATGAACTCTCCAGTCAGTTCTCTCCTGTGCCAGCTTACATGCATACATACATACATACATACATACACCATAATTGCAGTTTTTGGTAAGGAGATGGCCATTTCTCTTATTCAGCTTTATTTATTGTGTGATATAAAGATATCTATCCTATTTAGAAACTTACTATGTCTACGAGCATAACTACCAATTGAGATAGTTGAAGAGATTTGTATGAAACCTCCAAAAACACAGAGTTCTTTGGCTGGTTGGATTTTACGGGATGTCAACCCATTGGGATATTTTATGCCGAAGACGTTTAGTTTCATTCATTCTGATGGGTACTCATTATAAATACATTTTACAACTCATTTTATTGTATTTAACCCATAGATGCGAGCCTAAAAAATACTAACACTCTGAGTGTGTTCCCTGGGCTACAGAACGGGAACTTCACCCACGTATACAGTTTAAAACATACCCATGACACTAAGAATTTCAGCCACCACCTTCTAGCACATATATTATAAAAAGGGCTAGGGTTGCCATAAATCAATAGGGCATGGACAATCGTATAAGTGCTAGGGCTTGACATGATTAGCTGATTGATCGGAGTGTTCTTCTCCGACCATCCGTCTAGCCCAAGTAAGGACCAATGTTAAGCGTTGCGTGTCCTTAAGCATTATGGGTTGCCTCCCACGATCAACAGATGGTCCCATTGGGAGGAGGTCTTACCCTAGTGCAGAGGTGCAGTCGGTTATTCTAAAGCCCCAGCCGACGTGGCTTTTTTCTAATTGGTCAGAACAAAGAGGTTTTGCGTTTCACTGACAAATATCATTCAATCTGAAATCCGCAAATACCCCCTCCCCTACAACAGTTAAAATTTTTACACGATTTTAACTGTTCTTTCCTAATTTGTATTCCTGAAGAAGGCCGGAGGGCACATCAGCCGAAACATTGTTTATATATCAATAAATATGAGGACAATAATCGGAATAACCCAAATAATCCAAATATATCAAGCCACATCTAAAAAATTCAGAAAATAGTATGTTCTTTCTTAATTTTCACGTATGTTTTACATAAATTTAGCGCCGAAAAAAGAGCTATGAATCACAGAGGTTGATGGAGTGTAAGGATTTTGTTTATCGACGTGTTTTGTCTGGAACACGACGTTGAACGGATAGATGAATAATTAGAACGTATTGACAACATGGTTCTTTGGAAAAAGGAAAATTTCTAATTCTTTTAGGTTCTGGTGATTCGTTCCTTCGTATTTGGCACTAGGAAACGGTTAGAATATTAGACAGAAGGTAACGAAATCAATACGGCAACTTTCCCAAAAGCAGATTGGTTGTGAATTGAAAGATGCTCGATGATTCGACTAGTTTTTATGCATTTTAATTTTTAAAAAAACATCAGCGTGGA
>CM042147.1:16758504-16766004 GCA_023376005.1 Doryteuthis pealeii | reverse complement strand
TTGTGCACCCCCCCCACAAAAGTGAAACATCATCACCAACCGATACTACCACATCAACAGAGTATAGTATTGATTTTAACGGATTGTCAACCTGTATGGGGTTATTTTATTCTCAAAGATTAGGAAATAGTTTACATTGTACGTTTATATTTTCATGCTTTTTAATAGGGATATTTTGACAAAAATATTATATGATATCAAGTATTCCTATGGAGGCGCGTGGCTGAATCGTTAGAATCGTAGGAAATGAAATCTTCGGCCCGTTCAAATCCTAGACACAGCTGTTCGCATTTCACAAAAGTAAGCCGAAGAGTTTAGATTAGGTTAAGACAAATCCAGTAATAAGAAATTCATTTTTTTCAAACGCGCCAATTGAAAAGAGTTATCAAAACAACAATGATCAGGATATCAGATAATCCAGAGGATAAATGTGATATCTTATTATAATGGAGATTGTGTGTTTTTCTGTCTGTAACCGAAACTATATTCCTACTCATGTCACAATTCTCTTAGTTATTGACATCACATTCTCATGATTTTATTTTTATCTAAACCTCAATTATTAATAAAATTGTCTACATTATTAATACTGTTAACTATGTCTACATACTAACAACATGCAATTATATTTATATATACAACAAAATGGCGCTTTACAATGTGAACGGGAAGGCTAATTTGCATATTAATATTAAAAAATCGAATTTAATAAATATGTGCTTAGTATTATTGATTTCTAACCGTTTGGTTTTATTTTAATGAATATAAGCAAAAATCTCTTCAATGAATCTTAAATGAAATCCATTAACAAGATAAAATAACTGTCATTTTATTCTTTACTTCCTCTTATAACTAAATACTTAAATTAGAAAAAATAACAATGAAAGACGAGAGTGATGGAAGAGTAAGTTTCAGTTGTTCCATTTTTTATTATACTCCCTCTGTTTCAAATCTTTTTATCTGTATTCTTATTTAGTTTCATTAGCCTTTCTAATTTGATACAATATTTTATTACATTAAAACTTAAATACTTGCACCCGGAGGGTGCATATATTAGCTAGTTTCCTTTAAAATTTTAGCTCACAACCCAAAGCAAATATTCCCAGTGAAAGAGCAGAAACCCAAAAATTCGTAATTAGGAGCACTCGCAAGTCAACGTAGCGCTCTATGAGTGAGATATATTGACGTTATTTAAACAGGAGATTATTCTAATGAATACGTTGATATATTCGGGTGTAAAAAATAACGACTCAATACGATACATGCCATTTGATTGAAAACTGGCGTTAACACTTGGAGGAGGTGGTAGTAGTGGTTATAAGAACAAACGTTTCCTGTTACTATGGTAACAGACCCATGAAGGGGAACATAATCCCTTTGTTTCTGTAGGGTGTGATAAGCCGATATTAGCGTTAATCCCTAGTTAGCAGGAACTTTCGCTTGCAACAACAGCTGTCAATTCCGTTTCAAAATGCTTCAACCGAAGATTAAGGTGGTTGGATAGTCTAGGGAAAAAGCCGGCCATTAACACACGGATTCTAAAGCGGGAAAAGACACACACAAACAAAACACTTTAATAGAAAAACTGAACTTTAAATCCGTCGTTAAAACTCCTTCGTTCATTTACATGACATTTCATTTCGGTCTGATTTTATAAAAAGTGAGTGTGCCAACAACGTTTCGGCCGATGTGATATCCGGCCTTCTTAGGTGGTTCTTGTCAAACTCGAGAACCTTCTTCTGAAATGTCGTGTATCTATCATTATACTAAAGCTGAGTGAATGAATGATTGGATTTTTTACTATTTAGTTTAATGACACAAAATATATGCTAAAATATTCCTTAGTTCTTTAATTCGTTCTAAGTAGTCGTAATTTGCGATTAAGTAAGGGTTTTTTCCTGATCTTTTACTCCACATTCTGCATGTCTTTTTCCACCTCTCTCTATATATCTTGATTGACCACTTCTTATACATGTTAGTTATTCTGTGATAGTAGAGAGAGAGAGAGAGAGAGAGAGAGAGAGAGAGAGAGAGAGAGAGAGAGAGGGGGGGGAATGGACTTGCTACTTTATTTGAGATGTTAATTTTCACCAGCAGCCATTGCTTCAAAATTATTCTAATAGTTTTTTTTTTAATTTTCCAGCCGTATTTATTTAAAAAAATGTAATTCGCTTTGCAAACTCAGTTTTTTTCTGATTACATAGCTCAATGGCTGACCCAACAGGTCACGTTTTTCTAGTATAACAATAAAGACAAGGAAAACAGTCTGGCATATCTACATAATATAAAATATCAATTGCTCATCCAAAAAATCAGACATATAATAGCATTTCTCTGAATTTTGTGTTCAATTGGACACATGGCGTGGCGGATATAGGCGTTGAATGAATACAGTTCTAGTTGTCTCGTGGCTGCATGTTCAATCCTGATCAAGTAACAAAAAATGATAATTAACACAGCTTAACATTTGTACCCAATCATGATTAGCGGAATGACAACAATATAAACCTGTGGATTGAATATAGGGTTGGGTTTAAAGTTCCGTGAAGGCTCTCGATTACGACAAGACTGTTCCCAAGTTCAAAGAGAATATTCCTAGGTTCGAAGAGAATATTCCCGAGTTCAAAGATAAGGTTCCCGAGTTCAAAGAGAATGTTCCCGGATTCGAGAAGGCTCCCGAGTTCGACAAGAAATACCTGAAGAATGCCGGAGGGCACATCGGTCGAAACATTGTGTAGATAACAATAAATATAAAGACAATAATCCAAATAATCAATATAATATCATCTTTATTTCTGTGATTTTTAAACCCGTATTATAATATTGTTACTAGTGACTGATGAATATTTTTATTGCAACTAAAAATGAAAAATATGTTAAGAAATATGTGTAAAAATTAGTTGTGTTTATGGGAAAAGAGCAAAAACAATAATATACACGGTGCTAATAGATAGAAAGACATAATGAAAGATAGATCACAAATCGTTTTCAGCTTTAGAGAAACTAACGTCTTTTTTGTATATTAATCAATAAAGAAGACTCTCTGAAGTAAAGACCAAGTGTCTTCAAGACTCATTGAAATATAATTTTTTTTATTACGTTTCCCGATACGTAGAATGACGACGGCCCGACTGAGCTCCAATAAAAAAAGAACTAAAGACATATATATATATATATATATATATATTATATATATATATATATATATATATATATATATATATTTATATTATATATATATATGATATTTCAGCCATTACTTTTGATGAACATGGACATTGACACGCCCATCTGAAGTAAGTAATTCACAGTTTATCGATTATAAATTATCAAGAGGAAAATGTTTTATGATTCTTCGATTTTAATACAATGGTTTCCCGATTATCGTCTTAGTTTTAATTGCATCTTCACTCTTTTTTTTAATCATTTAATCGATCACTTAGAATTTCAGATCAAAGCTTCGATGTCAATAGAAATGAATGTTTTAAATAGTTTATCAATGACTATAATGAGGTAAACTAAAAACTGAAAGGGATCTTGATATTAATAATAATAATAATAATAATAATAATAATAATAGGAAGAAAAACAATTATATGGACGCTTCAAACGACAAATTGAAGAGGTTGTCCATGAAAAGACTTGGACATGGTTAAGAAAAGGAAACCTCAAAAGAGAAACTGAATCACTTATAATTGCTGCACAAAATAATGCCAAAAGGACAAACTACATCAAAGCGAAAATTGATAAGACCCAACAAAATAGTAAATGTAGACTTTGCGGGAATAGAGATGAGACTGTAAACCAATATACTCTGCGAATGTAGCAAACTAGCACAACGAGAATACAAAACTAGACGACTGGGTTGGGAAGGTGATCCACTGGGAATTATGCAAAAAATTAAATTTTGACCATGCAAAAAAATGGTATATGCATAAACTAGAATCTGTTCTTGAGAACGAAACGTATAAAATTCTCTGGGACTTTGAAATAAAAACGGATCACCTTATCCCAGCAAGAAGACCAGACCTAAAAAAGAAAGAACTTGTCAACTGGTGGATTTTGCAGTGCCAGCAGATCACAGGGTGAAACTAAAGGTAAATGAAAAAATGGACAAATATCTGGACCTTGCCAGATAACTATTATATTCTAAAAGTTTTACAATTTAGGCATAAATTGAATCCTCATTTTATGACCGTAATTTTGTTTTTTCGTCGACGATGATTAAAATCTGACGTTTTTATTTTAGAGTACCAAAGCCAAAAGAAAAAGAAAAGAAATAACAACAAAAGGAGCCCACTTTCAAACTAACCATTCTCACAAAATAAAAAACTTTTAGAATATACACATTGAAGTGAATATTAAAATAAATAAATAAAATATATTTAGTATTGTAAAATAACGGGTGCAAGAAAAATAAAACATTCATTGCAAAAATACGGACATAAAATGAGGGTTCAGTTTATTTATGGTAGGAATTTACGAGGAAATAGTTAAGGATTACCAAGAATAATATAATAGTATAAGGGCCAGGTTAGCTCAGTCGGTAGAGCGTTCGGCTAGAAGTCACAAGGTTCCTAGTTCGATACCGGTCCTCGCCAACTCAGCGTATGAGTAGCACAGAGATCTGTGCGGTAAAGTAAGGAGTTGATGGTAGGTGTGGCGTCCACCCCAGACACTAAAACAATCTCCTTGGTCTAGCGCTATTGAAAAGGGGATAGACTCCCTCGCTGATAGGCTGATACCGACTTTAAGCCACCCCGAAGACTTTTTTTTATAATAAGAATAATAGTATAATAAAGATAATAGTATAACAAAAATAATGATATATAATGTATAATAGATACAATAGTATAATAAAAATAATATTATAGTACAAAATGATATAATAATATAAGAGACTAATATAAAAGTATAATAAGAAATAATATAATGAAAATAATATAAGAGTATAATAAGAAATAATATATGAAAATAAATATAAGAGTATAATAAGAAATAATATAATGAAAAATAATATAAGAGTCTAATAAGAAATAATATAATGAAAATATATAAGAGTATAATAAAAATAATATAATGAAAAATAATATAAGAGTATAATAAGAAATAATATAATGAAAAATAATATAAGAGTATAAATAAGAAATAATATAATGAAAAATAATATAAGAGTCTAATAAGAAATAATATAATGAAATAATATAAGAGTATATAAGAAATAAATAATGAAAAATAATATAGAGTATAATAAAAATAATATATATGAAAAATAATATAAGAGTATAATAAGAAATAATATAATAAAAATAAATAAGAGTATAATAAGAAATAATATAAGAGTCTATAATGAAAAATAATCTAACAGAGTTAATAAGAAATAATATAATGAAAATAATATATATAACTATAATGAAAAATAATATAAAAAGAAATAATATAATGAAATATATAAGAGTATAATAAGAAATAATATAATGAAAAATAATATAAGAGTATAATAAGAAATTTATAGGCCCCAAAATAAAGAGCATCTGTCGAGAAACATTTTCCAGAATCTTCTTGTTACTAGAAGTTCGTATAGTACGTCTTTTAATTATCATGAAATGAAGATATATCGTTCGAATATTGGAAACACTGAATCAATTAAAAAGGCGTTTGATATGAAAATAACAGTGAAAAATTGCAAATTGTAGTCGTCCTGACTGTCCAATTGGCATGAGATGTGAACGAAAGATGCTGCGAAGAGAATGATAATTGTTGCCATCTTTTCATTTTGTCCCAAACGAAAATCTAATTAAATGTTTTCAAATCGATTTATGACTAACATCTTCAAGAGAAATTGAAATCATTGGAGTTGACAATTTCCACCAAATAACTGGTTTGCATATCACATATCACGTCCTCCATCCGCTTATTGTCTATTTATATATTCAGTTTTGTATTTTCGGTATTTCTGTGTTTATTTTTATTTTTTTGTCTTGGCTTATATTTTTTGTTTTTAGTGTCCTGTATTTCGTGTATTATCTCCACGATTTTGAATCACTCAAATACAGTTTATTTTTACTTTATTTTATTTGTTCTTTCGGGGTATTATTTCTTTTCTTTCATTCTTTTTCTTCTTCTGTTTCTTTCTCTCTCTCTCTCTCTCTCTCTCTCATCTCTCTCTCTCTCTCTTCCACACACACACACATTTCTCACACACTCTCTCTTATTTTTTTATTTTTTCTCTCTCTCTTTCTTTCTCTCTCTTTCTTTCTTTCTTTCTTTCTTTTCTTTCTTTCTCTCTTTTCCTTTCTTTTTTTCTTTCTTTTTTCTCTCTTTCTTTCTTTTTTTTTTTTCTTTCTTTCTTTCCCTCTCTTCTTTTCTCTTTATTTCTTTCTTTTTTCTTTCTTTCCTTTTCTTTCTTTCCTTTCTTTTCTTTCTTTCCTTTTCTTTCTTTTCCCTTTCTTTCTTTCTTTCTTTCTTTTTTTCTTTTCTTTCTTTCTTTTCCTTTTTTCCTATTCTTTTCTTTCTTTCTTCTTTCTTTCATTTCTTTCTTCCTTTTCTTTCTTTCTTCTCTTTCTTTTCCTTTTCTTCTTATTCTTTCTTTCTTTTTTTTTTTGTTTCCTTCTTTCTTTTCTTATTCACTCTTTTCTTTTCTTTCTTCTTTTCTTTTCTTTTCCTTTCTTTAGTTTTCTTTCTTTCTTTTCTTTCTTCTTTCCTTTTCTCCTCTTTCTTTTCTTCCTTTCCCTCTTTCGTTTCTTTCTTCTTTCTTGTTTCTTTTTTTCTTTCTTTCTTCTTTCTTTTCTTCCTCCTCTTCTCTTTTTTTCTTTTTTTTTTTTTTTCTTTTTTTTTCTTTCTTTCTTTCCCGCGTTTCTTATTTATTTTTGGTTTTTTTTTATCTTTCTTTCTTTCAGATTTTTAATTCGCTTTTTGTCGTTCTGTATCATTTTATTTACTTATTGTATGCTTACTACTTTTCGTTTTTTAGTGTCCATATCCTGTGTATTTTCTCCTTCGACTCGTAATTTTCTGCAACTACGGTTATTTGACTTTAATTTGCCTTTCCCGATATATTATCTCTCTGCTTTCCTTTTTCGTTTCAGTATTCATTCATATCTTTCTTTTTCCTTCCAATCCTTTCTTTCTTTTTGTAGGTTATGTATTTCTTTTTAGTTTTTCTCTATATTCTATTTCCTTTATTTATATTCATTTTTCGTTATTAGTGTCCTCATATCTATATTCCCTCCACGATTTTTATCTCTTTAACAAAGTTTATTCTTATATCTTTTTTTTTAATTTGTCTTTTTGCCCGATATCATTCTTTTTTTTTTTTCTTTTCCACCTTTTTTCTTTTCATCTGTTTTTTTTTTTTTTTTTCTCTTTTTTCCTTCTTCTTTTCTCTTCCCTTCCTTCCTCTTTTTTTTTTCTTTCTTCTCTCTTTTCTTTCTTTCTTTTTTTCTTTTCATACTTTTATTTTCCCTTTTTTCATTTTTATCTCATCTATATCATTTTAAT
>CM042147.1:16736004-16756004 GCA_023376005.1 Doryteuthis pealeii | reverse complement strand
CCGTCGCAGTGGCATCAGAAAATAATCCAAAAGTTGTCAATATATTAAAAACACAGAGCAGTAATACTACTACTAATATTATCATTAGAGGAAAAATAAAGGATCTACCATGGTTTCAATCAATTTGAAATAATTTTTCCAGGGACCCTACCCTACGCTAACTAAGATTGAGAGAAAATAACGTAGCGTTCAACCGTTATCATACGAAAAATATCTTTAATTTAACTAAGGAATTACATTCTAATCTTGCGGGACAGGTTGGGGGGATTGTGGACTCTTTGCCTTGGTTGGCAGTCCATCAAGGACCAGGAAAAGTTTGTTATAAAACCACTGCTAACTAGCATCTAGGCTTCATTCCCCGGAAAGGTTTGGAGATAGTCCCCAAGGTTGCTTAATTACAGCACCATCCAGCGACTCCTGCAACTGTATTGTTGCAAAACTGCATTGGCTTTGTTTTTTTACTTTCCTTTGGACCACAACAGCAGTGTGATGAGGAGGTGCTGCTTGGGTGACAGCCCATCCTCCTCATCAAAGTTTCCAGGCAACAAATTTCCACTTGTTTTTGCATACTATTCCTTCGCCTGTAGTAGACGGAAGGATGTTCATAATCCACGAATGCCACCTAAATATTAAAAAGTTGGCAAGAAAACTTGAAAAAATTGCAAATAAAATTGTTAAACAGGAGATGTGTCTGTTGTTTAATTCAACATGCATATATATATATATATATATATATTATATAATATATATACATACATATATAAACAAAGACTTGTAATTGCTACAATAACGTAACTGACCACATTCGGATCGTAAGTTTATATTGTTAATGTCTTTCTTTTATTTGACGTTCTGTTCATTTAACTTTCTAATGTTACATTTAAAATTCTATCTTGCCTCCATCTTATTAACAACAAAATCCAACTCGATTCAGAATTTATTCGTAATCTCCTCATCCCAACAAATAAAAACAATTTTAATTATATGCAGAAAACCATGTGAATATTTAAGAGCCTTTTATTACAGCTGCCTTTGTTCAAATGTTCCTTCTCCCACGCCAAGCTTAAATGGTATTTGTTTTATGGCGGCATTTTAGCCGCTTATTTATCGCCTGCCTTGGCTCAAGGGATGTTATTAGCTTTAACAAATAACAAAGATCACACACTTCATCTTGTACAAACTATAATAAAACAACGTCGATTTTGATATCTCTCCAAGTGGCCCGCCATCTTAAAAAAGACTGCACTTTGCTTACATCATAGCCACGTCAATTTGAGTCAATGGTTCTAACTTTTCAGCCAAGAAAATGTGTGTCCGAATAAACTTAAGTCAGCTCGTTTCAACTAAAAATAAAAATAGAAAAAATGTTGGTTCGAAGATTTTACTGAAACAATCATTAACATAGTATTATCTGCGTTATTCGGACTATTGTCCTCATCATTATTGTTATTTGTACAGCGTTTCGGCCGATATGCCCTCCGACCTTCTTCAGGTATTTCATTCTTAATGGTACTAAATTTTTATAAGTTCCCAAAATTCACACTGAATTGTCCAATTGGGCACATGGCCTAGTGGAGAAGGTAGTTAGGATTAAGACAGTTCTAAGTGACTGTTATCTCTGGATTCCGGGTTCAATCCTGAGTAGAGGCAGTAACATAGAAAAATAATTAACACAACTCCTACCCCAGCTATGGTTAGCGGAATGAGAAAAGAAGGTTCCCGAGTCCGAAAAGAAGGTTCCCAAGTCCGAGAAGGTTCTCGAGTCCGACAAGAAATACCTGAAGAAGGCCGGAGGGCATATCGACCGAAACGTAGTACAAATAACAATAAAGATGAGGACAATAGTCCGAATAACGCAGATAATACTAATCATCAAGCCTCATCTTAAACATTCAGAGAAATAATCATTAACATGGATGAGAATTTGCTATACTTAACATAAGAAAACCAGTTCAAATACTTAGGTAGTAATATCTCATTGACAGAAAGTGACGAACCCTTTAGAAAACACCGACTGCACTCTGCAGAGGATTACCCGCCTAATCGGGTCACTTGTTGGCCGTGGGTAGCAACCCGTGATGCTTAAGGAAGGAATCCTGGTGGTTGAGCAGTTCATGACACGCTACACTCCCCTTAGACACTTACTTGGGCTAGACAGGCAGACCAAGAGGCCACCGTCCGATCAATCGTCCGGCCATGTCAAGCCCTAGTACCTATATAATTGTCCTATCATTATTGCCCTTGTCAACCCCAACCCTTTTTATCATGTATGTACTAGAAGGCGGTGATTGGGGAGTCTTAACATCCTGGGAAACTGTATCTGATGGTGAGGTTCAAGTTCTGGAGATTTGGGGAATGTGGAGCATCCCTTTATCCCAATTGCTCCCAGTCCACTCTGACCCGGAGACGTATTACCTGTTAGGGTCCCATCTATGGGTTAAATACAAAATTTGTTTAGAAAGAAATGAATTTAATTTTTTTCCCAAACTATCGCTACAAATCTTCAAAACATTGCCGGCATTAAATGACCAACCGAAGTTGATATGCCGTAAAAGAAAACAAACAAACAGGAAGTGACGTCAGGGTACACATACCAATTCTCTGTATGTCAGAGAATGTGAATTTGTCAGGGTATTTTCTGTAAGAATTAGGGATGCACTGGGAAGAAGCCACAAAAAAGGAACATTTTCTATATGTTTAGGGTGTGGCTCCTTCCTGCAGCAATTTACCATTATTTTGGCATGGCTCTAAAGCTGTAGAAAGATAATGCTTACTACATGAAAGGGATATATATTATATATATATATATATATATATATATGTGTATATATGTGTGCGTGTGCGTGTGTGTGCGTGTATTCATATGTATGTATGCATATATGTATAAGGAAATGGACACGGCGAGACGAGTTCAACTACTGGATGAAGCTGTTTGCATTTCACATGCAAACAGCTATATATATATATATATATTATATATATATATATGTGTGTGTGTGTGTGTGTGTGTGTGTGTGTGTGTGTGTGTGTGTTCTTTTTACCAGATGTAATATTGCTCAATACAATGTACTGCGACTATGAAAAATATTGAGTCATTTTAAAAAACAATCTGCTAGAGTTGCTTATCGAATTTGGGAATAGGAAGAAAATTTAACAATCTCTGGATGTATTGCCGTAAACTGTTCAAAATGTTTTCGATTGGAGACATGTCTGTCTTGAAATAAATCCCAAATGTAGACGATAATTGATTGTGAATTTATGAAACTTGCAAAAGCAAAATAGACAATTCTTCCAGCAGCACTTCGAGAGTCTTTCACAAGTTTTCAGATCATCGAAAGTTATAATCTTATTATAATGAAGATTCGGTGTCTATCTGTTACAGAAACTACGTCACTACACACGTCCCAGTATCCCCAGAATTGCGTAAGTTTATCAATGAGTAATTAACTTATAAAGTCATTAATATTAATACATAGAATACAATTTTATTTACGAGGTCTCTATGAAAATCTGAATTATATATTAGTTATTAGTGCGTTTAAAACCCTGCACTGTGTCTTATATATCATTAAGATATTAAGGTTTACATATATATGGTGTTTAATTAGCATACTGGTTTTAACAAAACTGGGTTTAATAAATAATTACTAGGTGTTAATGTAGTCGACAATCGATTGGGAATTATGAAGCTTGCAAAAGTGAAGTTATACAATTCGTCCAGCAGTATTTAGAGATATTTCAAAAGTTTTCAAATCATCAGAAAGATGTAAAAAAATGCATAAGCTCAAAGAGTCAGCTATAAAAACTCAGTTGATTAAAAACAATTAAATTATTTTGATTCGGTCTAATATGAGGTTCATTCAATAAATAACATTTTTTTCTGAAAAAATGTTCTTTACCGAATTTATTTATATATATAAAAAATAATAATTAAGAAAATACAAAAATAGAGATATATTCAATTCCTATGACTCTAAATATCACACACCCCTATACGAGTATTCATAAATAGATTATTATTACTAGCAAACATATGCACCCTCCGCGTGCAAGTATTTAGGTTTTGATGTAATAACATGTTTTAAATTAGAAAGGCCAATGAAACTAAATAAGAATACAGATAAAAAGATTTGAAACAGAGGGGATATAATTTAGAAAATAGAACAAGTGAAACTTACTTTTCCACCACTGCGATCTTTCATTGGTAAATTGTCTTAATTTAACAATTTAGTTAAAATGGTAAGTAAAGAATGAAATTAGTTATTTCTTCTTGTTAATGGATTTCTTTTAAGATTTATTCCCGAGTTGTTTACTCATATTCATTAAGATAAAACCAAAGTGTTAGAAATTAATAATACTTAGCACATATTCATTGAAATGATTTTTTTGTTGAGATTTATTGGTATATAAGGTGTGTGCTAGATCCTCGCTCTTACTTATAGACTAGGCGAGATCATGTGATCTATTCCTTGGCCAATAACTTGCAGTACTCTGAGGCTGATACAATACTTAACCCACCCTACTGGTCATAATTACTACGGCGCTTTTTGAAGACGGACATAGGATTAAATCACTGGACCTTTACCAATACGAAGGATAGGACTTATACGCTTACCAAAGGATTTCCATAACACAGGACTTTCTTTAAGCCCTTTTCAACTGGCCAAGGATGGCATTTAAAACTTTACATTTTTAATATCAATATGCAATTAGCCTTCCCGTTCTCACTGTAAAGCACTATGTTTTGTATATATAAATACAATTATGTTATTAGTATGTAGATATGGTCAACAGTATTAATAATGTAAAAAAAATTATGAATCATTGAGGTTCAAATAAGAATAGAATTATGGAGAATATGACGTAAATAACTAAGGGAATTGTGACTTGAGTGGTAATATAGGTTCGGTTACAGACAGATGAATACACAATCTCCTTTATAATAACTAGAAAAGTAAAAAAACGCCCTCTGGGCGACGTAAAATAAATATTACCTGAGGGGATGGGAGTTGAAAATTTAATATCAGAGAGTTTGTATCATAAGTAAAGTAAAATCGTCAAATTTATTAAAGGGGTAAAAAATAAAAAAAATTGAAATGTAAACTTAGTTCTGATAACTTTAGATATATATTAAAATGAAAAAAAAAACTATATATAGACAGAGAATACCAGGTATGTATTTATTAAAACTTGTATAAAAAACCAATGAGGACTGTCGAACATTGCATGCTCACATTTTGAGTTTATTCTATTTATGACGATTTTAGGCTGTGTGACGTAAGCAGTGACGTAGTTTTTGTTACAGACAAAAACCGGAAGCGAATCTCCATTATTAATTACTACTATTACCCTGTGAGCAGTTTCTTAAACTCTAGGCATAAAATAACTCAATAAATTCAATAGCAAATAATTCACAGTCACCAGGTGATTTTTATCTTGCGGATACAAAAGCTGTTTATGTGCGTCCAAGAAAAAAAACTGGTTTTCAGCAGATGGTAGGTGGGGCGCTCCACCTCAGACGAAATAGTCTCACTGGTCTAGCGTTTCTGAAAAAGAGATTTTCTCCCTCGCTGTTGGGCTGATGCTGCCAATAGGCCACTCCACCAAATTTACTTTATCTTACATAGCTGATGGTATGTGTGGCGCTTCACCTCACATGCCAACATCTCCGTTGTCTAGCGCTAGTGAAAAGGGGATATTTTTTCTCGCCGTCTAGCTGATACTGGCAATGGTCCACTCCGCTAATATTATTTTATTTACTAGGCTGATGGAAGGTGTGGCGCTCCACTTCAGACGCAAAAGTTTTCCTAGTCTTGTGTTAGTGAAAATGGGATAGTCTCCCTTGCTTTGTTACTAGTTTTCAGTGAAAAAATGTTAGGTGTGGCGCTCCGCCTCAGAAGTAAAAATCTTCTTGGTCTAGGCGTTAGTGAAATGGGCACACTTTCGCTCGCTGTCTAGATGATACTGAGAATGGTCCACTCTGTTAACTTAAATTATTTTTTACTTGGCTGATGGTAGTTATTGCATCCACCTCAGACGCAAACATTTATCTGCTAGTAAAAATGGGATAGTCTTCCTCGCTGTCTGGCTGATACCACTCCGCCAACTTTTGCTTTGTTCACTAGTTTTCAGGGAAAATGTTAGGTGTGGCGCTCCGCCAAATAGATAAATAACAAATAAATAAACAAACAAATAACAAATAAATAAATAACAAATAAATAAAAAATATTCCTGGTTTAGCGTTAGTGAAAAGGACACAATCTCGCTCGCTGTCTAGGTCATACTTGTTACATAATCTATGCGGTTGCATGAGATTATGGTCAATCCCCTGTAATTCTAAGGGAATGACCCCTTTCATACCATGGCCGAGTCCTTCTATGGAAAATTACAGAAGCCCGCCAAATATGTGAAGTCACATGGGACCTTTTTCAGAGTCCCCAGTTTGCAGTTAGATGTCAGGCAGAGCAGCGGCCATTTTATGCTCTCCCTAAAACTGGAACTCACTCGCGCTATGTTAGTCAGATAATTAGTTACATGAAATTTATAGTTAAGGAAATAAAAGTTGTATAATTAATATGTTTTTGTGGTTGATGAATGTCTTGGTAACAAGACTAAGAAATGGACGACCAGCCAGCAGGAACATAGCAATAGAAGACCTTAGAAGATATACCAAGTCAAGATGATAGAAGAAGAACCAAAGCCGGCCAGAAGAATAGATGTCCAAGATATAGAAGCAAGTAAGAAGTAAAGAAGTAAGAAAAGGGTATACAACATTATATCGATTTGGTACTGTGAAAACCTCAGTACGTAACAATACTGAGAATGGTCAACTCTGCCAACTTAAATTATTTTTTACTTGGCTGATGGTAGGTGTCATGCTCCACCTCAGACGCAACAATATCCCTAGTCTAGAGCTAGTGAAAAGGGGATAGTCTCCATTGCTGTCTGGCTGATACCACCCCGTTCACATTTACTTTATTCACTATTTTTCAGTAAAAAAAGAATGTTGGTAACTTTTGCTCACCCGTTGTATTTACATTTTGGGGTGAAAGGAATAAAAGAAGACTTTTCCTGTCAATGAGTTTGCTGACATTTCTGTCAGAAGTGACAATATTTCATTTTCACCAAAAAGCCACATTTCTGCCTTTTGATCATTTTAAAGTTGTTGAGTTCCTTTAAGACATTCCTTTTTCTTTCCTTTCAATCTATAAATGTAAGAGTGTCAGTTCAAATAGATAAATGAAAAAGCTTCAACTCTAAGAGAAAACGTTCGCCTATTCACTCCAGAGCGAAGATAGTCATCTGATAAAAAGTGTTGCTTCTTTTCCCCTTTAATTCAAAACAAAAATCCCCGTGTAAGTATTTTCCATAGACAAATGCTTTTTTCCTCAGAGCTCGAAGAATTTGTACTCCTAAGTTTCTAAAAGAAAAACTTGAACGCCGGGTTAGCTCAGTCGGTAGAGCGTTCGGCTAGAAACCACAAGGTTCCTAGTTCGATACCGGTCCCCGCCAACTCAGCGTATGAGTAGCACAGGGGATCTGTGCGGTAAAGTAAGGAGCTGATGGTAGGTGTGGCGCTCCACCTCAGATGCTAAAACAATCTCCTTGGTCTAGCGCTATTGAAAAGGGGATAGACTCCCTCGCTGACTGGCTGACACCGACTTTAGGCCGCCCCGTCGACTTTTTTTTTACTTATACATATATAAGAGCGGTTTGTGTGTTGTCTGTCCGGAGGGAACTATGAAGATAAAACAATTGACAAAAAGTAAATATATATACACATTCACTATCACCAGACCTTGCTTTTTGAGCAAAAATAATGAAGATTTGATTTATATTCATAAAGATAATTAAAAATGAAATTTAAATGAAATCAGCATGGATTTTTTTCGCATTTAATATTTTAAATAGTACACATTAATTATTATTTTCAGAGTGGCTGGATCAACGCAAGGCCTTTTTACGCAGGGATTTTAATGGGGCATCCAGTGGGGATCCATTTTGCGATTCAACAATAATGGATCTGCGAAACTACTTTGTTTAAAATTCCCCACCTCTACCTAGGCGATGCCGGTTATCCGCTTCTAGTATAATAATAAATCATCTTTTCACGACACTTAGTTTTCACATTTATTAATTACTTTTTCATGTATTATGAAGTAAATTTTTTTATGAAAATATTATTCGTTACTTCTAATTCTGCGTCATTTTGTTTGTCTTCCATTCTTCCCATCGCTGTATTATCTCCAGTTTTCACTGTTTAGTTTTTATTAGGTTGGTGCATAAATATTGCAGCTTTTTTTCAACTAATCTAATTTATCGGTAAAAATTCGGACATGTTTTGTCGTTAAAGGAAAGTCTAAGGGGGTACCACCCAGTCAATTTCCATACTTTTCCGAGTTTTTGAGACGACGAAAGATGGTCAAATGGTCCATTGAAGTCTTCAGCCAATATTCTTGTTTTCAAGAATCCGTCCAGTTTCATGGCTGCCAAAAGTGCCTGGTCGTTGAAATCAGATGGTCAAACTTTTCCTTCTTCATCTGCAAGGTTTGTATTGTCAGATTTGAACTTCCAGAAGCATCTTTCAACTTGTCTTTTGCTGATTGTTCCTTCACCAAAAACGTTCATTGAGATCACGAAATGACTGTGCTGCATTCCAACCTTTCTCGAAGTGGTAGAGCATCATCATCATCATGTCGCGCATGCAGCACGGGTATCCATGACAATCTTTCGCCAACCTTCCCTATCATTCATTACACCTGGGAGCTTCTCTGTGGAGCAGCCAGCATCTTCACATAACTGGTCAATGTAGGTCCTTCCTGGGTGCCCCACACTTGCATATCCATGTGTTGGCTTTCCACAGGAGAACGTCGCTTATGAGTTCATCCTTGCTTCTCCAGCAATGTCCTGCATGCCTTGTCCGTCTCACTCGGATAGTTTGTGATATGGGGGGCAGGTGACCGTACAGCTGTTTCCTTGTGGGGTGATGTGTCCACGACTTATTCAAGACTGCACCCAGCATTCTTGTGCAGCTCCCATCTAGCTTATTCTCAAGACGCTTTGTTAGGGTCCAGGTGTTGGCAGCACCGACACAACCACAGCCTGGAAGAACTGTCACTTCAGTTTGTCAGGGAGATCGACCTCCATATGACTATTTGTGGCCGACCATGCCTTTGCTATCCGTGTATTAACATCGCTCTCTGTGGAGGAAATGATGATTGTGGATATGATTTCTCATAAACATTCTGAAAAGAGAAGATTATTTTTATGAAACAAATTAAACAAACCGCCAATTGTTATTGTTTTTGTTGAATAAAATTTGTTGAAAAAAGTCCCAATAATTATGCCCAAACCCTAAATACGTCATCTTTCACTCTCCCCTTATTCATCTTTTTCTCTATTTTCTCTTTTTCCTCATGTTTTCTCAATGTCTATAAGCAATAGATATTTGTTGTAGACATTGAAAATAAATTTCTGTACAAAGTTTGAATAATTAATTTCTCACCTATTGAACTTTTACAAAGACAGAAACAAAACGTATATTTGTGTAAATCTTTATATTATATCCAGGGGATACTTTCAAGTTTCAACTTCTGGGAATATTTGAAATAATTTCATTACTTGTCTGGTTCCCCTTCGTAAACACTGTTTGATGGTGAATAGTTAAGAAGTCGAATTGTTTTAACAGAATAATAATAATAATAATAATAATAATAATAATAATAATAATAATAATAAATCTTATCCCAGCAAGAAGACCAGACCTAGTGTTGATAAACAAAAAAGAAAGAACTTATCAACTGGTGGATTTTGCAGTGCCAGCAGATCACAGGGTGAAGCTAAAGGAAAATGAAAAAATAGACAAATACCTGGAACTTATCAGATAATTGAAAAAGTTATGGAATATGAAAGTGAAAGTGATACCAATTGTAGTTGGTGCACTTGGAACAGTCCCAATAGGATTGGAAAAGTGTTTGAAAAGTTTGGAAATCAAAGGAAGGGTTGAAACCATTCAGAACACTGCATCGCTGAAATCTGCCAGAATACTCAGAAGAGTCCTGGGGACCTGAGGAGACTTGCTGTCACTCAGACTCCAGTGAAATACCATCAGCTAATGCTGATGTGAAAACTCAAAAGGAGTAAATAATAATAATAATAATAATAATAATAATAATAATAATAATAATCTATATATGAATACTCGTGTGGAATAGAGTCGGAGGAAGTAGATTTATGAACCCGAGTTCAAATCCTAAACGAGGTTGGTTGCATTTCACATAGTGCTAATAACCTTGGGAAAGGTGTGAATCCAACAAATCTACCATCAGTTATGGGTAAATAGTAAGACAGACTGGGCTCTTTAACCTTGGCTAAGTAACCAGTCTAGGAGAAGGTAAACACGGAATTCAAATCTGTTAATCTCCGCTAAGATAACTGACCTTGTGTCACACCGTGCGGAGGGTTAGCAAATGTATATTAATATTTATGTTCCTTAATTGTGCGACCGTGATCATCTTACAACACACCCAAGTTAAAAATGAGGACATCATCGAAATCATCCAAAATGAAATGCAAAAATGTAAATCATGATTATCTGGTGTTGCTTATCCACCTAAACTTATTTCCATTAGTGTCGTCTCCTCAGCTAAATAATGGTGCATCAGGGTTTTTTTATAAAGAAAGAAAGGGAAGAAAAAAGATATGCTACACAGAAAAATATAATAAGAAAGAAAGAAAGAAAGAAATTAGGGGAAGGATAGAGAGAAGCGATAACACTAATATTTATAATCGAACACAATATAGAGATGAAAAGAAGGAAAGAAAAATGCGTAAGAGAGAGTTAAATCAAGATTATTATACGTTTTACATATTAAACTATTTAGAAATAGCTCTTAAGTAAACCTAACAAACGTTGTTATGATTAAATTATCATAATGTGGTATATCCACTGGCCCTGCAAGTTTGAAATAATTTCATTACTTGTCTGGTTCTCGTTTATAAACACTGTTAGATGGTAAAGAGTTAAGAAGTTAGTTGAATTGTTGTAACAGAATTTTATCGTTGAATACTTTTCCTGTGTATTCAGTTTTGAGCTATTAACAGTTCAATGCATCGATTTGTTTGGTTAGAAACAGCGTTAATTATGAGAAGGCAAAGTTATCAAATTACAAATGGGGTTGGATTATTGAACTTTTATTATCACAAGTACAAAATGAAAAACACCCTCCGGGCGATGTAAAAATATATTTTTGAAACATATTGCCTGAGGGGTGGGAGTAAAAAATTCAATGTCAGCGAGTTTGTACCCTAAGTAAGTAAAATCATCAAATTCATTAAAGGATTCAAAAATAAAACAATTTGAAATGTAAACTTTAAATATGTATTAAAACAAACTATATATAGATATATAATACCAGTCATGTATTTATTAAAACTTGTTTTAAAAAAACAATGAGGACTGTCTAATATTGCATGTTCAAATTTTGGAGTATTTATTCTATGTTATGACGATTTTGGGTAATGGACGTAAGCAATGACGTAGTTTTTGTTACAGACAAAAACCGGAAGCGAATCTCCATTATTAATAGATTTAGTCCTTTTTTTTCTCACCTTCATCTTTCCATATTTGTTTTTATTTTTGTTTCTTTGTATTTTGTCCATTTGATTTCAATCTGTATTTTAATTTCCCATTTGCAACGCTCTCCATAAAAGGGATGGTGCACTCTATGGCGGCCTTTGCATACATACAAATGAGTGTATTAAAACTGTTAAAATCCCCTTCGCATTCTATTAAGCTGTCCGACTGATGCTGAATCGATCGGAGATCTATCTCGTTTGTAGGTAGCTCACAAAACGACTTGATAAGTCGAAACACATGTCTGTGGATGACTACATATATATATATATATATATATATATATATATATATGTGTGTGTGTGTGTGTGTGTGTGTGTGTGTGTGTGTGTGTTGTGTGTTTGGGCAGCATTCTTTCATTTATACATGTGGAATTAAACAAAAGGCAAATCTCCTGTTTAACGATTTTATTGGTGATCTTTTCAAGCTTTCTGGACATCCTTTTTATATTTGGATGGAATCCGTGGATTAGTTCACCGAACTTCGTATCCAGAGTACTTTATATATATATATATATATATATATATATATATATATATGTGTGTGTGTGTGTGTGTGTGTGTGTGTGTGTGTGTACGTGGCCACATATGCCACATCGACATCAACACATGGGAGGCTTGTGCAAAAGACCGTGTGACATGGCGCCTCCTCGTCAAACAAGGAACGAAAAGGAGGGGAAAAGAGAGGAGAGAAGCCACCGCAGAAACGAGCAACAGCATCTCCAGCAAGCATCATTGTTTGTTTGCAATCACTGCACCAGAGATTGCCATTTAAAAATTGGTCTGTACAGCCACTTACGCAGTTGCAGATAAAAAAAGTGGACACTATGCCATCGTCTTTAGTAGACGGAAGAATGCCAACAATATATATATATATATATTCGAAAGAAAGAAAATTAACGGCTAAAAAACGCCAAATCCGTTCACTTCATTTAATTACTTTTTTTGCCCTCATATACAACATTTCATTTTTTTTCTCTCCAGACCGTCTGACATACCTTGAAAAAGGGTGAAGGTTCACATCAAATATCGGAATAGATTAAACCAGGAACAGAGCAAAGGTTGAATATATAAAAATTCTGATATTTGTTCTGTTTTTCTTGTTTTTGTTCTTTTTTTTCCAATGCTTCAAAAGACCAAACAAACAACGTTCACCAGAACATAAAACATGATTATATATATATATATATATATATATATATATATATATATATATATATATAATATTTGAAAGAAAGGAAACACTCAAAACCATTATTCCATAATAAATTTATTTCGACCAAAATTGGGGCCTTTATAAATCTAAGTTGATTTAATATACCTCCCCAGAATTCAGTTTCATCAGATGGTAAATCAAAATAATTTTGGTCGAAATAAATTTATTATGGAATAACGGTGTTGAGTTTTTCCTTCTTTTCAAAGATAAATATTGCTCTGTATATAATCTAAAAAGTTTATTATACATTGAGCTCTCTTTAGGGATTTAAATATTCACTGTATTTATAAAAACTGGATCATACAATAATAATACAGTGTGTCTTAGAAATCACATATAGAATCATCCCTTACTACCAAGTTTTGGATACCTCTCATATATATATATATATATATATATATATATATATATATATATATATATATAAGTGTGTGTGTTAATAGTAGTATGTCCATTTGTTCCGTGAAGAACCTCTATGAGGTGGGTTATTTTTTTAATGCTCTTATATATGTGAGGGGATTTAAAAATTTAGAAGTCACGCACACAGTACCATGATACAGACACACACTCACATTCACACACATATATGTAAACACACACATACATTTATATGTATACACATATAGTCATACACACAACTCCCATGAACCGCCCTTCACATATATAAGAGCATTAAAAAAATAACCCACCTCATAGAGGTTCTTCACGGAACAAATGAACATGCTACTATTAACACACTCGTCTACACGGATTTTAACAGTATGTCAAACCCACAAAAACGCTTCAACTTTTATAGTTCTTCTATAATGATCCCTTTCTAATAATCTATCAACAATTTCTTCAAATAAGAAATTTTCCCCTGACGATGACCTAAGGTCGAAACTAGTTGAGAATAAACGACATACAAGAAATATTCCTGATTGTCTTAATACTTTTTGTTCGTACTATATATATATATATATATATATATATATATATATATATATATATATATAATATATCCCTTGTTGCCATGCATATTATAAAAATACTTATGAGAGATTGTGTAAAATTGCCAGACACACAATAATTTGCAATCGATAACAAAGAAACATTAAATGGCATCTGCCCTCCTAAACTGATACATTATTTAAAGTTTATTTCGAATCTGACCGAATCAAAAGTCGATCAATGAATTATGATGCTATTCAGATTTGAAATTCAGCAGAATGTAATTCAAAATATTTTATGCCTCCCTTGTCGTCAGATAGGGGTTAGGATCTTTACCACCGTGTAACGATTTCGATCCCCACTGGAAATGTTACCCTAGTGAACTTGGACCGGACTGAGATAATGGTATTAAATAATATACCACACTGTGATAATTTGATTATTACAACGTTTAATATGTCTACTTAAGGGCTAATGCAAATGCTTCAATATGTAAAAATGTATAATAATCTTAATTTAACTCTGTCTCACTATTCCTTCTTTTCATTTTTTCATTATGTTCGATTGAAACAGATTAGCATTATCGCCTCTGCGTGTTCACTCCTCTCTATATATATTTCCCTACTCTCTTTCTTTCTTTCTTTCTTCTTTCTTTCTTATATTTTTCTGTGTAGCATGTCCCTTTTCATCCCTTTCTTTATGATAAAAACAGAATGGTCCATTCTTCAGCTGAAGTAACAACTCTCATAATGAATAAGAATTCGGCAGATAAGCAACACCGGATAATCAGGATTTTCATTTTGTATTTCATCTTGGACGATTTGGACGGTCTCATTTCTAACCAGAGGGTGTTGCAAGATGATAAAGGTCGTACAATACAAGTATCATTATATAGATATTTAAGACTATTTCTGGGGTAGAAGGAGCTGTAGGGTTGGGCCTTAGACTACATCGACTACACCTGTTCATAAAGGTGAGATCCCACCAATGGGACCACCTGTTGGTTATTGGTGGCGACCCATGATTCTTAAGGACGGAATCTTGGTGTTTGAGCAGTCTATGGCATGCAACACTCCACTCTGACACTTACGTCGGCTAGACGGTCGGTCGGAGAGCCTTCTCAGATCAATCGTCTACTCACGTCAAGCCCAACCACCACTATGATAATCCCGATCCTATTACTCTGATGGTAAGCCCCTAACCCTTTTTATCATGTATATGCTAGAAGGCTGTGGTGAAGTGTCTTAGTAGCCAGCCTTGATAAGTTAGTATTAAACATTTACCTTAGTAGCAAAAGTAGTACAACTTTATAAATTATCTAAAAATAAAGTAATCACTTATATTATATCAACATGTTCTGTGCATGGCGGCGAACTGAATCTATTGGAGAAGTTTCAATTATGGACCTCTGGGGAGAGTGGAGTAACCCTTCAAACCACTAAAAATAATTTGTCGATGAAAACGCCTTCAATCCGCTAAAATCTATGTTTTTTCGGTATTACCATTTTTTTCGACAATAAATAAAAAATAAAAAATGAAAACATTTTTTCGGTATTTTTATTTTATTTTAATATATTTATTTCCAACAATCAATTTTTATTTTTCATTTTTAATGAAAAATAAAAATATTTAGATATTCTTCTTTATTTTAACTAAAAACAACAGCTAGTAGAGCGGCTTGTTTTTTTTTTTAGCTATCACCGCCTAGCGTTTTTTAAAGTGGGAGGTCGGGACGCAATTCTGCGAATAGCACCAAAAAAGGAAATAAATTATACAAAACATCTTCTGCAGAAAATACCCCAACAAAAGTTGAGATGCCGTAGAATCAAACCAACCAGCCAACCAGTTTTCAAAAAAACAGTTTTCACCCAGTTAAAAAAAAGAAAGCTGGTTTCAACGTTACCAGTTCATTGAAGACCATCAAGTTTGCACATAAAACATCTTCGCATCTGTTAAACTGAATCTAATGATGGAGTTCTAATTCTAGAGATTTGGGAGTGTGGAGTACCCCTTCATTACCATTACTCCCAGGTCCACTTGGATCCGGAGTGGTAGTATCTGTTAGGTTCCCACCTATAGCTTAAATAGAAGAAAATGAGTTAAGAAAAATATGTTTAAAAACAGAGTTTCAGATTTTTTTTAAATAACTATCAAGAAGAAATGAAATAATGTCTTCGTCATAAAATAACCCAACACGTGTTGTCATGCCGTTGAATCCAACCAACCAACCATTTTGAAGACAATTATATTTGCACATCAAAAAACAATTTTCGTATCTGTTAGGTGAGACTTTCTCTTTAAATCGATCTAAAACATTTGTATTATTTATGCAAAACGTTATTTTTCTTCCACTAATGGAATAAAAAGTATTAATATATAATTTGCCTTAACGAAATGTATTTACAGAAAAATTAGTTTATAATAAACGTAAAGGATGAAAGGAAATGTAAAAGAAAATATATTTAATTAGAAAACAAGATAAGGCTTAATATTTAGATATTTATTAATATCATTTTTGAAACACATGTCAAACTATTTTTTCATTGTTGAGTAAATGAAACGAAATATGAAAATGAATACTAAAAAGTTTATTATTTGGTTGTTTGGTTGGTTCATACGGCATATCAACCTTTGCTGGGTTATGTTTATGCAGAATATATTGTGTTTTATTCTTTCTTATGGGTACTCAATTTTTATTTTTTAAACTCATTTAAACACATTTTTTAAAACACATTCATAGATGGTATCCTAACATGTACTACCACTCCGGGTCAGTGAACCTGGGAGTAATAGTGATGAAGGAGGACTCCACATTCCACAGAGCTCCAGAATTGGAACTTAAACATAGGTTGAGTTTGAAAAAAATGTTTTCTTTCTTTCTTTCTTTCTTTTTTATTTTTTCAGTTTTTAGCCTTTCTTCGTTTTTTTTCTTTCTTTCTTTCTTTCTTTCTTTTCCCTTCTTTCATATTTCTTTCTTTCTTTGTTCTTTCCATCAATAGTATTTGTTTACTTCTTTTTCTCTTTCTTTTACTCTTTCTTTCTTCGTTTTAATTTCTTTTTTCATTTTATGTTCTTTCATCTTTCTTCATTTTTCTTTCTTTCTTCTTTCTTTCTTCTTTACACCAGTTAACTTCTTGTTAACTTCATTTTCTTTTTTTGTCTTTCTTTCTTTCAGTCTTTCTTTCTTTGATTCTTTTTACTTTGTTCATTTTTTTTTCAGTCTATCTTCGTTTTTCTTTTTCTTTCTTTCTTTCTTTCTTTATACAAAATATATTCGGCATAAATTACCCAACAAGGGTTGACAAGTCGCAAAAACCAACCAACCAACCAACCAACCAGCCAACAATTCATCGGCATTCAGGTTTAATCGTTCATTTTTTAAGAATTGTAAATTCATCACCCATCAATTAAACTGTGATGTAATTCTCAGCAAGCTATATTAGAGGACCATTGTTTGTGAGTTCGATTCTCAGTCGGCAACCCCTACCTCTGGTCTTCTACCGCATCTAAGCTAAGCTTAGTAAATAACTATATTACATGTCAAATAATAGAATCCGCCAATCTATTATTTCACAGTCCTATCTATGTGACAAATGGATCTGTTTGATAATCATTTGCACAAGGAATACTTGATACCATATATATTTTTTTTTTTTGGGGGGGGGGGGCGGGATATGTGCTTATTGAAGTCATACCTAATTTTGAAGTTAATCAATTAATAATTAATTAATTAGGCAGGCATACCTATTTAAATGTAAGGCTAAACAAATCGAGAAAGATCAATCTCTGTATGTACATTTTGGCCTATTAGGCCTCATCAGCAGAGCTATAGATATTGTGTGGGATTCGAAACTTGACTGTCAAGCTGACAGGCGAGGACCGTAACCCCTACACCAACCGGACTTTCTTAGATTTTTCGTTTCTTTAGAAGTAGGTTTTTACTCCTCTCCTTATCAGCTTGACAGTCAAGGTTCGAATCACGCACAAGCGGTCTCCTATCTATAGCTCTGCTGATGAGCCTAATAGGCCAAAAGTACATACAGAAATTGATCTTTCTCGATTTGTTTAGCCTTACATTTAAATAGGTATGCCCGCCTAATTAATTAATTATTAATTAATTAACTTTCAAAATTATGTATGACTTCAATTAAGCACACTTCTCCCAAAATTGTCGGCTAAACAAAGCCATCTTTCATCTTACTGGCTTCACTCTCAGGCAGGAATCAGTGATAAGAGCATTGTTAGACTCAATTTATTGTTGTTGGCGATTTGTAAAAAACTAAAGTTTTTCTCTAACTTTTAGTGTCATTTTGTCAATCCTATCAAAGATACATTTACATACTACCCTGAGGTCATCACTCATCAATCCAACCTTTCTTTCTAAACTAAAGTTGTATTTGAAAAAAAAAAAAACTTTTTAGTATCATTTAGTCAATCCTATCAAAGACAGCTTTCCAAACTGTCCTGAGGTCATCACACATCAATCTAACCTTTTTCCATGACCATTTTAAATAATTCTATCTTAGCAGTCGGTTATAAATTTTGCCAATCCACCATATAACATAATATTTTATCTGATCGCAATTTATGTTCGAATGTTGCAATTGCCATTGGTAGGAATAGTACAATTCAGTATGGTAAGTATACATGTGTTACCTACTCCTCTTTCTTGCATCTTCAAGATCAGAAACCAACATACTAAAAAGTAATGGTCCCAAGAGGGAACCCATTGGCACACCATTAAGTACCACACACCAAAAAGACTCGCTTTCATTCGTACTAACTGTTCTATGTTGTCCATTAATGTAAGAGACATTTCCTTTAAGCGAATTGTAACAGAAACGAACAACGTTAAGCTTTGTAAGTAAAAGGTCTGTATCTCTTAATGTTTTATAATAATTCTGGTGAAATGCTCGCAGCAACTGTGGATATACCACAATATGATAATTTGATTATCACAACGTTTGATATGTTTACTTAAAAGCTATTACAAATACTTCAATATTTAGAAAAGTATACACACCTTTATTTAGCTCTCTCTCACTCTGTTTTTCTTTCTTTCCTTATCTGTTATCTTTTCATTATGTTCGATTGAAACAGATTAGCGTTATCGCTTCCGGGTGTTCACCACCTCTCTCTCTATCTTTTCCCTACTCTCTTTCTTTCTTTAATTCTTGCTTATTTTTCTGTTTAGCGTGTTCTTTTCTTTCCCTTTCTTTCTTTATAATTCTGGAGCTCTGGCTATTGTGAAGTACCCCTTCATTGTCATTACTCCCTGGTCCACCCAGATCCGGAGAATGGTAGTACCTGATTGGGTCTAATCTATTTGTTAAATAGGTAAAACATGAGTTTAAAAATGAATTATAAAAATATTCTAAAAAATACCCAACAACTATAAATAAAACAAACACGTCTTTGGCATGAAATGATCGAAGGGTAGTTGAGAGTGAAATTCGAATTCTAGACCTCTTGGTTGTAACCCAGCACCGTTACTCCCAGGTCCTCTTTGGAGTACGTATTGGGGTCCCATCTATAGTTTAAAAAGAACTAATTAGTTATAAAACGTGTTTAAAAAACAGAGTTTAGAAAAAATTAATTGAATAACCATTAAGAATCAATAAAAGAAAAACGCAATAAGGGTTGACATACCGTAAAATCCAATCAACCATAAGGATCATATAATTTACGCTTTCCCTTGAACTCGCTTTCCCCACACTTTTCTTTCTCTTGTGTAAAAAAAAAAGAAAGTTTACCAAAATTGAACCACGATAACTGAGACATAGATTATTCTAAGGAATTGAATGTAAATGATACAAGAATGTTAACTAGATTTTTTCAATTCTGTGACAAAATTTAAGAAAAAAAAATAGTCGTTAAAATTCAGTTCATTCCAACTCTCCCAAATATCAAGATTGAAACTAAAACGTGATGTGTTAACCAAGAAAAAAATAGAAGTTTCCTTTATTTCTCGAGGACATATGATTTCGAATATATATATATATATATATATATATATATATATATATATATATATTATATATATATATATAGTTGCTGTGTATAACGCTTAGGTTATTTAGGAATGAATATATCAATGAACAGACGTATGTTAATATAAACAGTGTAGACATACATATCTATATGGCTACAGTTTGATTACTGTAAATTTCACGGGTTTTGCCATAAAACTTTAAACAGACACCCACCATCTTGTTTCAAC
>CM042147.1:16728504-16733504 GCA_023376005.1 Doryteuthis pealeii | reverse complement strand
GGAGAAGGAAATATATATATATATATATATATATATATATATATATAATATGCATTTTTCAAAAATTTCAGCGTTTGAACTCAGCGTTCGTTTCTGTAAAAAGTCTTTTTTAACGGATATCTTCTCTTCCCATCTATGTCGCTCTTTGATGAAGACCAACTTATCGATTTGGTCGAAACAGTACTGTCAGTTATTACATAACAAACATCATATGTTTTTTCATAATGTTAAATTTCATACTGTCGGATTAATTTCCATCTATTTTTCATATATATATATATATATATATATATATATATATATATATATATATATATATATATGAAGATAGGTGGGTTGGAGTAAATCTGACAGAATGTGGTAAGGATAAAGTAAAAGTGGACAAAAAGGAATAACTCAAAACAAATAGATGTGGATAGAGATATTTCGTTCCACGTTAAGCAGGTACTTCTTCAGTGAATTTATCAAAGCATTGTACAATACACTTGTATTTATAGAAGATAAAGTGAGTGGCTGGGGAGGTTTGGTGAGTAAATCAGGATGGAAGGGTATGGTTTGTGAGGATTTGGTTGGTCAGAGGACATCTATCATGGAAATTAGAGGGGAAAAGATCAAAAGATTGGGATTTATTCGTGGTGATAAGATGAGGAGGTGGCTGAGTTCTAGCCAACTATATAAATAACCATTAGCCCACACCTTCTTGTCTCCTCTCCCCTCCCCACTCA
The DNA here is from genome assembly GCA_023376005.1 of Doryteuthis pealeii. Taxonomy (NCBI): domain Eukaryota; kingdom Metazoa; phylum Mollusca; class Cephalopoda; order Myopsida; family Loliginidae; genus Doryteuthis; species Doryteuthis pealeii. The sequence continues at coordinate 16,732,779 of CM042147.1, read as the reverse complement.
AAGAATCAAAACTTCTATCCACACCTACCAAAAAACTGACGGCCTAATTTTGACCCCTCCCCCTCATGCCCTACAACTTTCTCATACTATTCCCCACTCTTCATACAATGAATCAAAATTTCCTTTTAACCAACCAAGAATTTTACCTAACTTCTAACTCCTAACTACTCCCCCCCCCCCCCAACACGGACTCAGCCACCTCCTCATCTTATCACTACGAACAAATCCAATCTTTTGATCTTTCCCCATTTACTTTCCATGATAGATATCTTCTGACCAACCAAATCCTCACATCCCGAATTACTCATCACCCCCCCCCCACACACACACACCTACTCACTTTCTATTCTATAAATACAAGTGTATTGACTGACTGAAGAAGTACCGCTTAACTCGGAACGAAATATATCTCTCCACATCTATTTGTTTTGAGTTATTCCTTTTTGTACTTTATCCATATATTATATATATATATATATATATATATATATATATATATGTAAATGGTTTGAAATTGACTCGTCGATCAGAGTTCAAATCTTAGACGGGACAGTTTTGCATTTTACATAGAGCTAAATACCAGTAAATAGTAAGGTAGTTTGGGTTCTTAACCTTGGTTGGTAACCAGTCTAGGAGAAGGAAAACTGAATTCAAACTTGTTAATCTCCGCTTAAGAAATTGACCTTGTGTCCCATTCTGTTTGTGCGGTGGGTTCAGCACACACACACTCACACACACACACGCACACGCACACATACACGCAGATACACACACACACACACACACACACACACACACACATATATATATATATATATATATATATATATATATATACTAGAAAGAAACGTGACCCGTTGGGTCACCCATTGAGCCCGGGTTAGATTGTTGGAAAAATCACATGATGAAATGATTTCATTAATTTAAAGTTCACCCAAACTGTGTAAATAAGTTATTTAAACTGGAGTAAACATTTTCATTTGACCAAAGGAAAAAAACAATGGAAGAGTCACTTAGTTAATTTCTAATTACAGGTAATTAAGATGTTAATCATTGATATCTATGACAATCTCTCGCCAACCTTAACCTATCATTCATTGCTCTCAGGAGGTCCTCTGTACAGCATTCAGAGTCTGCTCAGAGTTGGTCAATGTATGTCTTTGCTCACATGTTCACACTGGCGTGCTGATTTCCATAGAAAAATTCCTCTTAAGAGTTTGTCCTAAATCCTCTAGCATGTCTTGTTCCTCTTACTCGGATGGTTGTGTGATAAGTGGCAAGTGGCTATACAGCTGCTTTCTCGTGGAGTATTGCTTCCACAACTTGTTTAAAATTACATGCATTCTTGAGCAGTTCCCATCTAGCTTACTCTAGGCTAGGTTAGTGTCCAAGTGGTGCAATCGTACAGTAGCAACAATACAACTATGGCTTGGAAGAAAACTTTTTTCACTTAAAGGGTGGGGGGAATTAACGTTTGCTCATTTGAATGAAATTCCGTAATTTTTTAAATATCTAGAAAAACTCAGTAACTACCTTTATTTAACATGGAATATTTTAAATTGAATATTTATCTAATCTATTGAAAAAAAAGTAGGCTTAATAATCATGTTAACTAATACATGTTTTCCGAATTTTTATATATTCCGTTTTCTTTTTTGTTGGGTGGGGTTCTACTAACAATTGTTCTCATTTTTTTACAGCAGACTATAAAAAGAATTACTGGAAGCCAAATAATAAAAAATATCGGTTTCAGCTCTTATTTTTCTTAAAGATGATTGTGCTACAGTTTTTTTTAGGGTAATTAACTTAAACAGAAAAAACGCCTTTTGGGACGAATTTAATTGTCTAAAAGAATATTAAAAATATTAGATATTTAAATTTTTTTTTCTGGTGTCCATAATGTTACTACTTTTCGACTAAAACAAAAATCTGACCTTAAATAATGATTTTAAATAATTTTGATTCGTTTTTAAATTGAAAAGCCAACATTTTGGTGCATATCGCATAAATGCGTTCTGGACTCCTGGCCTAAAAAATAAACTAAGGGGTTCCTGCTCAAAATCCGACCCGTACTACTAATGAACTCCCTGTTTGAAGGCATTTTTCCCGAAAAGTTGATGCGATATGAAAGTGATATTTTGAGCATTAGGTCTTTTTACAAGTAAAGGTACATATTTAACCTCCCCCTCTTTAAAATATTTTTTTACCGGTTTGAAGGCGTTTTTATAGACATAACTTTTTATGGGGATTTTTTTTTATCAACAAGCAAATGTATACCCCGCCTTTTGAAATCTTTTTATTTTTTCAGTATTTTGATTTTATTTTAATTCAAAACATGAATTTTGCCGAGTTTCGCCAATAAGTTGATTTGAAATAATTCTCTTATTTAGATTATTATCAAAAAGCAAGTTTACTAATCATTAAATCAGACAGGTTTTCCGATTTTTTGTATATATATATTTTACAAACGGTTGTTCGCATTTATTTACAGCAGACTACGGTAGAATATTCAGCTAGGAGCCTTACGGTTCCTGGCCCTCACCAGCTCAGCGTATGAGTAGCTCAGGGATTTGTGTAGTAAAGTGATGAGCCGATGGTAGGTGTGGCACTCGACCTATGACGCCAAGAAAACAATCTCCTTGGTCTAGCGTTAGTGAAAAGTGGATAGACTCCCTCGCTGTCCGGATGATACCGACTTCAGACACCGACGACTTTACTTTAAAAAAAATTACTGAACAAATAAAAGTCGCGTCAGCTACAATTTTTTTTAAAGTTTAGGGGTTTGGGTTGGTGATTGAAAAATCATAACTCACACAGCTATTAAAAAAATTTTTTTTAAAAAACTAAAACAAAAAAAAAAAACACCTGCTTGCTTCAATTAGGAATTAATACGGATATAATAGTCGCAGCAGAAACATCAAAAAAGGAATATTGAGATTGAGGATAAGCCAATTTAATAAAAATTAAATACTTATGTTCTTAAAAGTATAAGTAAATGAAATTATTTGGAAGCATAGAATTGGATTTGTTCTGTATTATAAACCGTATAAACAAAATAAATTTAAAAAGTTATGAAAAGTGTATTGCGTTTCTTCCTACAATATGGCGTAAACTAATCACGTGACATTTTGATCGTACCATAAAATAAAGTTTTTTTTTTTTTTTAATTAAAAATGGCCTGACATTTAATTAAAATATAAAAGAATCTAAAGCTTCAGATTTTTATTTATGCTTGTTTAATATCTTGTTTTTAGTTAAAATAAAAAAGCATATCTAAATATTGTTTTTTTATTTGTTGGAAAGGTATATATTAAAATAAAATGAAGACTTTTTAGCAGATTGAAGGCATTTTTATCGACAATTTTTTAAGCCAGATTTGTATCAAGTAAATGTAAATATTTTTGTAAATAACCCCCCCCCCCAAAAAAAACTTCAAAGAAGGAGGGTTAAAATATTTACATTTACTTGTCCAAAAAAGACTGGAGTGAGTAAAATATCGCATTAACTTTTCGGAAGCACTGATTCTTTTTCAGCAGGCACCACTTCAGATTGGAGAATTCATTCCTAAGTGGGGTTGTTTTATCAACGCCTAGATTTTTTTTTAAGGCGGGAGGCATTTCTGCGAATAGCCCCAATATTTTACATCCCTCAAAATATAAAAAAGGGGAGTGGGGTAAAGTTGAATATGAAAAAAATCGGCAAGTTTGGAAATACAATAACGGATGCATTTAAAAATGCATTCATTGATTAATCAAGATTGAACATTTCATTAAAATCGGATAATTACCAGATTTTTGTCAATTTTTATTCAATTGGGTGGCGTTAGGTAGATGTGTTTTGTAAAATAGAGATTTGCCATTATAATTTATAGTATAAAATGTATTAAAAATGAATTACATGTTTAATGTGTAAAGACAAAAAGGGGCATATCGCATAAATTACGTCCTAAAACGTATCGAGGAAACTTTTCGAAAAATATATTTTGTATTTAAAAAGATCCAATAGAAAATATATTTACTTGTCGAGAAAGTACGGGGGGTGGGGGTAAAATATCACATTAACCACTCAGAAAAACACCTTAAAGAAAAAAAAAGTTGATTAGTATCATGGGCTGGAATTGCAGTGTTTTTTTTTTAGGGGAAAAAAAAAAAAAAATTGACTCGAACAGAGCTAAAAACAAATTTAACTACAGTGCAGTTATGAGTTAAACTCTTTCAAAAGAAATTTTAGCCCGATTAACACAGTAATAACGAGCTACGAACATTTACCACAAAA
>CM042147.1:16676004-16723504 GCA_023376005.1 Doryteuthis pealeii | reverse complement strand
AGAGGTACCATAGGTCATGAAGAATCGCATTTATTCTTTCACTTTTGACTTCAAAAGTTTTTGGACTTAGCACCAGATTTACTACTTGTCTTTTTTCTTACCGGCTGCTTGTACCATGCAAATATGTAAAACTACCTATTCCATGGTCGGAATGAAGGCAACTTAACTGTCACCCCTTATCAGTCAAGTCTCGATTTGTTGGTGTTGGATGTGGGGATACAAAGTATCAGTAAATACATGAGCTCCGTGGAAGCCAACGGCCATCCATGGCCATCCACACCGATAGTAGTACTCACCTAAATCCCTTGATGTGGTAGATGCGGCTCCTTAGTCTTGGATGACAATCAATCTAGACAATGAGAAGTATGTTACAAAACCTCCACTGCCAAGTGGCTATGACCCATTTCAAGGGAAAGCTTGGAGATTAAACCCCGAAATCAAATCCGGAGCAGGAGTGAAAGGATGCTGAACTTAGGCGCTATCTAGCGTGTTGCGTTGTGACGCTATCGTTGCAAAACTGCATCAGATTGTTTTGCCTTTCCTTTAGGCCACTACCGCAGTGTGGAGAGGGTGACTTGCTGCTTGGAGACAACTCATTTAAACTCAACTTCCGTTCTCTGTTCCCCAGTGGCTGAAGCCAGAGGGGTTAACTTGATGCTACCGAGTGCCAATCATTTAACCCTTTCCGATTTTGAATTTCAACGACTTTTAATTCAAAATCTAAATACATTACCCGTTCAAAAATCAACGGTTTTCAATATATAACAGTACAAGAAATTGCAATAGTTTTGACTTATCGATACATAAAACTGTCTCTCTTTTCAAGAACATGAGACTTACAAATAACCGCCAAATATTTTGGCATTTATTTCCAAAGCTCATGTTATTACTATTGCGTACGAATTGAGACGACATCTTATCTGACACGAGGCCATACTAGTTAGGTGTCCATTAAAAATTACCTTCACTATACAACTACTCATCGTTGGTTTGCCTGGCAATAGATAGCTATTGGTTCTGTACGTGACGTGAATACTTATGAAGGTTAGCTTAGCCTGACAGGGACACCAAATAATTGAGCAACCGTAGAAGATCGAATTCAATATATTCATACGACTGAAAAACGTGACAATACCATTGGTCATTTTTTTATATATGAGCTTGATGTGAACAATTTTTATTTTCGGACTGATGTCCTCATCTTTATTGCGGCAGTTATTTAGTAAACGTTTTGGCCACTGTATCCTCCGGCCTTCCTAAGGTGTTTCCTGTGTATCAGAGTGTAGTAATGATCCAATCTTGGAAATCATTCTTAACAGTTTGACAGTTGATCAAACAGGCGTACAAAAATAATGACGCCATCTTTTGAATGGGATTTTAAAAATGAGATGAGGACAATAGTCCGAAAAATCAAAAGTAATCGTGCCAATACCAGTTGCTTGACAACTAAAACTGTACAAAGCGATATTTGTTCTGTAAGGAATCTCAATATATATATATATATAATATATATATATATATATATATATATATATATATATATACTAAGTGATTAAGTGATGTTGTGAATACAAGTGGCATGACAGTAACAAGACCCTGTAATGTAGCCCTGTCGGAGTGGGCTGTACACTACGCCAACTGCCCTTTTGCACAAGGTTAAAATCTTTTCAATCGGACAACTTGTTGGCCGTGGGTGGTGACCCGTGATAATTAAGGACAGGATCCTGGTGGCTGAGTAGTACATGACATGCAACACTCCACTTTGGTCTTTACGGTCGATTAGAGAGACCACCCCGATCAACCAGCTGATTATCCTCAATTCAAAGCACCCAGGGTTCCATCTATATTTTTTCTGGAAGTTCTGTCTTGAGGATAAGCCTCTAAAAAGCAATTTTAAAACCAATTGTATCAAATGCCTTTTTAAAATTCTATTGTACACTATAGCAAATAAATATATCACTTTCACTTGTAATCGAGAACTTTATTTTCCTTTCACCAATACAAAACACCTATATATATATATATATATATATATATACACTCTCTCTCTCTCTCTCTCTCTCTCTCTCTCTCTCTCTCACTCTTTCTTTCTTTCTTTCTTTCTTTCTTTTCTCTCACTTTGTACTTTTGCATTCTAGCTAAAAGAATAGTTCATAAAATTGAGCAATACAAAACAGAGGGAAATTACTTCAAAGAGTTGAATACAAATCTTGCAGCATAGATAGAAAGATTTTTTACAACTGTGACAAAACTTTAGTAAAAAAAATAGTCGTTAAAATTCAGTTCATTCGCACTCGCTCATAGATTAAGATCAAAACCAAAACGTGACATGTTAACTAAGAAACAATGTTGCTTTTTCTTTCTCGAGGACATTTTGCTGGAATCCATGTGTGCATATATATATATAAATATATATACATACAAACATATATGTATATACACACACATATATATATACACATACATAAATATACACACACAGATATACGTATATATAAACATATATATAGACACATATACAATATATATATGTACAAACACATACACATAGATACACATACACACACACACACGCACATACACACATACATATATATATATACATATATATATATATATATATATATATATATAATATTATATATATACATATATATATAATATTATATATATATAATATATATATATATATATATATATATATATATATATATTATCCAGTTGCCTTTTTAACCTTTCCGTTGCAGTAGCATTAGTAAATTATCTGAAAGTGCCCAGTATATTAAAAACATAGAACAATAATAAAAATAGTTATAACAATTGCAGAGGAAAACTACGACTCTTAACCCTTTCTCTCTATATTATATATATATATATATATAATATATATATATATATATATATATATATATATATATATATATATATATATATATATATATATATATTCCGTTCGCATTTGTTCAGAATGCTAACTATTCGACTATAACATGACGAATGATCCGTTTCAGCTAGCTTGATTCATTTACCTCTTTGCCTACTTTAAACCGCTTACAGTGATTCTCCCAACACTGAGATCTTACCGTAAACTGCTGGCAGTGGCTCTCGAATGTGTCACTTGTTCACACAGAAATATCACGACGTGAACTCCCCTGTCATCTTTATTTGAATAGAATGAGTTCTGAGGTGAAAAGATAGTGAACTTTGCAATATAGCATCGTACAAGTTTCCTGCCACCCGTTTTTCTTTTATTTAATATTTACAATATATTCGTTGCAGAATTCTATTTAGTGAGTGTTACAATTCCTTATTGCTTTAAATAAGCACATTATAGTACTGAAAAAATTTTGCAATTGATAGAGAAGTCAACATGAGTATGCATGCATATCTTATTATAATGGAGATTGTGGGTTTGTATGTTTGTAACCGAAACTATATTACTATTCAAGTCACAATTCCCTTTGTTATTTACACCACATTCTCCATGATTTTATTTTTCTTTAAACCTCAATTATTAATAAAATTGTTTTACATCATTAAGACTGTTGACCATATACATACAAATAACATGCAATTGTATTTATATATACAAGAAAATAGCGGTTTTCAATGTGAATTGGAAGGCTAATTTGCATATTGATCGTAAAAATTTGATTTTAATAAATATATGCTTAGTATTATTGATTTCTAATTGTTTTGTTTTATATTAATGAATATGAGCAAAAATCTCGGGGATAAATCTTAAAAGAAATCCATTAACAAAACGAAATAACTGTTATATTATTCTTTACTTCCTATTTTAACTAAATAGTTAAATTAGGAAAATTTACCAATGAAAGACGGGAGTAAGGGAAAATGATGGAAGAGTTAGTTTCAAAGTTGTTCTATTTTTCAATCATACCCCCTCTGTTCCAAATATTTTTATCTGAATTCTTATTCAGTTTCATTAGCCTTTCTAATTTAACATGATATTTTATTATATTAAAACTTAAATACTTGAACCCGGAGGGTGCATATATTTGCTAGTATATATAAAGTGCGTAAAAAAAAGTATCGAGTTTGAAGCTGTATTTACCAAGATAAAAATGAACAATGAATTGAACGTTAATTTTCTTTCAGAATACAAGGTGTGTCAAAAAAAGTACAAAGTTTAAAGCAAAATTTATCAAGATAGAAATGAACAACGAATAGTACTTTGTTTTTTTCTTTCAGAATACAAGTTGTGTCAGAAAGTTTTTTTACACTACTTGTATTTACCAACCCCTTCGCACGAGCAGAATGCGACACAAGTTAAATTTTTTGAGCGGAGGTTTGGTTTTGTTTGTTTTGTTTTACGGCATAACAACCTCGGTGGGTCATTTAATGCCGACAAAGTTGTGAAATAAATTCATTCTTAATGCATAATACAATTTTGTTTATAAACTCATGTTTTCCTATTTAACCCATAGATGGGACCCTAACAGGTACTACCACTCCGGGTCAGAGTGGACCAGGGAGCAATGGTGATGAAGGGGTGCTCCACATTCCCCAAACCTCCAGAACTGGAACCTCACAATCAGATAGCGTTTAACGTCATTTCCAGGACATGTAAACTCTCAGCCACCGCCTTCTGGCACTCATATGATAAGAAGGATTTGGGGTTGCCATAAGGGCAATAGCATTGGGGGCAATCATATAGGTGCTTAAACGGAGGGGTGTCAATATGAGTATGTATGCATATAGGCATAGCGTATAGTAATGTATATATACATATGGACATGGACATATATTTATGGGTGTGTGTAGGCATAGGTAGTGAACATGTATTCATGTATGTGGATGCGTTTGTGTATTTCTATCAAAAGATATCAAAACAATATTCTTGGGAGTAAATGATAAAATAGAAATAGAAAGATTTCTCCCTCAGTATGGAAGCTTTTTTTTAATGTCCTTCAGAATTTTAAAGTACATGAGTTCTATTAGAAACCGTGTCGCGAGCGTCAATATTCAAACTTGATTTACCAAAAGTTTCAGTGTTGAATACAGAATGATCCATTAATACAATGTGGGATCTCTCTCTCTCTCTCTCGCTCTCTCGCTCTCTCGCTTCGTTTACGTGAAGTCAGGGCATAACTTATTTAAAGAAAAAAATGTCATTTGTTTTCGGGTGACATCGGATGTGGAGATATGTAAAATATCCTGGAATACATTTCATATAAAGTGAAGTCTGTTCAAATACTCCGAATTTTCCGTAAAATCGCGTACATAGACACGTAGGTAGGTAGGTAGGTCGCTAAATGAAGAAAATCAATAACATTTTCCAAACAAAATGATGAGAAATATAAAGAAGAGTAATTTTGTTTAAAAAAATCTGAGACAGAGAGAGACAGACAGACAGAGACAGAGACAGAGAGAGAGAGAGAGAGAGAGAGAGAGAGAGAGAGAGAGAGAGAGAGAGGAGGGAGGGAGGGGGAGACTGACAGACAAAATGATAGGTGTATAGAGAAGAGTAACTTTGTAAAAATGGAGCTTACTGAGAGAGACAGAGACAGACAGATAGACAGACAGACTGAGAGACAGAGACAGAGAGAGACAGAGACAGACAGACAGACAGACAGACAGTGAAATAGAATGATGAGAAATATAGACAAGAGTAACTTTGTAAAAATAGAATTTAGAGAGAGAGAGAGAGAGAGAGAGAGAGAGAGAGAGAGAGAGAGAGAGAGAGAGAGAGAGGGATCTAAAGAGTAACAAAAATAGTAAAAATAGAGATTACTGTAAGAGAGAGAGAGACAGACAGACAGACATACAAACAGCCAGACAGACAAACAGATAGAAACAGAGACAGAGAGAGGAGAGAGAGAAAGAGAGACAGACTGACAGACAGACAGACAGACAGTGGGAGAGAGAGATGTGATTAGAGAAGTTCAATAGTCCAGTGCCCGAAATGAATAGTGAAAATTAAAAGGTTGAATTGAAATACACCCGAGTTTTATTTTCAATTAACTCTAATTGCCAAGTGAAATAAAAAGAAAATAAACAAACAACAAAAGACAACCGAGTCAGCCATTCGAAATTCAATAAAGATTTCCATTGCATTTTGGGACATTATATTCTCAGTTCAGACTAACTCTTCCAGAACGTTTTAGATTATTTTTTCATTTATTTGTTGTTCAATTTCAAAATCACTTTACATCTGAGAAGGTGCTCAAAATCTCTCGACCCAGCTAAGGATAATACCACTTTTAAAAATATTGGCCAATTCATTTTATATACGCTATATAGATAAATGAGAACCTAAAAAGTATGATCACTACTGATCAGAGTGGACCTGGGAGTAATTACAAGTATTTCACGCTTCCCAGATATCCTGGACTGATGCTTTATCATTCGATGTGATTTAGCGTCATAGAAAGAACTCTCATTTTTAAGAGGTCTTATCTTTTTGCAGGATATACAAATGAATAAATACCTACGATTTTGTGTAAAATGTATATGTAAAAATATTCAAAGTAATTATCGGCATTGTAGACCCAATGAATAAAGTCAGAAGTATCCTGATGATCCATTAGGATAAACCCAGGTGGATAGTCTCTGACTCATTAGGCTTACTTTATATATATATATATATATATATATATATATATATATATAGATAAATATATATATATATATATATATATATATATATATATATATATATATGAGACTTAATAAAGTCGAAACAGTCTGTACGATATTCTACACATCGAGCCATCCTTTGCTGGGATTACACTTGTCAAGTTCATTTTCTATAAGAAAAAGTATCGAGTTTTATGCGATACATGCGTTGTAAGTGCCTTCAAGTAAAAATTTAATATATACTTTATTCAGCAACGTTTCTAAATAAACAAACATCCAAAAATCTTATTCACTTCGCCGAAGGGCATACGGTCTGTTTGTTGTTATTATCCTCTCAATAACGCCCCCTTACCTATTATGGTAGAGGCGTGTAGTAGTATCATTTGACAAGCTTAATTTCGCTAGGATGGTCAGCTGTGTACTGTGGCCGAGGCGATAAAAGTGTTACACTAGTGTTTCACTGTGTCTGCTGAAGTCCCGGTTTCGGTTTCTGTCGGAGGGAAATCGTTAGTATATACCGCTGATGAGACTTAATAAAGTCGAAACAGTTTGTACGGTATTCTACACATCGAGCCATCCTTTGCTGGGATTACACTTGTCAAGTTCATTTTCTATAAGAAAAAGTATCGAATTTTATGCGTTGTAAGTGCCTTCAAGTAAAAATTTAATATATATATATATATATTAAATTTTTATTTGAATATATATATATATATATATATATATATATATATTGGTGATATTCTCTAACCTTGTACCCATACAAATGAGCTGTTTCTTTTTGTAACTTATTGAATGACACTATATATTTTATACCAGCTGTAATTCACTGACTTAGTCATGTGCGAGTAATGTGCACATTTGCATCACGTGACTGCGAGCATGAGTTGGCACTCGTGAGATCCCGATTAGCGCGCATGCGTAATGAGTTTCCAGACTTGAGTGACCTTAGGAATTGGTCGATATTAACTGTTAACAGGCGCCTCCTCCTCCTACCCCTCCCTTTCCCCTCCTCCTCCTTACTTTCTCTGTCACTAATAAGTCACGTGACCGTCTACGTTGCAGCTGCGGACGCCAGTAATGTGCATGAATTAATTATATCAATCGGGAAGAATATTGGATAATAATACGAGACAAATTCGAAAATGTTACGTCATTTGCTAATGGAAACCGTTATATAATATAGAACACAGGTTAGAAATATACAGGGTGTTCGGGATAAATTTGACATATTTATATTTGGTTATTTTTCTCCATGGGTTGGAGGTATTGACGCACACTACGCACCATTCAAATGCTTGGACGCTTCTTCATTCATATATATATATATATATATATATATATATATATATATATATATATATATATATCAACCCCTCTACACGAACAGGATGCGAGACAAGGTCAATTTCTTAAGCGGAGTTAACAGGTTTTCCTTCTGCTAGACAGGTTGCCTTACCAAGGTCGAAGAGCCCAGTCTGCCCTACTATTTGCCCATAGATAAGGATTATAATTTGATTCGTACCTTTCCTAAGGGTATTAGCGCTATATGAAATGCAAGCAGTTTCGTGTAGGGTTTGAACTCTGGTTGACGAGTCCATTTCCTACGACTCTAACCATTATGCCACGCGCCTTTTTCATATACGTGATAACAGATAGAATGGATGACTGGAACCCACCTGAATCAGGGAAGAGAATAACTTCTATCATGATGAGCTGCGCCGGACATCAAAATAAGTAGATTATGTTTGCTGCCCAATGCTCCCTGAACACTGTAAAAACAATCAGACATGAACTGGAGAATTGCAATGGAGACTACAAAGCTGTGGCTAGAAGAAAACAACATAACAGACCAACTGATTGCGTTCGTACAGCAGAATTCTTTGAAAATCTGTAGAAAAAGTGTTTGAGGACTCCCAGATGCCTACATGAAGTTGCTAAACACTGTAGTCAAGCCCTGGATAACAAGGGTAGCTAATAGTAGGCCATATGTATGGCAGCAGAATTTGGCCCCTGCCAAACCTCTGGGAAAAGTTACAAATGGTTGTCGGCGAATTTTTACGACTACATCAGTACCAATGTTTGTCCTCCGAACTCTCCAGACCTTAACCTCATGGATTATTATATATGTGGCACTGTTGAGAAATACATCGATCACCATGCCAGTACTAGAAAAGCCCAGTTAATCGACAGAATTAAGGTAGTTTTTAGACCCTTCTCAGGGACTGTAACATCAGCTTACTCCAGGTTCCGGAGGAGGATTGAGGCTGTGATCGATGCTAATGGCGGTTATTTTGAGTGAAACTTGTTGATAGTCATTCGCGTGCCTGCTGAATTTCTTTACAATCCATAATAATTTGTAGTTACCAAGCACTTTTTCTTTTTCCTTATGAAATTGTCAAATTCCTCCCGAACACCCTGTAGTCTTGCAGATCCTTATACGCGCGCACGCACACGCACGCGCGAACACACACATGTGTGTGTATATGTATATTATAATAAAGCTCAATGATTCAATGATTGTTTGCTAAATGCTTTTTTCCTATTTAGTTTAATAATACAAAATTCATATAAAAATATTCCTTAGTTCTATGATTAAGTAATGTTTGTAAAACCCATTTAATTTATTCATATTTGTCGTAAGTTACAATTAAGTAAAAAACTATCACATTTTTTATTTCATAGTCTGCCTGTCACTTTCCTCCTCTATATATATCTTGAATACCTTCTCGTTATATATGTTAGTTTCAAGAATGAATAAAACAAAAATTCTTAGGCTTAGAATGAGCCAACAGAGTTGACATGCCGTAAAACCCAACCAATCAACTTGTTAGCGTCGCATCTATTTGTTAAATAGAAAGAAATGAGTTTAAAAAATGATGTTAAAATAATTGAGTTTAAAAAAACATGAGTACCCATCAAGAATGAATAAAGCAAAAACGTTTCGACATAAAATGACCCAACAGGGATTGACATGCCGTAAAACCCAGCCGATCAATCCAGAGTGGTAGTACCTGTTCGGATCCCATGTATGGGTTAAATAGAAAGAAATGAATTTAAAAATGATGGTAAAATAATTGAGTTTAAAAAAATGAGTACCCATCAAGAATGTATAAAGCAAACACTTTTCGACATAAAATGACCCAACAGGGGTTGACATGCCGTAAAACCCAACCAAACAACCAAACCTTTCTTTACCTTACTGATGTTCAGCAAGACATCAAGGTGAATTAAATATCAATATTGAAACGTTGACATAATGTCAGATTCTATTTCATTATTGGATTATTCCAACGAAAGACCTTTTGTATCGATAATCTAATAATATTATTTAATAATCCCCTGTGGGATTATCAGTAAAGTCCCCGTGGCTTTACTGCAATTATTAAATCTAAGGGAACGGTTTAGCTCAGTCGGCAGAGCACTCGCCTAGGAATTGGAAGGTTCCTAGTTCGATACCAGTTCTTTCAATTCAGGGTATGAGTAGCACATATTGGGTAATATGATCAGTGTGTGTATGGGTGGATGGGGGCTGACGGTAGGTCTGGCGCTCGATCTAAGCCAAAAAAAAATTAACTAGTTTACTGCTAGCAAAAAAAAAATGGAGAGACTCCGTCGCTGTCCGGCTGATACCGACAATAGGCCACTACGCCAACATTACTTATTAAATCTGACTTCTAAATTCTTCGCATTATCGGTGCAGCTTAGAATACGCTGACTCTAACTCTTTACACACATCATCCCCAAAAGGCATGTCATAGGTATAACACTAAACTGTGTCTGATCGTGAGGTTCCAATTATGGAGATCAGGGAATGTGAAGTATATGTATATTACCATTACTCCCAAAACCGAAGATTCACAGATTGTACTACAAGCCATAAAAGCAAATCCAGTGAGTAGCACTTGGAGAGTATCAGGATATCTCAGCATATCAGAGTCCAATGTAGTTCGTTACCTTCAAATTGTGCCCAAGATTATCAAAATATTGCAAAACATTTGACTCATCTTCTTATCAAATCTAACTCTAAGATTTTTGCAACATTCTTAATTATTTTTACATTTAACATCGATTGGTCCATAAATTATGCAGGTGGGCTAACAGCACAGACATATCCGGCTATATGAGCATCTCTCAGTCAAGACCACAAGGAAATCCTTTCACAGTCCAGACCCCGAGGAAATCCTTTCACAGTCCAGACCCCGAGGAAATCCTTTCACAGTCCAGACCCCGAGGAAATCCTTTCACAGTTCACATCTCGGGGAAATCATCTCGTAGTCATGACCTTGAATTGTGCATCATATTACCAAAATATTGCAAAACATTTGACTCTCCTTATTATTAGATCTAACTCTAAAATGGCTTTTATCCCTAATACTTTTAGATTCCCATCTGTTGGTCCATAATTATTCAGGCGAGCTAACAGCAAAGACATAAAACATATACTCCTTTGTCAGTAAATGATATAACAAAAACACATGGTTATCCTGGAAATATGCTAAATTAATATATATATATATATATATATCAATAAGTCATCCACAGACACGTTTTTCGGCGTTTCACGCCTATTCAGTGTGGCTAGACACAGTTATCTTTGGCTAGGGTTGAACTCAGACTGACCATATGCCAGCCCGATATCTTATCCCCATGTCCACTGACAGCTGTAGCGGGGGACTGGAGTTTTTAAACAATTAAGTACATTATTTCCGGGGAAACGATCATTGCTTATATGCTTAGTAGTGAGAGTTAATTTAAATTACCAATTAGAGAGCACATAGCAACCCCTCCACGCGAGCAGGATGCGACTCAAGGTCAATTTCTTAAGTGGAGTTTAACAGGTTTGAATTCAGAGTTTTCCTTCTACTAGACTAGTTTACCTAGCCATGTGCTAAAGAGCCTAGTCTATCCTGCTATTTACCCAAAGCTGGAGGGAGAATTGGATTCATACCTTTCCCAAGGATATTTTCCCCATGTGAAATGCAACCAACTTCTTCCATGAATTGAACTCGGGTCGACGAGTCCATTTCCAGCGACTCTAAACATTAGACTACGCGCCTAATTAAGATATACACGTATCAAATCAGACATAATGTTATTTGGATTTCCATTAGTGATAAGTAATAGGGTTAATCATCTAGAATACTGCAGACTTCTTTTTTATCATTTATGACTCCAAGTAATCTTACCAAACTGGCAGGACCTGTGAATATACCACACTATGATAATCTAATTATTATAACGTGTGTTATGTTTACTTAAGAGCTATTGAAAATTACTTCAATATATAAAATGTATAATAATTTTGATCTAACTCTCTCTCACTCTAATTTTTTTCTTTCTTTCCTTCTCTTCATCTTTTTATAATGTTCGATTGAAACAGATTAGCGTTATCGCTTCTTCTAAGATTCTTGATACTATCCCTAATACTTTTGAATTTACATCCATAGATCCATAGATTATTCAGTCGAGCTAAGACAAAAAACCGGACAATTCCATTTTAAGGATGGAAATGATTTTAATATCGTCTGTCACTTAGCTTATTAGAATGGAATTATGGTCATTAATTCACTTTTTTTACAGACAGATTCTAACCATTTATTTTGCAACAACTCGTTCTAAAAATTACACGAAGATCTGCCGAGTCGGTTAGCTGTTTTAATCTTTTTTAACCGCCTGATTCCTATCGATTATATTGATTTCTCGTTAAACTTGCAGTCACGCCAATTTAATTGACCTTCAACCAATTCCTTTTAATAAAACCATTCTGAACGCATTAGCACGGGATCTGCGTTACCAGGACGAATTAAAAATGGCACAGAATTTTCGAAATTATGCCCAATAATCTAATCTATTTATGAGGACGGAATTTTTAAGGAATAATGAGAAAGCAACAAAAAAATATCGCACAATAATATTAGCCAATGGCAGACTGAATTAAGATTATATGCTAAACTGAAGATAATGTTTGAAAATGTCCAATGCTAATCAAAAGATTTTGAATATTCGTAGTTAATTTGATTTTTTAAGGAGAGAAACATAATGGGAAGAAAACGGGTTTTCATTTTCCTGAGAAAAATATTCTTTCGAGATTTTTAATGATTATCAATGATTATTGACCTCTGAAATTTATATCAAAAGGAATTTAATAAATTTCAGTTGTTCTATTTTTCAATTATACCCCCCCCCACTTTTTTCAATTTTTTTTATCTGCATTCTTCTTTAGTTTCATTAGCGTTTTTAATTTAGTAATATTTTATTAAAACTTAAACACTTCCAACCGAAGGGTGCATAGATTTGCTAATATATATTGTATAGATTTTTGCCTCTTTAACTTTTCCCTTGCAATGGCGTCAATAAATTATCCCAAAGTGCTCAATACATTAAAAACATAGAACAGCAATAATAACAGTATTATATAAAGGGTTTAACTAAGGCATTGAATCGAATTGGTCAAGCGTAGGGTTGGGTCCTGATGAAATCATTTGGATTGAAAACATGGTAGACCTATAACTCTTTTCCTCTAATACTAATAATATATATATATATATATATATATATATATATATATATATATATATATATGTGTGTGTGTGTGTGTGTGTGTGTGTGTGTGTGTGTGTGTGAAATAAAAATGAATTTGGCCATGTGCCTGTCTAAATAAAAGATATACGTGGTCTGACGAAGCTCTGTGGGCCCCAGATACCCACGAGTGAAAATGGTCCATAATCACGATACCCATGGTATTTAAGGCCTTTTTATTCACAAATAAATTTACTCTGTTTACAATAATTAAACATTGAGCTCTCATACGGAACCTGAACTCTATAACAAACTACTGGTATAGAATAGGACCAGTCTAGAATCACATTGTATCAAGAAACTTGGTACTCCAACAGAGAATATATATATATATATATATATATATATATATATATATATATTATATCCTCCTTTTTACTTATATATGTATATGTATGTATATGTATGTATATATATACATAAATACACACACATATACACATACAAATACACTACCCCCCATATATATACATATATATATATATATATATATATATATATATATATATATATATTATATATTCATTTCATTTTTTGTTGCTTATATCCGTTAATTTTAACTGTTTTTTCGCCCGTCTTCCCTAACGAACTCTACTTTTCTCGAGGCAATTTTGTTGAGTTTTTCCTTTTTTCTCTTTGAACTGATTCTCTCACCGGATTTTTGTCACTCACTCTCACTTCCTCTTTTATATATTTTCTATTTCTTTATTCTTCTGAAGCCATAAATGATCTCTTCTATTTCTCATATCTTCTTGCAGTGGCGTGGGGGGGGGTATTTTCTTTTTTGCCCCCCTCACATCATTTCTCACCTTTACTCTCTTTTTCTTTTTTTCCGTTATTATGTCTTTCTAGGTCCGTAATTATGTATCTCAACCTTATTCAGCTGCATCTGACCTCTGTTCTTCAAAAAAAAAAAAAAAAAAAAAAAAAAAGAAGTTTCCTATTATTTACCTGCTTCTCATTCGACAACTGATACTGGCATTTCTTTCCGAGATCTGCTTCCGAGACTCACACCCTATTCTGAAAGATGCCAAAATCGTTGAAATAAGGACACAATTACCTGGAATAAATGCCAGATCTTCTACAACATTCGCCAGTTCTTAGTACTGAGTGTCCAATTCTTCAATATCAACCTTCCGGTTAATAACGAAATAAAAAAATCCTTAGAGAGTTTTATAATTTGCTTGAAGAATTTTGTATATATTGGTTAGGTGGTTGATTTAGAAGGCTATCACAATGCAGGTGTAAAGAAAAAATAATAATACGGTAACAATGATGTTGTGTGTTAACCTGTATTTAATTTATTTAAAAAGAAATGCCATAACTATACTGCTTCAGTTCCAGTGATCTTTTGAAAAAGAGATATTATCTCGAAAATTCAAGAATTAAATACAGGTTAACACACAACATCATTGTTACCGTATAATTATTTTATCTTTACACCTGCATTGTGATAGCCTTCTAAATCAACCTTCCTAACCAAAAAAATCCTTGTTTTATGAAGAAGTCAAAATCGATGTTACCATTTCAAAAGATATACAATTGGAGGAAATGGACACGGTAAGACGAGTTTAAATCTAAGACGAGTCTGGTTGCATTTCACGTAAAGCTAATACTATTGGGAAAGGTGTGAATCTAATTGTTCACCCTCCAATTATGGGTAAATAGTAGAACAGACTAGGATTATTAAACTTGATTTCGCAACCAGTCTAAAAGAAGGAAAACTTTGAATTCAAAGTTGTTAAATACTTCTTAAGAAACTGACATTGTCTCACATAATGCTTGTGTGTAGGGGTCCGTGAATAATAATAATAATAATAATAATAATAATAATAATAATAATAATAATAAAACAGTAAATGTAGACTGTGCGGTGACAGAGATGTGACTGCAAACCATGTATTAACTGAATGTAGCAAACTAGCACAACGGGAATACAAGGCTAGGCACGACTGGTTGGGAAGGTGATCCACTGGGAATTATGCAAGAAATTAGATTTTGACCATACAACAAAATGGTATATGCATAAACCAGAATCTGTTCTTGAGAATGAAATTCTCTGGGACTTTGAGATAAAGACGGATCACACTATCCCAGCCAGCAGACAAGACTTTTTGTTGATTAATAAAAAAAGAGAACGTGTCAACTGATGTTCCAGCAGATCACTGGGTGAAGTTGAACGAAAATGAAAAGATGGATAAATGCCTGGATCTTGCCAGAGAACAAACATCTGTGGGATATGAGAGTGAAAGTGAACCAATTGTAGTTGGTGCACTTGGAACGGACCCAATAAACTTGGAAAAAAGACTGGAAGATCTGGAAATCAGAGGAAGAATTGAGATCATCCAGACTATTGCACTGTTGCAATCGGCTAAAATACTCAGCATAGTCCTGGAGACCTGAGGAGACTTGTTGTCACTCAAACTCCAGTGAAATACCATCAGCTAACGATGATGTGAAAATACAAAAGGAGTGAACAATAATAATAATAAGACTTGGACCTTACCAGAAGACAGAAAAAAAAAACTAGGCTAGATGTCGTAATAATTGTTATTGATGCACTTGAAACGGTGCCCAAAGATTTGCAAAAAATTGGAGCCAGCATAAGAAATTAACTTTGGGTCAAATTCTACTCGTTAGGGGGCGTTGGTATATATGTATTCAGTGGTACCTTGACTTCTGAGTTTAATTCGTTCCACTCGTAACGCAATTTCCTCGTAAATCAAATCAATTTTCCCCATTTAAATAAACTGAAACACTATCAATACGTTACACCCCCCCCCCCCGAAAAAAAAAAACAGACTAACGTTTTTAAGGTTTTCTTAAATAAAAAATAGGACTTTATTTTACCAAAAACATAATAAAATAGAATGTTTCCTATCATTAACCTGCTTCATTTAACAACTGATACTGGCATTTCTTTCCGAGATCTGCTTCCGAGACTCACGCTCTATTCTGAAAGATGCCAAAATCGCTGGAATAAGGACACAATTACCTGGAATAAACGCCAGATCTTCTACAACACTCGCCAGTTCTTAGTACTGAGTTTCCACTTCTTCGATATCAAACTTCCGGTTAATAAAGAAATTTAAAAAAAACATTGTTTTATGAAGAAGTTAAAATTAATGTTAGCATTTCAAAAGATATACAAACGTAGGAAATGGACACGGTGAGACAAGTTCAAATCTTAGGCGAGTCTGGTTGCATTTCGCATAATGTCAATATTATTGGGAAAGGTATGTATCCAACTATTTCTCTCAAACTCTGGGTAAATCGTTGGAAAGACTTCTGTCTTTGGCCTTGCTGAGGCCACCAGTCTAGGAGATGGAAGTCTCTGCCAGACCTTGTACAATAAAGAAATAAAAACATCCTTGTTCTATGAAGAAGTAAAAATCGATGTTACTATTTCAAAAGATATACAGTCATTGGAAATGGACATGAGGAGACGAGTTCAAATCTAGGACGGGGCTGGTTGAATTTCAAATAAGGCTAATACAGTTGGGAAAAGTATACATACTTACCTGATGTTTTGGTGCCTCGGTCTCTGGACTACTAAATATCAATCAAATAGCATGATCCCAGGGGGCTATTCCCTCAGTATGTAAATCTTGTTCGTACCTAAAATGTTAGCTCTTGCCACAATGCCAAAAATTGACCGAATGACAGCAATTAATTCGGAAAATTCGAAATTTAGAACACTCGTAAGTCAATTATTCTGTCCCAGTTGACAGGGCAGACTCAACAAAGAAAAAATCATGTGTAATGTATATCGTTTTGAAAGCTAACGCTGACCGGAATAGAAACCCGACTGATTTTACGTCAGTCCAGCGTCTTAACCACTTGAGTAACAGCCACCTAATAAATGCATACAGCCGTTAGAGAGCTCACGTCCTGTTTATAGGAGATCCTTGCTACTTTAAGCTTAATTTACGATTGACAATCCTGTCATATATATATATATATATATATATATATATATATATATATATATATATATATATATATATATATATATAATGATGCATGATGGTTATGTTCTTTTAGTTTAAAATTAATCTGATCTTAAAGTATTTTTTAAAGAAATAACTATAAGTTAAATGGATTCCCCTTTTAAAAATAGAGACTCTGTATTAATTCTTAACTTCTATCTGAAACGAATACATCACTTTAACTCAACAAATTAAGTACTGAATTTATTTTGTCATATAAGGTCTTATTGCTTCAAAGCAATTCTTAAGAAAAAAAAAAGAAATACAGAAATAAATCTATATCTGAATCAAGGTATCCATATATATATATATATATATATATATATATATATATATATATATATATATATATATATCTTCCATAGAAGATTTAACTTTATATATATATATATATATATATATATATATATATATATAAGGCAGCCGGATGTGAGAAAGTGTAACTCTTTGAAGTTGGGAGTGTCTGGGCTATACATAGAAAAATGTATATCCTTTGTGTTGCTTATCAATAAGCTATGGAAAGTAATTATTCTTACCTAGCAATCTTGATTGTTTGACGCAGGCAAGAAACATATCAATCGATTTAACTAAGCAACAAGAAAACTCAGAAGTCATTAACGCTACATTTTCACTTGACTCTTTTCAGTCTTTGAAGTAAGAAATTAGAAATAGAAAGATGTAGGTCAATAGTATTAAGTCTAATACATTCATCACTTTCTTATATATATATATTATATATATATATATATATATAATATATATATATATAAAACAAGAACACTTACATTTAATTAATATTTCGCATCTAGTGGTGTTAAATGCTTCATCAGAATTAATCTTTATTATTTTAGAACCTATATATATATATATATATATATATATATATATATATATATATATATATATATATATATATTATAATCCAAATCCAGAGAAGAAATTTTACGACATAGGTTTTTTTTAAACAACTTGTCGCAGTTTGATAGCTCAATGTGTGTCTTATTGTTAGAGTCACAGAGCAAATTTATATTTAAATAAATAAATAAATAATTAAATTTTAGAGATCCTGCATTATAGACTATTTTTTAGACAAAATGTCTAATTCTCCCGACTCATCAGATGCGATGAGTCGGGAGAATTAGACATTTTTTAAAAATGTTATATTCTCTAAGTCTTTTTATTTATTTAAATATATATATATATATATATATATATATTATATATATATATAATGGAAATGTTTTAAAAAAGATATACACAACGAAAAGGTAAAATGTTGAGGCCGATTGAGTGGAAGGGGGTAAAAAGGGGAGGTTGCCGCAGAAATCCAGGTCTTTGTTTTATGGTGTTTAATTTCGCAATAAGCGCTGATAATGGCGGATAATTTTGCAGTGTGCAGGTTTAATGAATTGTGAACTCATAAATGTGTGATCGAAATCTAGTATGTGCAAGAAAAGGGCTTTTTGAATGTTGCTTGTTTTATGGACCTTCGGTATTCAGAGAGTCGTTTATTTAAGTTTCGTTGGGTTTCTCAGATTTAACTTTTGTCACAGTCATTACTAAGGATAAAGTAAATGTTTTATTGGAAATGTTTGGAGTGTTGGCGCGTTTGAAGGACACACTTTTTTCAGTTATGTCTTCATTAAAAAATATATATAAGAATGTTTTCAATGCGTTATGAATTCTGGATTAAAAAAGATAAAGATTTTCTCTCACATGAAAAATAAATCAAACTTGAAAGAAGTAGTAAATTTTTGTACCAATTTCGAAAGGTCATTTGTTTATCTATAAAGGGCAATTGGTGTTTATGTATGTATATATTTGTATTTATATCCGGGTGAAACTGCGAAAATAAAACAACTAATGACAAAGTAAATATATATATATATATAGGGGGGGAATACTTGCTGAGTTGGCTTGTCATGCTTATTTTCGTTAATTATCGAATTTTATACAATATACGCATTGTAACTGCCTTCAAGCAAAAAAATATAAATGATAATATACTTTACTCAACAATGCTTCTAAAGAAAATTACCTTAATCTCATTCCTCATGCCGGAGCATAGGCCTAAAAAATTTGCGATCTTAACGTCCACTCTTGCTTTATATATTAGTAGTAATAGTGACGTATTTACCCTTGTCAAGCTAATTTCGCATATATCATTCGGTGCGTATCGGTGGCCCAGTGGTAAAGTCTCTGCTCTGCGTGCGAGTTCACGGTTTCGATTTCTGTCGGAGGGAAATCGTATGTATATATCGCTGATAAGACTTAATGAAGTTGAAACGGCTGCTGTATGAAGTTCTACGTTGGGGGGCAATATTTGCCGAGTTCGCTTGTCATGATTATTTTCAATAATTATCGAATTTTACACGATATACGCATTGTAACTGCTTTCAAGCAAAAATATAAAAATAATATACTTTACTCAACAATGATTCTAAAGCAAATTAACTTAATAATATATATATATATATATATATATATATATATATATATATATATATGATTATCACCAGTTTTTCTTTTTGTACAGAATTATGAAGCTTTGATTTATGGGGATGAACATATTTAAGAATTAAGATATACTTAGAAATAGCATTGAAATTCTACTTAAAAATTTACTGAATTTGTAAATCTCAAAAGTAACCTAATCAATACACCAGGATTTTTGGCACCCCCTTCTACCCAGGCAATGCTGAGTAGCCACTTCTAGTTTATTTATATATAACCTGACCCAAATGCTCATTGATTCCCTTTCTTCTCTTACTTCGATTGAGTCATCCTATTTGTGCAAGATATATTGGAATGAAATGGAACACAGAGAAATGGATTCATGTCATTTCAAGGATTGTCAGCGTACTTTAAATTCGCTATGTATTAGTTTCTTGTAATGCCATCTCGCACCTTTCCATTAGCTTGCAAACAGTTGCCCCTCCTGGCCGGAGTATCTAGTTTGGAATGTAATAGAATATTATATTAGATATAATATTAAACTAGCAGGACGTGTGTATATACAAAAGTATGATAATTTAATTATTACAACGTTTAAAGTGTTTACTTAAGAGCAATTGCAAATAGTTCAATATCTAAACGGTATGATAATCTTGATTTAATTCTCTCTCTCTCTCTCTCTCTCTCTCTCTCTCTCTCTCTCTCTCTCTCATACAGAGACTCACACACACACACACACACTATTTTATTTATTTCTTTTCACCTTTTCATCATGTTTGATTGAAGCAGATTATCGTTATCAATTCCGCGTTCTCACCCCTTTCACTACTTAAGAGTTATTGCTAAATCGTTCAATATGTAAAAATCATTATAATCTTAACACACACACACACACACACACACTCTCTCTCTCTCTCTCTGTCTCTGTCTCTGTCTCTCTCTGTCTCTCTCTCTCTCTCTCTCTCTATATATATATATATATATATATATATATATATCACGCACACGCACTCTTTTTTGGTTTCTTTCCTTCTTTTAATCTTTTCATTATGTTCAATTGAAACAAATTAGAGTTATCACTTCTGCGCGCTCATCCACTTTCTATATACCCCCCTACTCTCTTTCGTTCTTTCTTATTATATTTTATTCTGTGTAGCATGTCCTTTTACTCCCCTTTCTTTCTTTACAATAAAAACGGAATGGTACAATATTTAGCTGAGGTAACGACACTCCTAAGAACTAAGAATTCGGGGGAGAAAGGACACCAGATAATTATGATTTACATGTTTGCCTTTTATCTTGGAAGGTTTCAACGGTCTCATTTTTAACCAGAGAGTGTTGCAACGGTCGTCAAATTAAGGAACACGAGTATTAATATATAGATATTGAATTAGAAAGACGATTGAAACTAAATAAGAATGCCTATAAAAAGATTACTTTATCTTTATTTGATTCGTATATAAAATTGTTTGGTTTGGTTTCTTTGTTTATCGGCATATCAACCTTCGTGGGTTATTTAATGTCATATAAGTATTTGTAGCATTACAGTAATGGTATTATTTAAACCAGGGGTTCATCATAGCACGACTGAAATTCGAACTCAATAACTACGTTGCCAAAGTCCAACACGTTATCCACTACGCTATAAAATTGTACATAAGGATTGTACATAAGGATTGCTATTAAATATATTTTAATATAAAACAGAAATTAATGACACCAAGTAATTATCAATAAAAATCTGTTTTGTTAAAACCGGTATGCAAATTATACATAGCATGTTTGACGTAAATCATTATTTATTAAATCTATTAATAATGGAGGTTCGCTTCCGGTTTTTGTCTGTAACAAAAACTACGTCACTGCTTACGTCACTCTACCCGAAATCATCATAACATATAACAAATACACTCAAAATATGAGCATGCAACATTAGACAGTCCTCATTGTTTTTTAAAACAAGTTTTAATAGATACATCCCCAGTATCATATATTTATATATAGTTTGTTTTATTTTAATAGATATTCAAAGTTAATAGAACTTAGTTTCGATTTCAAATTGTTTTATTTTTTTTTACTCCTTTAATAAATTTGATGATTTCATGAATTATGTTCAAACTCTCCCACATTTAATTTTTAATTTCCACCTCCTCAAGCAATATCTTTCAAAAATGTTTTTTATATCACCCGGAGTGTGTGTTTTTTTTATTTTTTGCTAGTATATATAACACACATAGCAGAATTTTAAATGCATTGATAACAGATGGTTTGAGGCAAATTTAAATCAGCTAGAATTTAATGGAGACATTGTTAATAAATTTGCATGACCTGTGAATATACCACAGTATGATAATTTAAATATTATAATGTTTGATATGTTTAGTAAAGAGCAATTGCCAAATATTTCAATCTAAAAGGTAGAATAATCTAACTCTCTCTCTCTCTCTCTCTCTCTCTCTCTCTATATATATATATATATATATATATATATATATATATATATATATATATATACTAGCTTGCCATTCCCACATTCTAGGTTTGTTTTGAAACTTATTTATATTCCACTTTTTATTGACTTGCTACACGACAGTATGAGGTTAAGTAAACAAACAAATGTGTTTATTTTTTTATATGGCTTTAAGTCGACAATTTTTGGTGGATATGTGCTTAATTGAAGTCATACCTAATTTTGAAAATTAATTAATTAATAATTAATGAATTTAGACGGGCATATATGTTCAAATGTAAGGCTAAACAAATCGAGAAAATGTCAATCCCTGAATGTACATTTCGACCTATTAGGTCTCATCAGCAAGGTTATAGACATGGGAGACTGCTCCGTGTGTGACTCGAAATCTCGACTGTCGAGCTGACAGGCGAAGTCTCTAACCGTTACACCAACCGTTATATATCATTAATTATATCCCTTAATCAGAAAAATCAATAACCAAATTTGGAGTGTTTCTTAGTTAGAACGATATCAATGTGTATGCAAGATTCTAAATCTGAGTGACCTCCCGTTTTGGAGTTATACGTCGACACGTACATACCAAAATCTCTCCTTTATATATACTAGCAAATATATGCACCCTCCGGGTGCAAGTATTTAAGTTTTAATGTAATAAAAATATTGTATTAATTAGAAAGGCTAATGAAACTAAATAAGAATACAGATAAAAAGATTTGAAACAGAGGAAGTATAATAAAAGATTTGAAACAGAGGGAGTATAATAAAAAATGGAACAACTGAAACTTACTCTTCCATCACTCTCGTCTTTCGTTGTTATCTTTTCTAATTTAAGTATTTAGTTATAAGAGGAAGTAAAGAATAAAATGACAATTATTTTATATTGTTAATGGATTTCATTTAAGATTCATTGAAGAGATTTTTGCTTATATTCATTACAACAAAACCAAACAGTTAGAAATCAATAATACTAAGCACATATCTATTAAATTCGATTTTTTAATATTAATATGCAAATTAGCCTTCCCGTTCACATTGTAAAGCGCTATTTTGTTGTATATATATAAATATAATTGCATGTTGTTAGTATGTAGACATAGTTAACAGTATTAATAATGTAAGACAATTTTATTAATAATTGAGGTTTAGATAAAAATAAAATCATGGAGAATGTGATGTCAATAACTAAGAGAATTGTGACTTGAGTAGGAATATAGTTTCGGTTACAGACAGAAAAACACACAATCTCCATTATAATAAGATATATATATATATATATCAAACACACACACACATACTTTTGATCCTTCATTTCATCTTTTCATTATGTTCGATTGAAAGAGATTAGTGTTATCAATTCCGCGCCACCATCCCTCTTTCTTTCTTTCTTTCTTTCTTATTATATTTTTCTGTGTAAAATTTCCCCCGTTGTTTCTTTATAATAAAAACGGAATATTCCATTATTTAGCCGAGATGATGAAACTCACAAGAAATAAGAATTCGGCGGATGAGCAACACCATATAATCACGATTTACTTTTTTGGCATTTCATCTTGGACGATTTGGACAGTCTCTTTTTTTTGGTTTCTAGTGTCTCCACGATTTCTATTGTGTTTAAATACTGGTCCGAGTATTCTACCGGTGTGCCGCCCTGTCGGCTGTGGCATTAGAATGCACCAACTCCACCTCTGAAGAGGGGTAAGACTCCCCCAATGGTGTCGCAGATGACGATTAAGGAACACAAGTAGTAATATATAGATAAGATGTAATGATGATTATTTAATAACGAAGGGAATTATAACGTCAGTGGTGACGTAGTTTTGGTTACAGGTATACATATAATTTCCATTATGATAAGACTAGCAAATATATGCACCCTCCGGGTGCAAGTATTTTAGTTAAATTTTATAATAAAATATGATATTAAATTAGAAAGGCTAATGAAACTGAATAAGAA
Source organism: Doryteuthis pealeii (assembly GCA_023376005.1). Lineage (NCBI taxonomy): Eukaryota > Metazoa > Mollusca > Cephalopoda > Myopsida > Loliginidae > Doryteuthis > Doryteuthis pealeii. Next base: position 16,699,452 of record CM042147.1, on the reverse strand, counting down.
TGTAGATAAAAAGATTTTGAACAGAGGGGGTATGATCGAAAAATAGAACAACTTTGAAACTAACTTTTCCATCATTTTCCGTTACTCCCTTCTTTCATTGGTAAATTTTCCTAATTAAACTGTTTAGTTAAAATAGGAAGTAAAGAATAATATTACAGTTATTTCTTCTTGTTAAGGGATTTCTTTTAAGATTCATTGAAGAGATTTATGTTCATATTCAATAAGATAAAACCAAACAATTAGAAATCAATAATACTAAGCATATATTTATTAAAATCAAATGTTTAATATCAAAATGCAAATTAGCTTACCATTCACACTGTAAACCGCTATTTTGTTGTATATATAAATACAATTGCATGTTATTAGTATGTAGATATGGTAAACAGTCTTAATGATGTAAAACAATTTTATTAATAATTGGGTTTTAAATAAAAAATAAAATCATGGAGAATGTGATGTAAATAACAAAGGGAATTGGGATTTGTATAGTAATATAGTTTCGGTTACAGACAGAAAAACTCACAATTTCCATTATAATAAGATATGATATAGAAATAAATAAATGTGGATGCTATGTCGAATTGTAATATATTTATGAAGTTTGGCGGTGTTTAGCGGTATAAGGCCTATTATGGTAATATGGATAGCTTGCATGTAATTAGAAGAATAAGTGTCTGCAAGGCATAGAGTTTGTACTTGTCTCGCCTCGGGTCACCCTTAGGGGCACCTAATGAGGATGAAATCCACAAAATTAGCTATAAACACAACGGTGACCTTCCTAATTATCGAGTCACCCAAGGCGAGGATGAATATTTTAAAAGTTTGGATTGGTCTTTAGATTGTAGTTAAGCATTCAGAGGGGTTCGATCATTTCTACTCGAAATAATTCCTCTGACAAGTTTGCTAATTAATATATCTATGAGTGGCCCAAGGTTGAAATATTTATTAAAGTTACCTCTATCTTGCCCAGTGTCAGAAATATGTGACAATCAAGCATTATAGCTTATATGTGGCACCTTATATACATATTTACCAACCATTCCGCTCGAGTAGGATGTGGCACAAGGTCAATTTATTAAGCGGCTTTGTTGGACTACCAGGAGTATAAGAAGTATGCAAAATTCCCACTCTTATTTATGTTTCCAAATAGCAGCAGCAGTGAGGGCATTTCCGGTAAAATGGGCCAATCAGAAACGATTCTAGAAAAGCATTTGAGTATTTAAGGGTCGGGTTAGCTCAGCCGGTAGAGCATTCAGCTAGAAACCAAAGATTCCTTGTTCGATACCGGCCCTCGCCAGCTCAGCGTATGAGTAGCGCAGGGATCTGTGCAGTAAAGTAAAGGAATGATGGTAGGTGTGACGCTTCACTTCAGATGCAAAAACAATCTCCTTAGTATAGCCCTAGTGAAAAGGGGATAGACTCCCTCGCTGATTGGCTGATACCGACTTTAGGACACCCTGACGACTTTACTTTTACTTACTTACAACTGTTCTTGAATCAGTTGCTAATGGGATTTTCTGATTAAAGGAACACAACAGGCAAGGAGACCTGCTATAAGGGGTTACACCCTTTTCTACCTAGGATTTCAAGGAATACAACTGCATTCTCTTGAACAAGAAGCAGCACTTGTTCTCTCTAAATTTCAAGGAATACAACTGGATTATCTACTACAAGAAGCTACACTCTTGTTCTACCTAGGATTTCAAGGAATACAACAGACTTTCTACTACTGAGACTACACCTTTTTCTACCATTGGATTTACCAGGAGGATACCTAAATGCCTAAAATGGTAACAGAATTATTGCTGCATATATTATGAAAAAGGTAAAAATTAATAATAATTGAATTAAAAAACAAAAAAAAAGGGTTTCTATATACCCAATTCTGATTCATCATTGTTTAAAAGGTGAAACTTTAAAATGTTTTAAAAACTATTATAAATCTATCTAAAGAAATAAAAAAAAATACATTAAATCGGTTTATTGCTACCATAAACTTTTTCAATTAATCTTTTTCCGTGAGAAAATTTAAGTTTTGTTAATTGACAAATACTGAGACATTTCTTCATATAAGGAGACACTTAACTTATTTAGAGAAATGGTTGAAGGAACACTACAACTGGATTCACTGCTACAAAGAGCTACACTCTTGTTCTACCGAGGGTTTCAGGGAATACAACTGGAATTTATACAACTGAGACTACATCCTTTTCTATCATTGGAATTACCAACAAGAGAACTAAACGCCTAAAATAGAGACCAGAATCGTAACAGAGCTTAACAGATTTGAATTGAGAGATTTCTGTTCCTAGAATAACCAAACTAAGGTTATAACCTAACCAAGATTAAAAACGACCAGTCCACCCTACTAATTACCTATAGCTGGAGGGAGAATATTTGGATTCATATCTTTCCCAATGAGATTAGCGCTATGTGAAATGCAAACACCTTCTTCCAAGATTTGAACTCACTTTGATGTGTCCATTTCCTACGACTATAACCATTACACCACACGCCTCTAAATACGAGGTCTTAGAATACGATGACACCATTTCCCAAAATAAGGGATATCCTACGTAAAATACTAAACTGCATCTTATAATGCGGCTCCACTTCAAGATATCTGTTGATTATAAATTATTTTATTTATTGTCATTACTCCCAGATCCACTGTGATCGGGAGTGGTAAAACCTATTAGGGTCTCATCTAGGGAGCAAATAAATTTGTTTAAAACTATTCGTTTCTCAGGAATAAAACAGAACTTGTGTTGCATAATGCCTTCTTCACTGGCACTAAATAATTATAATGTTGCATACCTCTTTCTTTAATTCTATTTCTTAGCCGTCTTTATTATTCTGGTCGTCTTTGGTATTTCTTCTATCATCTTGACTTGGTCTGGCATCTTCTAAGATCTTGGATATCTTCTAAGGCCTAGCGTCTGGAGTTGACTTGGGGACTTCGGTCTGGTTTTCTGTTACTATGTTCTTGCTGGCTGGTCGTCATTTCTTAGTCTGTTCCCAAGACATTCATTAACCACAAGAACATATTAATTATACAACTTTTATTTCCTTAACTATACATTTCATGTAACTAAATATCTGACTAACATAGCGCGCGTGAGTTCCAGTTTAGGCAGAGCATAAAATGGCCGACCGCTCTGCCTGACGCCTAATTGCAAACTGGAGACCGAACAGGTCCCACGTGACTTCACGTATTTTGGCGGGCTTCTGTAATTTTCCATGGAAGGACCCGGCCATGGTATGAAAAGGGTCATCCCCTCAGAATTACAGGGGATTGACAATAATCTTATCCAACCGTATACATTATGTAACACTTGAATAAGGCTGCCTCTGATTACTAAGCTACTAAGACTATGATGTTTAACATTTTAAAAACTTTCTGTGAGACTCTCTTTGTTTTGACTCAAGATTTTAAATGATCCCAGGATCATAACACGTCAATTACATTAGTAGACATCTTGACGGTTTGTTTGTTTATTTGTTTTGTTTTGTTTTACGGCATATCAACCTCGATGGGTCATTTAATGCCGATAAAGTTTTGAAATAAATCAATTCTTAATGGATAATACAATTTTTTTATAAATACATTTTTCTATTTAACCCATAGATGGGACCCTTACAAGTACTACCACTCCGGGTCAGAGTGGACTAGGGAGCAATGGTGATGACCCTCAGTCACCGCCTTCTAGCACCCATATGATAAAAAGGGGCTGGGGCTTGCCATAAGGGCAATAGGGTTGGGAAAATCAGATAGGTGCTAGGGCTTGACGGACCAGCCGATTGTCAGAGGGGGCCTCTCCGACAGCCCGTCTAGACCAGGACAGGGCCAAAGTGGAGTATTGCATGTTATGAACTGCTCATCCACCTGGGCTCTATCCTTAAGCATCACGGGTCGCCACCCACGGCCGAAGGTTGTCCCAGAGGTGCATTCGGTGCATTCTAACGTCCCAGCCGACAGGGCGGACATCTTGATGGTTAGAATCGTTTAAAACTTAACTACACTACATGCCAAAATAGATACCGCTAGTTTATAATTCAACAGGTCTACTTTTGCTGAAAGGAAAAGAAAATCCGAAATATCTTATATTCTTCTATTGTGCTGGGTTAGTGATGCTAGTTAAGAAATACTAAAAAAAATGATTTTAAAACTTGAAGAAAATGTACATTTCTCTCAGAAAACTTTGAGCGTTTTCATTTATTTTCAAACAATTGTACAGTGTAAATATTGACAACAGAATTATCTTTGCTTGTCATTGTCATAATTCTTCTTGCTTCAGATTGTGAAAGCGAAAAAATTCGACAGCAAAAAGGATTCAGGAAGACACGGGGAAATTAACGCTATTTCCGGGGAAACAATGAGAACCTAAAGAACGTGAGAGAAAGGCTGCTTGAATAAACAACATTAAAAGTAAGTTAAAAGTGTTAAGCATCTGGCAGCCATCCTTCGTTCCAGATGTAATGAATAAGTAAGCAAGCCAATAAGAATCCAGTGTTAACGTATTCCTTGTAAGTCCGTCGTCCAAGGGAATCCATATGTCAATGAAATAAGCTCAGATTGGGTCTCTACTAATACAGTAGAAGCAGCAGCAGCAGTGCCAGTGATTGGACAATAAGAATCCTTCTCAGGTCACGTGTTTATAGTCGAGTCTATAAGTAGAAGTGACCATTTACCTTATGCCTTATATCAATAATATCCAACAAAAAGCACTTGAGGAAGGCCTCGAGACTGAAATACATGGGGAGTCACTAAAAGTAACCATAGAATAAATAACATATTCGAACACCCTGAGTGAACCTTTGTGCAATGGCAATTTCTCTCTTATTTAAATAGTTGCTATTTACTAAGATTATTTAAGTTAAGTTAAAATCAATATGGAACACCTTGAGAAAATCGAACTCACTGACTGTTATAGGTGATACACCCTATAGGACTAAAGGAATGTGCCAACGGGTTACTATAAGTAACAGGACAATTGTGGCTTGAGAGTAAGCCAATGCGATCAGCTCACAATTCTATTTGTCGAACGTAATTCCCACTTCTCTGTATTGTATGTGTCTACTTTTGTTAATACATTTTCCTACATTTGTTACCCGTCGTTTTGTTCTTATTTGACCCCTTAAAACCTCACAACACTGACAATGGTTTGCTCAGCTAGCTCGAAAATCATTTACACACCATTAAAAGTTGAAAAAAATATACTGGAAATCTTCGTCTGAATCTTATGTTTGTTGGGTATGTATTAACAATTCTACGATTAATTATTATTCGTTTTATTTCGCAGAGCTGATATCAAGTTGTTCAACATCGCTCGGCTGAGAGCAAAGACCAAAGTCACAAAGGTCCTCATTAGCGAAATACTATTCACCAATGAGGCAGCCTTAATGTCATACTTTGAGAACGGATTGCAACAGCTTGTCAGTCGACTCACACAGGCTTGCAAGGAGTTCGGACTTACCATAAGTCTAAATAAGACAAACGTCATGACACAAAGTGTAGACACCCCCCGAACACTGTCATCAACGGGTACAATCTGGAAGCAGTGGAGACCTACCTTTGCCATTTCAGTCACCACTGACAGTGAAGTCAACAGCAGAATCAACAGAGCGGCCAAACTGAGATAGAGAGTCTGGGAAAATGCCAGCCTTATTAAGAGAACCAAACTGCGTCTCTACAGAGCGTGCGTTCTCAGTACTCTCCTCTACAGTAGCTAAGTCTGGATCACATACTCCTGAAACGTGAGGAAACTGGACAATTTCCATCTCAGATAACTATGCCGCATTGTACGCATACGCTGGCAGAACAAAGTGCCAAACACAGACGTGCTGGAATGGGCAATCAGGAACAGCATGCCCGCCATTATCTGCGAGAGACGCAATGCGTTGGCTTGGTCAACGTCAGGAGGATGGACAAAGACCGCATCCCTAAATACCTATTGTATGGGTTAGCAGAGGGCGCCCGACCGGTAGGGAGACCACGCCTGCGCTTTAAAGATGTCTGCAAGAGGGACATAAAGACATGCCACATTAACACCAACACAGGGGAGGCGACCTGGAGTGAAAAAAAGGAAATTAGCCGCCGCAGAAAAGAGAGTTAAAAGGAAGGAGAGACAACAGCAAGCATCACTGTTTGTTTGCAGTCACTGCACCAGAGATTGCTATTCAAAAATTGGTCAGTTCAGTCACTCACGCAGTTGCCGATAAAAAGTGGACACTACGCCATCGTCTTTAGTAGACGGACGGATGCTAACAATTTCGCATTCAATTCGCTATTCTAGTCTATAAATCATTAAAAAAATCTATGGGACGAAAATGCTTTCTTTTTAAGTCACTGACTCTCTCTCTCTCTCTCTCTCTCTCTCTCTCTCTCCGAGAAAAATGGTAGAGTACAGAGATACTTGTTCAAGAAATTCACATATATCCATGGGGGATTAACACAACTACATAACTACTAGTTTCTGTTATAATTATTCCGGCGTAATATCTTATTATAATGGAGATTGTGGGTTTGTATGTCTGTAACCGAAACTATATTACTACTCAAGTCACAATTCCCTTTGTTATTTACATCAATTTTCCATGATTTTATTTTTATTTAAACCTCAATTATTAATAAAATTGTTTTACATCATTAAGTCTGTTGACCATATCTACATACTAACAACATGCAATTATATTTATATATACAACAGAATAGCGGTTTACAGTGTGAATGGGAAAGCTAATTTGCATATTGATCTTAAAAAATTTGATTTAAATAAATATATGCTTAGTATTATTGATTTCTAATTGTTTGGTTTTCTCTTAATAAATATGAGCAAAAATCTCGGATAAATCTTAACAGAAATCTATTAACATAAAGAAATAACTGTAATTTTATTATTTACTTCCTATTTTAACTAAATAGTTAAATTAGAGAAATTTACCACTGAAAGACGGGAGTAAGGGAAAATGGTGGAACAGTTAGTTTCAAAGTTGTTCTATTTTTCGATTATACCCCCTCTGTTCCAAATATTTTTATCTGAATTCTTATTCAGTTTCATTAGCCTTTCTAATTTAACATGATATTTTATTATATTAAAACTTAAATACTTGCACCCGGAGGGTGCATATATTTGCTAGTGTTTATAAATGATTTGGAAGATGCTAACTGCACAAATAAGAGAGAAAAATCTATCACTCGATCGAAAGTTGAGACTATTTCCTGAAGAAGAAAAAGGACGTTTCAAAGGAAATTGATAAACAGATGATATAATTCATATAAAATGAACACATTTTAAAGGAAGTAAAGCCAAGGTATAAAATTTAGTCATGGCATTGACTGATTAAAAAAATCAGTACATGATCCCGAAAAAAATGGTTAATATAATGTCTGAGAATTTTCAATATATCTAAATAAAGCAAAATCAATTTTTGTTTTCTTCTTTGATTAAAAACAACCAAAAATTCTAAATTAAACCGAATATAGATGATTTCCATTTTTCAAAAGTTCACTTTATAGGACTTTGCTTTTACGAAATACAACTTCCCTTTCGCTATCAAAAAGGACGCCAAAAAAAGCAATTACGATTAATTTATTGGGAAATCGCGTTTTTAGCTTTCTCGGACTCTATCGAATAAATAATCTTCTTTTCTTTCTTTCTGTCTTGATGTGAAAATTTGAGGTTCACTGTCTCTGTTAATTGGTGTAAAAAGGTTAATGCCTGATGATATATGATATCTCAAACATGTCCTTTTACAATGAAGCCAGCATTTTTTTATATTTCTTTTTTGTAGTATATATTTTTATATACATTTTCAATTTTTTCTTGTAATATATATTTTTTTCATTTTATTTTATATTTCGCTTCAAATTTAAAAAAAATGAATATCTTATTATAATGGAGATTGTGTGTTTTTCTGTCTGTAACCGAAACTATATTCCTACTCAAGTCACAATTCTCTTAGTTATTGACATCACATTCTCCATGATTAACTATGATGTTAACTATGTCTACATATTGACAACATGCAATTATATTTATATATACAAGAAAATAGCAGTTTACAGTGTGAACGGGAAGGCTAATTTGCATATTAATATTAAAAAATCGAATTTAATAAATATGTGCTTAGTATTATTGATTTCTAACTGTTTGGTTTTATATTAATGAATATAAGCAAAAATCTCTTCAATGAATCTTAAATGAAATCCATTAACAAGATAAAATAACTGTCATTTAATTCTTTACTTCCTCTTATAACTAAATACTTAAATTAGAAAAAATAACAATGAAAGACGAGAGTGATGGAAGAGTAAGTTTCAGTTGTTCCATTTTTTATTATAATCCCTCTGTTTCAAATCTTTTATTATACTCCCTCTGTTTCAAATCTTTTATTATACTCCCTCTGTTTCAAATCTTTTTATCTTTTTCTTATTTAGTTTCATTAGCCTTTCTAATTTAATACAATATTTTATTACATTAAAACTTAAATACTTGCACCCGGAGGGTGCATATATTTGCTAGTACTATTAAATGATGAAAATTGTAGCAAATTTTCAGAACTTTTATTAAAAAGATATGCTGCTCTCTTTTCAAATAATTTGGTCTAATGAAATTTCTATAAATTTCTTGTTGGCTCATACAGTGATTGAAACTCTGGAAACTTTGTGTAAAACTAATTCCTATCTAAATATGTCATCATCATCACCATGTCGCGCTGTTGGCACGGATATCCATGACAATCTCTCTCCATCCATCCCTATCGCTCATCATTCTCGGGAGGTCCTCTATGCAGCATCCTGTATCCGCACAGAACTGATCAATGTACGTCTTTGCTGGTCGGCCCACACTGGCGTGCCCATGTGCTGGCTTCCACAGGAGGACGTCGCTTATGAGTTCGTCCTTGCTTCTCCAGCAGTGTCCCGCGTGTCTTGTCCGTCTTACTCGGATGGTTTGGGTGATATGTGGCAGGTGAGCAGTAGATGTATGTAGTTGCGTGTGTTTATTTATTTGTCTTTTGCTATTGAGAATTATATTATATGAAATGAATAAATCTATTTTACTGTGGTTTTTAAAAGGAGGATTAGCATTTTACAGTTTATAAAATTTAATCTCAACTATCATAAACTTATAAAATATTTTTGACTTTCTAAAACATCTTATATTTATTAACAAAAACAAAAAATGCCCTCCGGCCAGTGTAAAGTTAAGTTTTAAAAGATGTTTCCCTAGGAATGTGGGGTTTAAAATTCAGTGTCAGAAGTACAATCATCAAATTTATTGAAGAAGTAAAAGAAAATAAAACAATTTGAAATGGAAACTTAGTTCTGCCCCCCCCCCTCAAATAAAATGTTTTGTGCATCTATTAATTATTAACTAAATAAATATTTGAATATTTTACACATAATGTTACACATAATCGTAGGCATTTATTCATATAACTCAGTTATATAATATGCATAATAATTGCACGAATGATACGCGCGCGGAATCCTCATTCCCGTGTTGTTACGTAATATCTGCAATCGCGTAATCAACTCAACGGCCGAAAACAAACGTTTTTAAATAACAAACTGATAACAAAACATCTCCGATGAACGGATCATATAATCTCTTCTCTGCAGTATTACATTTTTTTTAATACCCTGTCCGGTGGCGAAAGCTGCTTGGTATCGCTAGGAAGTGGCAATCCTGCCTTAGCTACCGAAACTGTGTTATCCTCCTAGTTGCAGCTGATGAGGGCAGGGTATCGCACGTGCTATCACACGTTGTATGACGAAAAAAACCAAGTCTTCCTATCTAATCCAAATAATTTGTACCTAGTTTTATAGTTTAAATATTTCTATCTAATACTACTAATTTTAATAGCTTTAAGTAATTATCTAAGTATTAATAGGCTTGTTCCTTAATCTTCCGACCGTTATATTTCAGAAACGTGTTTATTTCTTTCGTAAACACCGAATATTGAAGAAATTTTTGTATTCTTGAATTACGTTCCTAGGAAGTATAAAATATATTGTTCTATAAACAAGTGATACGTATGTATGTATGTAGAGTTATACCTTGACTTACGAGTGTCCCAACTTATGAGTTTTCCGAATCACAAGCCGTCACTCGGTCAATTTTTATTATTTACTCTGCGAACTGACATTTGGCGTAACGGGCGAGCTTCAGATACGCTTATGTTAATAAGTTCAGTAAAAACATTTAAGTCTCCAATTTTATTACGCTAAAGAAAAATATAATTTATAAAAAGTACACTAAAAAAAAAACGGATTTTATTTCGGTCCTGATACCGGTAGAATAATCAAATCTACTAGGTAACCATTTATTTACTGAGTTAAGTCTTTTAAGGGAAGATATTTCCCCCTACAGAGTTGGACTCGTCCAATGAAACACATAAATAATATGGACTAAACGAGAATATTGTTCGAGTAGTTGTATTTGATGAATCAGACACAGCATTAAGTAAGAAAAAAGACCTCAAAAGGAGACACGTTTGGTTAAGGGATAAGTGATACTTTTGGTTTGGTTTGGTTTGGTTTGTTTTACGGCATATCAACCTCGGTGGGTCATTTAATGCCGACAAAGTTGGGAAATAAATTCATTCTTAATGCATAATACAATTTTGTTTATAAACTCATGTTTTTCTATTCAACCCATAGATGGGACCCTAACAGGTACTAGCACTCCGGGTCAGAGTGGACCAGGGAGCAATGATGATGAAAGGGTGCTCCACATTACTCAAACCTCCAGAACTGGAACCTCATCATCAGATAGAGTTTAACGTCATTCCCAGGACATAGACCATCAGCCACCGCCATCTAGCACCCATATGATAAGGATTGGGGGTTGCCATAAGGGCAATAGGGTTGGGGTAATCATATAGGTACTAGGGCTTGACGTGGCCAGCCGATTGATCGGAGAGGGTCGCTCCGACCGCACGTCTAGCCCAAGAAAAGCCTAAAGTGGAATATTGCAAGCTATGGACTGCTCAGCCACCTGGGTTCTATCCTTAAGCATCACGGGTCGCCACCACGGCCAACAGGCGGCCCAATTGGGGAGTCTTACCCCTACAGAGATGCAGTCGGTGCATTCTAGCGCTCCAGCCGACAGGGCGGTATGCTTTTTGTTTAATGGACAAGTGAGGAACTCAGACGGATGGACCTAAGGACAAGAAAATCGATGTCAATGTATAAGGTCTCCACCCGAGAGATGATATAAACAAATTATATGTGTAATAAAGAAGAAGAGGACTAGCCAGAATTGAAGATTGCGTGAATGTGAGAACTCGGAGAATACATGAAAACGAGCCAAAAAGACTACCTATAGCAGCTAGTAACAACATTTGGAATATAAGGACAAACAGAAAAACAAAAAAAAACTAGAAAAAAGAAATAGGAAGAACAACAACTGTATGGAGACTTTAAGCGACAAACGAGGGAGATTGGTCAAAAGAAGATATGCATATGTAAAAAATGGAAATCTCAAATGAATATCTGATGATAGCAGCACAAAATATAGTTATCAGAATTTTGTTTGGATCCATTTCTTTTGAATAGTTGTGTTAGAATAAAGTCACCGTAACTTTCTGTATCGGTTTACGCTAGGGGTACCAAAGAAGACGTAAAATCCGTATTTCACAAAATATATTCACCTCTTCCTCATTGAAAAAAAATACCAACAATCGGGGAATTATCGATTTTAATGAAATTTTCAGTGTTGATTTATAAATAAATTAATTTTATAATGCATTAGTTATTTTATTTCAAGATTTTCTGATTTTTTTCAGGTCAATTAACTTTGACCCCTCCCCATATTTCGGGGCGCAAAATATCAGCGGGTTTATATACTTTTGAAACTAAGTATAAATAAAAAGACAAAAGACCGAAGGTGTGAATAGAAGGAAAAAATTAAGGGGGTACACTGGTAAAAAATAAGTACTGAAAATCGGAAAATTAAATGTAAAACAAAATTGTTGTTTTTGTATATAATTAGCTTCTAGAATATCAGTGGAAAAATTATACATCGATATTTGTTCTGTCTAAATGGGTAGGGGCCTAACTTTTCAATTGAGCTTTCTTCAAAAATTATTAGAGGTGATTCGAAAAAATACTCCCAAGTCCATCTTGATTCAAAATGGTTCCCCTCAATGAAAGTCAATCCGCATTAAGACTACTCAGTACTTAGAAACAGCAGATAATGTAAACAACCTTGGGGGCCTCTGTGCTAGACTAAACAAAATTTAGTAAATTACAAGACGAGACACATCGTGGGGATTACGATTAATGCTCTAACAAATCATCTTAGCCAAACGAACTAAATAACCACCACCCCAGGCAAATCATTTCTTTATTCACAAAACTTTTTTTATGTGTTTCGTTTTTAAATAGACTTTTTTATTTTGCAATTAGCTTTTAAAGTGTTTCTTCCATGGTTATTTTTTTAGTTAGTTGATTGGGTTTTACGGCTTGTCAACCCTTTTGGGCTATTTTATGCCGAAGACGTTTTTTTTATTAATTCTTCCTGCGTATTCAATATTTCTAACTTAACTTTTTTCAAAGTTTTTTTTCTTTATTTAACCCTTAGATTGGACAATAACAGGTACTGCCATCACGGATGAGAGTGTTCCTGTGAGTTATGGTGATGAAGAGGTAGTCACATTCCCCAGAGCTCCAGGAACTTCACACTCAGATAGAGTTTACATCATACCCAGGTCATTAAGACCCTCAAATTGGATCTGGAGTAATGGTGATGAAGGGGTACTCCACATTCAACTTACCATCAGATAGAGTTTAACATCATACCCAGGACATTAAGACCCTCAAAGTGGATCTGGGAGTAATGGTGATGAAGGGGTACTCCACATTCCTAGAACTCTAAAATTGGAACTTCACCATCAGATAGAGTTTAACATCATTGAGCTCCACACCATCAGATAGAGTTTAACATCATACCCATCGCCTTCTAGTTCATATTTAATAAAAGGGGTTGGGGCTTGCCATAAGGGTTATTTGGATGGAACAATCATATAGGTAAAAGAATTGAATTGAACAGTGGATTGTACTAAACGTTAAAATTTGAAACGCCACTTCTAAAAATGATTAAGGTAACATCTAAAACTAAAAATGAATTAAGGTAACATCTAAAACTAAAAATGAATTAAGGAATTAAATAACATCTAAAACTAAAAATGAATTAAGGTAACATCTAAAACTAAAAATGAATTAAGGTAACATCTAAAACTAAAAATGAATTAAGGTAACATCTAAAACTAAAAATGAATTAAGGTAACATCTAAAACTAAAACGTTAATAAATAGCCACGATTAAAGGATGTCTGATCTTAAGCCCTCTAACATTAACCCTACCAACAGCGAAAATTTGGATCAATACCGACTTCGGTGTCGGCAGGTTCTCCGTAGCGGGTCTGGCACAACACCATGAAGCAAAGATGTCCAAGAGGAAGCAACAGGAACAGAGCATCGGGCACACCAGCAACATCTTCAGGACCGAACTTCACATACGACATCCAAGGTCGAAACTGATTTTTCAAAGATTGGCCTGCACAGTCGCAAAAGACGCCGCGCTAGAACATCACCCCAGGGTACGAGAAATCTATTGTCTTCCAACACTCTGACGCTGATGATGATGATGATGATGATTGTGATTGTGATGATGATGAGGGTGATGATTGATGATGATGATGATGATGGTGATTACGCTGATGATGATGATGATGATTGATACTAAATATGAAGTATTAATATTATTTTATATCGTATATAATTGAAGGTTATGATTGTTGACTTTTCTGGTTATAAGGTGTGTCTTAGATGCCTACTCTTATTTATAGAGTCGGCGATAATCATGTGACCAACTTCTTGTCCAATCACTGGCAGTGCTCTGCTGCTGATATTATTATTTATACTGGCTGATTCTAATCTTAGCTACTCACAACTTCTTGGATCTTCATGGACGACGTATCATAGGATTATATCACTGGACCTTTGACACTACATAGGATTCCAAAACTTAGGACTTATTCACTTACCAAAGGATTCTATAACTCAGGACTTACTTATTTACTTTAAGTTCTTTACAACTGGCCAAGGATGGCGGCCAGATACTTAACAATGATATATAAATTGACTTTGACATAAAGAATTAGTATACCTTAAACCAACCAACCAACCAACCAACCAACAAATTGGTTTATGGGGAATTATTTTTGTGACATTGCTACTATCAGCGCCGTATTGTATCTCCTTTGATGTTCCACTGGAATTTTGCTGTGGAATTTTCTGCACAAATATCATCAGCGTCTTGTTTACGTCTTGGCTGGAATTTTTGTTTACTTGTCTCTTACACATCTGCTCACGATGTTGTATCGATTTGTTGGTGCCAAATTCATTGAAGTGCCACAGAAATTCTCAGACTCAGTCTGATTCTTCATAGATTGATAATTCTAACACAAATATCATAAACCCTAGCAGCCAATACGTTCTTCTACTTGTAAAATATAGGAAAACAGCCATCGCAAAAACCGCATATTATTTTCATTGCGTTAAAAAAAATGTTTTTCCAGAATTATCTTAGCTATAATTTAAACAATCTGTCAGACTAGTATTTTTAATTATTTATTAATAATTAATTTTTAATTATTTAAAAAAAATCTTAAACAGTAAATTTTGACTGGCTGTTTTTAATTCTTATTATAATGGATATTGTGTGTCTGTAACTGAATCAATATCACCACTAACTTCCCAATTCCCTATGTTATTTATGTTATAGGGCCAGGATAGCTCAGTTGGTAGAGCGTTTGGCTAGAAACCACATGGTTCCTAGTTGGATTCCGGTCCTCGCCAACTCAGCGTTTGAGTAGCACAGGGACCTGTGCGGTAAAGTAAGGAGCTGATGGTAGATGTGGCGCTCCACCCCAGATGCTAAAAACAATCTCCTTGGTCTAGCGCTATTGAAAAGGGGATAGACTCCCTCGCTGATTGGTTGATACCCACTTTAGGCCACCCCGACGACTTTACTTTTTTTTTTACTTATTTAAGTTATATTATCGATAGTTATTAAATGATTATTATTTAATCTTAATTAGAATCTTATTTATTAACAATGTCTCTATTAAGGTCTAACTGAGATAGATTTTCCTGAAAACAGCTTACATTATCAACGTGTTTAAAATTCTATCATGTGTGTTATATATCATTAAGAAATAAATGTTTACATAGTATATCGTGTGAATAATTTGCATACCGGTTTTAACAAAACATGTTTAATAGATAATTTCTTGGTGCTATTGATTTCTAATATTCTTGTTTTATTCTCAAATGTATTAAAAGTAATCCTATGTATAAATTTATATTGAAATCAATTAGAATAAAGTATAAATAAGTGTAATCTTTTTGTGTTCGTATTTAATATCATTAGTCTTTCTAATTCAATATAATATTTACTTATATTAAAACATAAATATTTATGCCCAGAGGATGCATATTTTTGCTAGTAATAATTATCGCTCTAACACTGTTACTTATTTCCGTACCTACCATAGAGTGAGTAAGTCTGTCACGTACAGCCCAAATACTCGAGTGAGATTATTCTCACTGAGTGTCCTAATATTACCAATGTGGGCTTGTTTATGTTTCTTACTTTACTCGGCATTTAATGGTCCCCGTTGTCGTTATTACATTAGGCTGAGTGTATCTAATACAATCGTGGTGTAATGGTGAGCAAGCTAAATTCCCAGACCATTGCTAGTAAGATCGATTCTCACTGAGTGCGCCATACTTTTGTCCTTGTGTCATATTTAAGCTAATCTTAGTAAATAACTATCTAATACAGTCAGATTGTTCTGTGACACCACTATTCAAGGATAATATTCTCGAATAATCGAATATTTTTATAGGGTGAAGAAGTAAAAGAAACACATTGCATTTTAAATTGACTAGTAGGGCCTGTGGATATATCACAGTATGATAATCTAAGTATTACAATGTTTGATATGTTTACTTAAGAGCTATTGCGTTAGTTCAATATACAAAAAATATAATAATCTTGATTTAACTCCCTCTCACTCTTTTTTCTTTCTTTACTTTTTTCATCTTTTCATTATGTTCAATTGAACGTTATCACTTCCGCCTGATCACCCCTCTCTTTCTTTCTTTCACTTGAACTCAATAAGCAATTAAGTCTAGGTGACCATTGGTAGTAGCAATATTTTACATCAGGACCTTCATCGATCAATTCTGCGTGGATACTGGATGCTGGGCGGAGGACCTTCAAGCGGTGATTTTATTAGTCTTTCTATTGCGATACAATATTTAATTATATTAAACGTTAAATACTTGTGCGCGGATAGCGCATATTTTTGCTAGTGATAATAATTTTCTTAACACCCATATCTTACGCTAGACACTGCACCTTGAAAACTCTACCCTTAAGGAAGAAATAGTTTTTTTCAGACTATAATTTATCGAATGTGATAGTCACCAGAGGAAATTCCTAGCATAAAGTTACCATAAGACCAACAAATATGAGAATGCTAATCTTAAATAATGGTTCAAGTACCTAGGTAGTAATATCTCATCCATAGAAAGCGATATTAATGCACGTATAGGGAAGGTGTGGACTAAAGTAGACAAATTATAAATCAAATGGAAATTCGATCTCATTGATAACTTAAAACGACATTTTTTCCAAGTCGTAGTTGTAGCCGTGCTATTTTACGGCTGCACCATCTGGACCCTGAAGAAGCGCCTAGAGAATAAACTAGATAGGAATTGTACAAGAATAATAGGTGCGGGAAACAACATCGGGCAAGAAAGCAGCTGTAGGGCCGACTGTCCCCTATCACACAAATCATCCGATTAAGACGAACAAGGCATGGTTGACATCGTTGGAGAAGCAATGACAAACTCATAAGTGACGTTCTCCCATTGGAAACCTATACAAGGACAAGCCAGTGTGGGCCGTTCAGCAAGGATCTAGATCGATCAATTCTGCGTGAATACTGGATGCTGGGCGGAGGACCTTGAAACGGTGATGGCAGAGATGGTTGGCGAGAGATTGTCATGGATGCTGCCAGTACAATTTGATGATGACGATGATGATGATGATGATGATGATATTGATGAGGATGATGATGATGATGATGTATATTAGGAAAAACCCCGCCTCAAGAATCCAGACGGAACAACTAAAAGACCAACTTGTAGCTTTCGAGTTGATAGCTTTGAAATGTTCGAGACAGGAACATCAACCTGTAACAGACGGTTTTGAATGATATGTCACAGGCGACGTAAATCATTTACTATTTTCCAGACGAAATGATGTCAACTCAACTGACAATGTCACTCATACAACAGACGGAGTTAAAATTGTCACTAACTTTTGCCCATCCAAAGGTAATTGTTAAAAGTCTACCGTCTCCAAGCCTAACTGATGTAAAGGAAGATATTTTCCCTACCCTAGAAGATAGGTGGACTCGTCCAACGAAACACACACATAATACATATTTACCAACCACTCCGCACGAGCAGGATGTGGTACAGGATCAATTTCTGAAGTGAAGTTCAACAGGTTTGAATTCTGAGTTTTTCTTCTCCTAGACTGGTTACGTGGTCAAGATTAAATGGCCCGGTTTGCCCTACTATTTACCCATAGCTGATGGGAGAATAGTTGGATGTATACCTTTCCCAAGTGTATTAGCGGTATTGGAAATGCAAACAGTCATGTTCAGGATTTGAACGTTGGTCGACGAGTCTATTTTCTACGACTCTAACCATTACACCACGAGCCTCGACAACGGAACACAAATAAAGATAAGAATATACGATGATATTTGTAGTCGAGTTTACGTAGTAGTAATCGCAGTCGAGTCACTAATAGTCGAGTCGCTAGTCATACTGTTGAAAAACTGCGCGTTGACTCTACTATTTATATTCATGTATAAAAAGTAATCGAGCCTTTCTTTCCGGATTTCCAATAAATTCAGTCACAACTCTCACCGAAATGGCGGGAACATTACCTTGGTTTAAATATTCTAATTCTATCAAAGATTTCTGATAAGCAAGAAATAGACCTGCTCTGTCGGCTGGAGTAGTAGAATTCTCAGACTGCGCTTCTGCAGAGGAGAAAAAAATCCTTCGAACGGGGACCAGCTGTTGGCGACCAGCAATGCTTAAGGATGGGATCCTGGTGGCTAAGCATGGCTTTTATGGCATATCAACCCATGTTGGGTTATTTTATGCCGAAGACATTTTGTTTTATTCATTCTTGATGGTTGGTTAGATTTTACGGCATGTCAACCCTTGTTGGGTTATTTTATGCCGAAGACATTTTGTTTTATTCATTCTTGTTGGGTATTTAATCTTTTTTTCAACCACACTTTTTAAAACACATTTTAATGCTTACTTTTTATCTATTTAACCCATAGATCGGAGTCTAACAGGTAATTCCACTGTGGCTCATGATGGACCTAGAAGTAATGGCAATGAAGGAGTACTCCACTCTCCCCAAACTAAAATAAATGGATCATCACCATTAAATGCAGATAACTGCATCTGATAACAAAAACTTAATTTTTGATGAAATTAACACGTATTTGGGACCTTAACAGATATTACCATTTGATATTTCTTCACGTAGTATTTCGAGGCTAATGACATTGTGAGGGCTTAATATGCTAAATTAATGTACGTGTAAATTCACTGCCTAAATTAAAAACCTCTAACAGCGTCGTTGCTCTCATAAGGCTTCTTCACTAATTGATGGAATTTTTATTTCTAATTAGTTGGTTGCTTGGTTAGATTTTACGGCATGTATGGGAATAAGTTTTGGTTCATTCGTCTTGTATCCTATCCCCCAATAAAAGTATTACTTACTTTGTGTGGGCTGGTGAGCTGAAATAAAATTTAACGAAGAGAAGGAAAGGAACAGAGACAGGGATGACTTTAAAGTAAGACCTTTATTATCAGTATTATCTGCGTTATTCGGACTATTGTCCCCAGCTTCATTGTTATTTGTACAACGTTTCGGCCGATATACCCTCCGGCCTTCTTCAGGTATTTCTTGTCGGACTCGGGAACTTTCTCGGACTCGGGAACCTTCTTTTCGAACTAATTGGACACATGGTCTAGTGGATAAAGTAGTTAGGTTAAGACAGTTCTAAGTGACAGTTATCTCTGGATCCAGAGTTCAATCCTGACTAGAGGCAGTTAGAAAAATAATTAACACAACTCCTACCCCAGCTATGGTTAGCGGAATGAGAACAGGATACCCCCGTGGACTGAATAAAGGGTTAGGTTCAAAGTTCCGTGATGGCTCCCGATTACGACAAGTAAGTTCCAGAGTTCGAGAAAAGAAGGTTCCCGAGTCCGAGAAGAAATACCTGAAGAAGGCCGTAGGGCATATCATCCGAAACGTTGTACAAATAACAATGAAGATGGGGACAATAGTCCGAATAACGCATACAATACTAATCTTCGCCTCATCTCAAACATTCAGAGAAATACTTTATTATCGGGTTCACACTATTTCGTTGAGGGGATATATTTCCCGAAAAATTCAATAGGTGTTACCTCTCCAAAGTCTCGGAGTCCAAGCGTCTTAGAGACCTTTTCGACGCTAAGAACTCAGGGTTTTGCCTGCGCATGCCCGGAGGACTCTTCCTGTCCTGAGCCCACTGGGAGATTGTTATTTTGTTTCTTTTTATTTATTTATCTATTTTATTTAATGTTCTTTTACTTTTTTATTTATTTATATTTACTTTTATTAATCCCCACACATGTCAACCCTTGTTGGGTTATTTTATGCCGAAGACGTTTTGCTTTTTTTCATTCTTGTTGGGTATTCAGTTTTCTTTTAAACTCAGGTTCTTTTTAAATACATTTTTAATACGCATTTTTAAATCTAGCAACCCATAGATAGAAACCTAACAGGTACTACCACTTCATATTTTTTGAGTAGTATTTTGAGACCCACACTTTCCAAATATTTTCATAGGCATCGTTAATAAATAAACAATTATTTCATTCGATCTATGTATTAACGATTTTGTCTATAAGTTAAACACTCATTGATACAATTACGAAGGTATTGTGACGTAAACAGTGAGGTAATTTCGGTTTCAGACAAACAAACACCGAATATTAATTATAATAAGATACGTATATTTCTTCGGGTGGTATTTTGAAGACCATGGCTTTCTGAGGGCTTAATATGCTAAACTGACGTGTGCACAAATCCACTGCTTAAATTAAATACCTTTTAGACGACATTGGCTATGACAGGACGGCTTCACAAATTGATGGAATTTTAATTTGAAAGTTGGTTGGTTGGTTGGTTAGATTTACGCCATGTTAACTCTTGCTGGGTTATTTTATGCCGGATACATTTTATTTTATTCATTCTTGTTGGATAATCAATTGTTTTTCAAACTCAATTTTTTCAAACACATTATTTTGAGGCTTAATTCATATCTATTTGGTTTGGTTTGGTTTGTTTTGTTTTACGGCATATCAACCTCAGTGGGTCATTTAATGCCGATAAAGTTTTGAAATAAATCAATTCTTAATGGATAATACAATTTTTTTATAAATACATTTTTCTATTTAACCCATAGATGGGACCCTAACAAGTACTACCACTCCGGGTCAGAGTGGGCCAGGGAGCAATGGTGATGAAGAGGTGCCCCACATTCCCCAAACCTCCAAAACTGGAACCTCAACATCAGATAGGATATGTAGACCCTCAGTCACCACCTTCTAGCACCCATATGATAAAAAGGGGTTGGGGATTGCCATAAGGGCAATAGGGTTTGGAAAATCAGATAGGTGCTAGGGCTTGACGTGACCAGCCGATTGATCGGAGGGGGCCTCTCCGACCGCCCGTCTAGCACAAGATAGGGCTAAAGTGGAGTATTGCAAGTCATGAACTGCACATCCACCTGGGCTCCATCCTTAAGCATCACGGGTCGGCACCCACGACCAACAGGTGGCCCCATTGGGGGAGTCTTACCCCTCTGCAGAGGTGCAATCGGTGCATTCTAACGCCCCAGACGACAGGGCGGGCATATCTATTTAACGTAACAGGTATTACCATTCCATATTTCTTCGTGTGGTATTTTGAGGCTCATGTCTTTCTGAAGGCTTAATGTGCTAAACCGACATGTGTGCAAATCCACTGTCTAAATTAAAGACCTTTAAGATGACATTGCTCTGACAGAACGTCTTCACTAATTGATGGAATTTTTAATAAATCAGTTTTTAATACATTTTGATTGACTCGGCCATTAAGAAGAGAAGCTGAATTGACGGTTACGTTAAAGCCGAATTTGAGGTGATTAAAGATTCTCTTGAAAAGTTTAGGCGGGAAATGAAAGCAGATTAAATATGGAGAGAAGAGTTAATGAGAATATTAGAAAAGAATTTCAGTCTCGAAAATCACAAACAATAAAGATGAGACATTCAATATTGTATTACAATAAGAGTTTAGCACTCTTGACATAATCAGTTTTGAATAGTTCTAAAATTACGATTATCGTCAAATATATATATATATATATATATTATATATATATATATATATATATATATAATATAGAGAGAGAGAGAGAGAGAGGGAGAGGGAGAGGGAGAGAGATGATATGATAAGCCTTCAAAAACAAACCAAATATACACACAATGTATCAAGACTTATCACAATGCGAAAGGAAAAACGGTAACTAGTATGTTACCAGTATCTATCTACATCTACAAACAATATATATATATATATATATATATAATATATATATATATATATATATATATATATATATATATATATATATATAGAGTATTTGGTAATTTGCTTTTGAAACATTGCTAAGTAAATTATGATATTATTTATATTTTTGAAGGCAATTACAATGCGTATAACGTATAAAATTCGATAATCATTGAAAATAATCATAACAAGCAAACTCGGCAAATAACGCGTGCGACGTGTGGGACACCGTACAGCTGTTTCAACCTTATTAGGTCTCCTCAGCAGTGTATACCTAACAGCAGTGTATACCTAACGCTATACCAAGTTTTGTATAGAAGCGGCGTGTTTATCATTGACAGGTTGATTTGGCGTTTTTCGTGTGTGGCGTGACGATGGCCCAGGGGTAGAGTCTCTGACTCAGCGTGCTGGGTTTTCTGGTTCGATCTCTGTCGGAGGGGGATCGTAGGTAGGTGGTTGATGGAAAAATACCGTTACATTGTATATATATAACATTATGATAATTTGATTATTACAATGTTTGGTATGTTTACTTAAGAGCTATTGAAAATACTTCAGTATGTAACAAGTATCGTTATCTTGATTTAACTCTATCCATCTCAATCTTTCTTTCCTTCTTTTCATTATGTTTGATTGAAACAGATTAAGGTTATAGCTTCCATTAGCGCTCACCGCCCCTCCCAATATTTCCCCTTCTCTCTCTTTCTCTTTTTTATTACATTTTTCTATGTAGCATGTCATTTTTCTTCCTTTTTTCTTAATAATATATAATGGTACATTATTTAGCTGAGGTAATGACATTCATAGATAATAAAGAGTAATAGAGAATATGCAACCCCAGATAATCAGGATCTACATTTTAACCGAATATATATATATATATATATATATATATATATATATATATATATATTCAAACGCCGACAGTAAAAAAAAATCCCGGCGTTAGAGTCTGTAATTACACAATACACACTTTCGACTGGAGAAAAACATTTATAAAAAAAAGAAAAGACCAAATTTTATCTTGAAAATAATCAATTGATACTATTAAAATGACCAAAAGAAAGAACTACTCCAAATATACTAAATATACCTAAATATACTAAAGTGCTTTAAAAATTAAGTAGAGCCAACAGATAATAAAGTAAGATAAATGTGTCAGAGAATATCTAACTAGGTTTCTCCTAACAGAATTATATATATATAATTGCCCTTTTGTACGTCTGTAAGACTTGGGTTGTTTGCAAACGACATCTCAGGACACTCGAGATATTCCATCAAATTGACCTTCGCAGGATTTTAGGGATAAAACGGTCGCCATTTACACCAGGCACCGCAATACTTGAAAGATGTCACCCACCTAGTATTGAGAGTTGAATCCTTAGATCATGTCTTCGCTGTTCTGGTTCGCATGAATGATTGCCGAATCCCAAAACAACTATTTTACGGGGAAATCTCAACTGGCAAATGTTG
This sequence comes from Doryteuthis pealeii, assembly GCA_023376005.1. NCBI lineage: Eukaryota > Metazoa > Mollusca > Cephalopoda > Myopsida > Loliginidae > Doryteuthis > Doryteuthis pealeii. The sequence goes on along the minus strand of CM042147.1, from coordinate 16,676,195 downwards.
TCAGTGCAAACCCAAATTGAGGTTTAAGGACTGCCTCAAGGACACTCTGAAGAATATTGATATTGCTGTGGAGGACTGGGAGAAGCTAACTTGTAATAAACCTGGCTGGAGAGCAATTATATACCTGTGTGAAAGAATTTGAGTCCAACCGATTTCAATACCAAAAATTGAAGTGGGCTATTAGAAAGGGT
>CM042147.1:16653504-16671004 GCA_023376005.1 Doryteuthis pealeii | reverse complement strand
CTCTGCATTTAATCGCCATCACTTATCTGTATTCATTGTTTGTTTTTCATTTTTCATTTTTTTTTCTTTTTTAGTTCTTTGTCATCCATTAAGCGTGTGAAACGTTATTGTAAAACCTATAGTCATTAACTGGTTCTTGCCAGGATATTTTAAAGTGACGTCATATCCGGAATATATCTCATCGGCCAATCAGAGGAAATCATCACAATTTTATTCACAGAGAGAATAAGAAGACCCAGGATAGACAGTTTTCTTATCCGATTTTTCATCAGTCTCTTCTAAGTTGTTAATCAAAATAATGTATTTACCCAACCCCTCTGCCAAAAACAGTTGCACTCCATGGTCAATTTGAAGTGTAGCACATCTGGTTTGAATTGAGCTTTTCTTCTCCTACACTGGTTGCCTAAACAAAGTTTATCCTACTATTTGCCCTTAGTGTATGGGACAGATGACTTGCTCAATGGTATTTGCTAGAAGAAAAATGTAGGCCATCCGTGTCCAATATTGGGGCTTCTTGTAATAAAGCTGTATTCTCAACCCAGCCCATTTTGATTCCGCTGCGGGGAAAGCAACCCAATATGTCTATGCTCCTTGAAGCCAGGTCGAATATCTAACTAAACTTATTTTCAATCGCGCGCCTTTAAGGGGTCAAGGTTGTTAACAATCAACTGCCGGTCACTTTCCATAGACCCCATGATTTTAAGTTAATGGACCCAAATTTAAATTCTAACAACAGGTGCGTTCATAAATTATGACTGCTTATAAATTATGAAACATAATAATCATGCTCAGATATCCCGGACAAAAAAAATTCCTTTTTCTCTTTTTAAAAAATTGAATTTCCATGCAATTATTCTGTAGAGCAAAAACAAAAACTTCGGAGCCAAATTAATCATTTTATTCTTCCCTTTCGAAATTGTTTTAATATTTGTATTAGTACAACAATATAAAATACTAATCGATTTATGCGTCGTAAAGGAATTATAATTCTTGGATTAATGCAAAAGTAAATCCCATCTGTTAATGTACGGCTTATTATTTTAAATTCTGGAGGCGATTTTAGAGTTGGTCGGGTGCATAAGCTTCGTTCAAGTCATTGTTGAACAAAGAATGTCTTCTCTGTACCTAACACGATTAGCCAACCAACATGTAAATTATATATCCAACCGATGTTATTTACATCAATATGATTTTTTTTTATTGGAATATTATACTATACTTAAATAACTGATTTTGTTGGAACAATACTATTGAAAATAATAAATATAATAATAATAATAATAATAATAATAATAATAATAAATGATTAAATTGATTTATATTACATCCAACACGAAATATTATACATCACCATGGCCACCAAACACAAATACGCTCTTTAATACGCACATACACACGTGCAATCCCGCGCTAGGATACAGTCATAACTTTACAACCAACACGCATTTCATGGACACGCGCATGACAACATACGCACAAGTACAAAAAAAACCCACATTCACGTAAACATACAACACGATAATACAGTTATATAAAAAATACCATCATTTAAAAAAAATTCATTTAAAAAGAAATGCCATAACTAGACTGCTTCAGTTCCAGTGATCTTTTGAAAAAGAGATATTATCTCGAAAATTCAAGAATTAAATACAGGGTAACACACAACACCATTGTTACCGTATTATTATTTCTTTTTCTTTACACCTGCATTGTTATAGCCTTCTAAATCACCCTTCTAACCAATATATACACAATGCTTCAAGCAAATTATAAAACTCTCTTATATATATATATATATATATATATATATATATTATATATATATATATATATATATATATATAGCAATAGCTCTTAAGTAAACATATCAGACGTTGTAATAAATAAGTTATCATACTATGGTATATCCACAGGTCCTACTAGGCGGATATAAAGAACTAAAAAGTGAGATCAGGCCCGATTCGAACTTCTGACCTACAGTAAGGAAAGCAGTTGGCAAATGTCTCTTCAATAGAGTTCTAAAATTGGAATTACTAATTTAATCAGAAGAGAACAGATCTTACAATTCTCCTAAGTAGAAAGCCGGGAATGACACTTTTAGACTAGACAGTGCGGAAAGATATTCCCGGTTCGTTGCCAGAATTGCAGATCCAAACGCAAATAACTCCATTTTACGAGTACTTCTTGGACTAATAATAAATGTCAGACAATGAACGGTTAAGAAATATCAAATTTAAACTTTGGATGACTTTCGATGTGATTTGACGATATTTACCCGAGGAAAGATGTCGAGTAAGTCAGTCGATATGGAATGGAAATAACCACAATAAAAATAATGGTTTCGAAAATGTTGTATAGAATATATATATAAGTTATTCAGGCTAATATCTTTGCCTCAATAGTCCACGTTTGTATTTGATAGAATAATCCAATTTAAAATACATTTAACTAGAAACGTTGAATCCATTGAAAATAGATATGATTTTCTGTTTGAGACGTAACCATTACTGCTTCGCAGATAAGCTAAATTATGATAAACTAGCAGGATCTGTGGATATACCACAGTATGATAATTTAATCATTACAAAATTTGATATGTTTACTTGAGAGCTATTCCAAAATAGTTCAATATATGAAAAGTATAATAATCTTGATTTAACTTTCTCTCACTATTTTTCTTTCTTTCCCTTCTTCATATTTTCATTATGTTCAGTTGAAACATATTAGTGTTATCTCCCCTCTCCTCTCCCTCTCCCTCTCCCCCTATCTCTATATTTCCCATCCGCTCTTTCTGTCTTTCTCATATTTTTTCTGTATAGCATGTCATTTTTTTCCTATCTTTCTGAAGCATTAAACCGTAATTGTTCATTATTTATCTTAGGTAACGATACTCATAAGAAATACGAATTCACTGAATAAGCAATCCCGGATAATCAGGATTTACATTTTTGTATGTCTTCTTGGACGATTTGGACGGGCGCATTTTTAAGTAGAGGGTGTTGCAAGATGACAACAGTCGTACAATTAAAGAACCCGAGTATTAATATATAGACTAGTATATATATATATATATATATATATATATATATATATATATAATGGAAAAGGTGACTTACTGGTGAATATGGTCATGATGGTTAGGTGGTGCAGAATTCAGGGGGGTAAGCCAGCGATATAACAAATACAAATTGCTCAATACGTATATTATATATATATATATATATATATATATATATATATATATATATATATATATAGAGAGAGAGAGAGAGAGAGAGAGAGAGAGAGAAGAGAGAGACTGGCACCTCCTCGTTAAAAAAGGAACAAAGGGAGTGAGTGAGAGAGAGAGAGAGAGAGAGAGAGAGAGAGAGAGGAAGAAGCCGCCACGGAAAAGAGAGCTAAAAGGAAGGAGAGACAACAGCACCCCCAAAATCTACAGAAAGCATCACCTTTTGTTTGCAGCCACTGCTCCAGAGACTGCTATTCAAGGATCGGTCTGTTCAGCCACTCACGTAGCTGTAGGTAAAGAATAAAATAAAATAAAACGGACACTACGCCATCGTCTTATAAATAGACAGAAGGTTGCCAACCATATATATAGAGATAGATTGATAGATAGATAGATAGATATAGAGTATTAATATATAATATTTTAAAGATGTTGTATAGAATATATGATTCGTCCTAATATCTTTTCCTCAATCGACCACGTTTCTATTCAATAGGCTAATCTAATTTAAAGTCAATTTTACAGAAACGATGAATCCATTCAATTTAGAATGAATTTTCTGTAGTTTTAGAGATGTATTTATTATTGCTTTGCTGATAAACTAAATAATGATAAATAATCTTAATGAATGATTAGTCTCCTTAATGACTGACTTAGTGATTATCAATGGACTTGAATAAAAAGGAAGCACTACAACTACAGTTGATTGGATAAAATTAATTCAAGTCCTTTTGTTTCTTTTACTCAAATAGATAACCTCTACTCCAAATAAGGAGTTTGTTTAAAAAGAACCATAGAAAAACAATTATTTGCTTCGTCGGTTTTCTTTTTACGTTATGCCAAACTATTGGATTATTTTATGTCGTAGATGTTCTATTCATTCCTAATGAGTACTGACATTTTTTAAACTCATTTTTTTCTATTGAACCCATAGATGATACCCTAACAGGTATTACCACTCCGGGTCAGAGTGGAGCTGTGAGTAATGGATATTTTGTTTCTTTTGTTATCATGTTGTATACCCTTTTTCCTTTCTTACTTCTATTGTTCTTCTGTTCATCTTTGTTATCTTACGTTCTTCTTCCAACGTCTGGACTTAGTCTTGGGGACTTCGTGTCTGGTCATTCTAAGTCAGTCTTGTTGCCAAGATATTCATCAACCACAAAACCATATTATTTATTTAAACTTTTATTTACTTAACTAAACATATTTATCTAACTAATCAGAGCGCGCGTGTGCAGTGAGTCTCAGCTAAAGCAGTAACATCTTATCTGCCTGGCGTCCAAGCTGAAAACTGAGACCCAACCAGGTCCCACGTGACTTCACGTATTTCGCGGGCTTTCTGTAATATTCCATGGAAAGTCCCGCCCGTGATATGAAAAGGGGCCATCCCTTCAGAAATACAGGGGGTTGACAATAATCTATGCATAGATTATGTAACAATCATATATATGTTTTGTTTACGGACAACCATGGAGAAAATATATTTATGGAGTTTTGCATGTCATCGACTGCTTAATCGCCAGGATTCCGTCATTAAATATCAAGGGTTCGCCACCCACAGCCAAGAGGTGGCCTCATCGGTGGGTCTTACCCCTGTGCAGAGGTGTTGTTGATTTATTCTATATTCCCAACCAACAGGATTGTACTCTTAATGAATAATCAGTTTTCCTAATTACTTACATTGCAAGGATGATTTCAGGTGCTTTGGCATTGCCCCTTCCAGCTGGGAAAATTTGGCTCAGGACCACCCTGAATCTCCGTAGGACTGTTCATGTCAGAAGTCACCCTGACGCAACACCATGAAACTAAGAGGCCAGAAGAAAGCAGCAGCAATAAAGCATCCGGAACATCAACATCTTCAGGGACAGCCTTCAAATGCGACATCTCTGGTCGAGAATATTTTTAAACATCGGACTTGACAGTCACAGGAGGCGCAGTAACTTCAGGGACACAAACATTTATTATAGTCTTCCGAGACTGAAATGCCAATACAATACACTGTTATTATAATAACTTGAATAAAAACGAATCACTACGACTGCAGTGGAATGACGAAAGATAATTAAAGCATTTTTGTTTCTTTTGTTATCTACATATTTAAAGAGCAGTTTGTGTGTCCGGCAGAAACTTTGAACATAAAACAATTAGTGAAAATTACATACATATATACACATTCACTATCGCCAGATCTTGCTTTTTGAACAAAAAAAATAAAGATTTGATTTATATTCGTGAAGATAATTAAAAAATAAAATTTAAATGATAAGAACATCGATTTTTTTTTCATTTAGAATTTTAAAAAAGGAGACATTATTTTTTCTTTCCAGAATGTCTGGATCAACGCAAGGTCTTTTTTACATGAGGATTTTAATGGGACATCCTGCGAGGATCCAACTCGCAATTCAACAATAATGGGTGTGCGAGACTACCTTTTTACTCCCTCTACCTAGGCGACGCCGGGTAGCCGCTTCTAGTCGTAGATATGTTCTACTTCAAATAGGAAGTTTGTTTGAAAAGAATAGGCATAGAAAACAGCGATTATTTGGTTTGGTTGGTAGGGTTTTACGGCATATCAACCCATTTGGGTTATTTTATGCTGAAGACATTTTTGTTTTATTCATTCTTGATGGATACTAATTTTTTTTAACTCAATAAAAACACATTTTTCTTCTATTTTAGCCCATAGACGGTACCTAACAGGTACTACCACTCTGAGTCAGTGTGGACATGGGAATAATGGGGATGAAGGAATTCTCCACATGCCCCAGAATTGAAACCCTCCATCAAATAGTTTAACGTGATACCCAGGAGATTAAGGACTTCATCAACCGCTTTTAAAAACAACTTCCATAGCGGCAATAGGGTTCGGAAGAATAGGTACTAATGATTGACGTTACCAGCCGATTGTTTGGAGAGGGCCTATCCGACCGCCCGTCTAGCCTAAGTAAGGGCCAAAGTGAAGTTTGAACCCATGACCAACATGTGGCACTAAAAAAATTGCAAACAAGTGTAAGATAAAATTATCTTAGTAACAGGGAATAGATTCATGAATAAACAACGATCGTCAATATTGAATGTCCCATCTTTGAAGGTAAAGTTTGATGAATTGTGGAAAGAATATAAATACTTAATGGAAATAAGATAAGTGTTTTAAATATAAGGAACAGTTGACACGTTTCAAAGCTAATATACTATTAAAATTCCTGAGGACATTGTGACATAAGCTGTGACTTAGTCTCAGATACAGACAGACATACACTGTATCTCCATTATAATAGTATAATCAGTAGGATTGAGGTATTTACTACTTACTTAAACCCCCAAATGGGTTAGATGGGACTCTTTAGCCTTGGTCGGCAACCCATCTAGGACAATGAACAGTCTCATAAAACCACCACCGCCAAGCCCATTTACCGTATCTTAAGGAAATTCTACGGTAGTAAACTTTGAAAACAAATCCGGAACTGGAGTTCCTAAAGGGAACTCCTGCAACACTGTCGTTGCCAAGCTACATTGTTTGTTTTTTTTTACTTTTCCTTTGTATCTCAGCGGCGGTGTGGAGAGGGAGAATTTGCTGCATGGGCGGCAGCTCATCATCCATATCAACCTGCCCAGGCTACGTAATCCCCGTTCCTTTCGGATCAAAATCATAAAATAGCTCTTAGATCAGTCGATACTCTAAGCGTAATTTCAGGCTTGGAATAATTTTCGATACAGCAGTAGAAAAGAAAAAAACCCCAGCTAAGTTTACAAGCTAAAGCCAGATCAAACCCCAAGCAAAACCAATTCGCTTGAAAATTATGATCATGGAGTAATTCAGGTTGAATGAGAGGAAGGGTTGCATTCAAAGTTGACTTGTGGGAGGGACATCTTTTTACTAGCGAATTGTGATGCGAGCGCGTAGTCGTTTTAGGGCACGCTCTAATGGAGAGGTCCCACAGTTGAAAGAACACAAACAGCGGTTCTTAAGAGAGAGAGAGAGAGAGAGAGAGAGGAGAGAGAGAGAGAGAGAGAGAGAGAGAGGGGGAGAGAGAGAGGGGGGCGGAGATACCATTAGGAAGGATAAATGGAATTCTGGCTACAGGAAGAGGACGTGATTCGAGACGTTTCGCTTGATTGTTATGTTTTCTCTGTGCTTAAAATCAATAGATTTAGTGGAAGCTTCGGTCTCAAGAGAAACATCCGCGGAAAACGCTTCACGATCAAAAGTCAAGTTCTCCGCTTCGTATTTACTTGTTTATCTTTATTAAATGTTAGACTTTCTGGCGTTGTTTGTAAACTGTGTAAGCCATCAATAGAGTAGACAGCCTTTGCTAGATTTAATAAGGACCGGCGTACTTTACTTGTAATGGGCTCTGTTGAATTTCTATGCAAGAGATACGGAACAAAAGCACAAACAGACTCCACGTTGCCTGAAGTAGTTGGATTTTCCAAAAGTTATAGATGCATTAAAAAAGATATGTATTCTACATTGCAGAAAATTCCACAATGATTATCTGTTGTTAGGGAATATATTACCCCTACAAGATAGTTGGACTCGTCCAACGGAACGTGAATTTATTCCTAGTCGAGTTGCGTAGTAATATTCGTAGTCGATGAGGTAATCATACTGTTGGAAAAATGCTTGTTGAATCTAATATTTTCCAGTGTTTTTAATGTTGTATTTGTTAAATTCAATTACTCCCAGGTCCACTTTGACCCGATGTGGTTGTACCTGTTAGGGTCCAATCTATGTTTTAGATAGAAAAATGAGTTTTAAAAAACAGTTTTAAAAAACTGAGTTTAAAAAAATTGTATACCATCAAGAATGAATAAAACAAAACGTATTCCGCATTAAATAACCCAACAAGCGTTGGCATGACATAAAATCATTCTATACAACCAAGCAACCAAGCAACCAGAAAATTCACCAATGATCATCGCAATATTTTAAACACTATTGATACTGAACAAAAGCACATGTAGACTCCACGTTACCCGAAGTAGTCGACGGTTTCAACCATAAAGTACGAATGGATTTTCAAAAGTCACAGATGTTTTTACAATGAAATGTATACCAAATTCCAAAAATGTTGTCATCTTAAAAAATAATAAATGAAGACCTCTTCAACAACTCCACAATTGAGTAGCATGTGTTTCACTGTATATTGTTCTTTACGTGATCTATACATTGTTGGTTGTGTATTTTTAGGAGGTAACACTATGTGATTTGTGTATGTTCAATACAACCTCCTTGCTTTGCTATTATTCAATGGTAGGTTTCATGCTATGTAGTTTTTTTTTTTGTAAGTGCTGGTGCTCCACTTTTTCTACCTTTTTATCTGTGATAAATTTAGTAATTGTATCGGGGAGTTTTCTGTTTTATTCGTTTACGTTTAGCACTTTTTTGCCTCTGTATCAGTCCTGTTATCAACCAATATTCCAATGTGGCTTGCTATCCAGAATGGGGTGATGTTTTCTTTCTTTTCGAGGTGTTCGTGTTTACTCAGTAATTTGGTAGTTAGGCGCTCTGTTGTTTTACTGTTTTTTTAAGGCTAAAGATAATCAAATAGTGTAGGTAAAGAAGATAAAGTGTCTGTTATTTTGTTATCAGTTATCTAATATTTTTTTTAATTAAAAAATAACTGATATCAACGTGTTTATATACTGACCTAATGACTTAAAATAATAAATAATACCAACATTATTTATTGGATGATATTGTCAAAGTTTGTAATTTCTCTTCACACTCAGGAAGGTCCCGAGATCGAATAGAAGGTTGCTGAATTTGTGAAGGTTCCGAGTTCAACAATAAAAAACCTGAAGAATGTCGGAGAGCACATCAACCGAAACGTTGCGTATATAACTATATTTGTTGGCATCCTTCCGTCTACTAAAGACGATGGCGTAGTGTCCATGCGTGAGTAGCTGAACAGACCAATTTTTGAATGGCAGTCTCTGGAGCAGTGACTGAAAACAAACAGTGATGCATGCTGAGTTGCTGTTGTTTCTCCTTCCTTTGGCTCTCTTTTCTGCGGCGGCTTCTTTCTTCTCTTTTTCACTCCTTTTCGTTCTTTGCTTGACGTGGTGGTGCCAGGTTGTACGGTCTTCTGCACAAGCCTCCCATGTGTTGGTGTCGATGTGACATATAACTCTATAGCCCGAATGATTCAAATAATACAATTTATCTAACCACATCTCAAAAATTCTAAGAAATGAGGAGATTTCTGTTTTATTGGTTCATGTTCAGTGCTTTTTTGCCACTGTATCTTTCCTGTTATCACTCGGTTTACCAATGTGGTTTACTATTCAGCATGGGGTGATGTACTTATTTATATTTCTTTAGGGTGTGTTCGTGTCTATTTAGTAATTTGGTAGTTAGGGGATATGTCGTTTGACTGGTTTTAATACTAAAGATAATAACATAGAGTAAGTAAGTTGTTTATTTGTATTTTTGTATTTTTTGCTATCAGGTCTGTAGTAATTTTCTAATAATAAAAAAATATTATTAGAAAATTCCTGATATTCCCCAGTTCTAAGATAAGGTTCTTGAGTTCGAAAAGGTTCCTGAAAAAGGCCGGAGGACAATAGTCCGAATAATCCAATTAATGGGAATTATCGAGACTCATATCAATAATTCTGAATGCTTATGTGGCTTGTTATCCAACATGGGGTGATTTTTCTTCTTTTTCTTTTGGGAAGTGTTAGAGTCTATTCAGTAATTCTGTAGTTAGGCGTTCTGTTGTTTTACTGTTTTTTAATGTTAGAAATAATGACATCGAGAAAGTAAAGATAATAAAGTGATGTCTGTTACTTCTTTTTTATATCTTGTCTAATGTTTTTTCCCAGAAAAATAACTGATATTAACGTGTTTATATACTGACCTAATGACTTAAAATCATAAATAATATCAACATTATTTATTGGGTGATATTATCAGATTTTGCGTTGTGTCTGGGTTATTAAATAACTAGCAGCGGCTACCCGGCATCGCCTGGTTAGAAGAGGATTTTTTAAAGTTATTCTCGCAGATCCATTATTACTGAATCGTGAGTTGAATCCCGTGGATGCTCATTTGTAAAAAAAAAATAGACCTTGCATTGATCCAGCTACTTCTGAAAAGAAATGTTAATGTCTATTATTAAAATATTACAATAAAAAAATCCATGCTGTTATCATTTAAATTTTATTTTTTAATTATCTTCACGAATATAAATCAAATCTCTATTATTTTTGCCCAAAATCCAATCCCTGGTGATATTTAATGTGTATATATATTTACTTTGTCGTTAATTGTTTTATTTAGAAGTTTCCCCGGCATACACACAAATACAACTGCCCTTTATATATGTATAGACAACATTCGAATCCTGAATAAAATTACTCCCAGGTTCACTCTGCCCCTGAATGGTAGTAACTGTTAGGGTACCATCTATGGGTTAAATAGAAAAAATGAGTTTTGAAAATATGTGTTAAAAATTTGAGTTAAAAAATAAATTTGAATACTCATTAAACCTGAATAGAACAAAGCATATTCGGTATAAAATAACCCAACAAGGGTTGACATACCTTAAAATCCAACGAACCAAACGAAATTAAATAGAGAGATAAAACCAATCGTTATTTTTCCTTTCAAAGACGCATCTTTAATTCTTTTTTAGATAAATGACATCAACATTTCCCAAAATGTATTCATAAGAATAAAATCCATCTATCTATATATACATATATAAAGGGCAGTTGTGTGTATTGTACGTCCGGAGGAAACTTTGAAAATAAAACAATTAACGACAAAGTAAATATATTACACATTAAATATCACCAGTTCTTGCTTTTTGAGAAAAAATAATTGATATTTGATTTATATTTTATATTTTTTCATTTAATATTTTAGATAGTAGACATTAACATTTCTTTTCAGAGTAGCTGGATCAATGCAAGGTCTTCTTTTTACATAGGATTTAAATGGGGCATCCCACGATTCAACTCAGTAATAATGGACCTGCGGGACTAACTTAAAAAATCAACCTCTATCCAGGCGACGCCGGGTAGCCGCTGCTAGTCAAATATAAATGTGTATTCTTTATCTATTGTCCACTTGTTTTATAGCCTTTAAAATCGGATATGTAAATTGCGAGAGATAGATAGATTAGATAGAGATAGATAGAGAGAGAGAGAGAGAGAGAGAGGGGCTTTTATTACTTTTCGGCTTAACTGGATCTAAGGGTCGTCTTCTTTTATCTGACTCGGGATTCTGTTGAGCTGGTTCCGGTTCTGGTTTGTCTGCATTCATTCTCTTTGTTTTTAAATGATGACACAAGACTTAGTTTTTTTTTCTCATACGTCTTTATTACTCGAAAGTCCAAAAAGGGTTCAACCGCGCCGTGAGAAGACGGCTTACCAGGGAACAGACTACCATCGAATCTGTTCCATTCGACTAACCGCCAAATTCTACCTACTCTAAATCAGTTCCCTTCACACGCTTTTCTTTTCAGCCAATCTGAAATCGGCGACTAGGTCACTGAAAGGTGAACTGTTGCCAATCTCTTTTATAACGGTCATGCTATGATTCAATGGTAATTTTCCATTTACAAATATATTCAAATTTTACAACAGCACATTCATAATTCGTAGGCAATCCACGAATTATGTAACACTCTTTCATTTTTGTGTTGATTTTCGTACCAAGCAATTCATCCAAGTGGACCTGGAAGTAATGGTGATGAAGAGGTACTCCACATTCCCCAGAGCTCCAGAACTCGAACCTCACCATCAGATAAGAGTAATGTAATCCCTCACCACATTTTTGCATCCATATGATAAAAGGGTTGGGGCTTGTCATAAGGGCATTAGGGTCGGGGCATATAGGTATTAGGGCTTGGCGTGACCAGCCGATTGATCGGAGGCAGCCTCTCTGAACACTCGTCTAGCCTAAGTAAGAGTCTAAGTCGGGTGTTGCATGTCATGGACAGCTTGTCTACCAGGACTCTGCCCTTAAGCATCACAGGTCACCACCTCCAGCCAACCGGGGCCTATTTCGTGGGAGGGGGGTTACCGCTCTGTAGAGGTGCAGTCGCTATATTTTAAAGCCCTTGCTGACAGGGCTGCATTTAACTAGGGAAAGGGACAAAAAACATCTGATAGCAAAAATAAAAACGTTCCAGCTTTTTTAGGTGATGCTATCAATATCTTTGAAAATTTATAATTTGAAGGTCTTTAAAGCTGATAAAGAAAAAGGCGAATAAAAAAAAAGAAAGCAGCAATGAAATAATAAAACATTAAAAAGAGTGAAAGAGAAGAAAAGGGGACATAATTAAAAAAGGAATAAAATTGTTTAATTCCCGTCATGATTGAGAATATCAGGTTAAAGGGAGGAAATAAATCTGATGGAAATTAGAAACGAATAAAAACAAACAAATATTCCGACATTTTAGAAGGATTCGGTGAAATCCCAATATCAAAGGTTGAAGATCCATAGAAGATCCATTAAAACGGATCCATGTTTTCTGAAACCTCTTTAAAAAAATCGAGAATAGTAAACACGTAAAAACTAAACTCAAAAACGTTATGGTCATCATTTTAGGGGTTATTTCCTAGTTGAGTGACATGATATTACAGGATGACCCAGAAAAAAACAGAACCCAAATTTTCCCATTAAAATAACCCTAAACTTCAACCCTAACCCTAAACCCTATCCCTAACCCTAAACCCTAACCCTAACCCCACCTAGTTGAGTAACATAATATTACAGGAAAAACAGAACCCACAAATTTATAATAAATCTGTTAATTTTTTTAAAGTTTAAGTTCAACAACGGTTAGGGATTGGGTTTAGGGTTAGGCTTAGGGTTATGGTTGGAGTTTAGGGTTAGTTTAATGGGAACGTAAATACATAATTTGGGTTCTTTTTTTTCTGGGTCATATCATGTTACTCAACTAGGAAATAACCATTTTAGGTGTTTAGTGGCCGATTTAGCTCAGTCGGTAGAGCATCCGTATAGGAACCACAACGTTCCTGGTTCGATACCGGCCCTCGCCAACTCAGCGGATGAGTATCACAGGGATCTGTGCAGTAAAGTAAGGAGCTGAATCTGTGTGTAGCGCTCCATCTCAGACGCAAAACAAACGCCTTAGTCTAGCGTTAGTGAAAAGGGGAGAGACTCCCTCGCAATCTGGCTGATACTGACATTAGGCCACATCGACGACGACTTTACTCAGTTCTACTGTTGGCAAATACAATGGTAGAAAAGGGCATTGTCTTAGTAGCAGATCGTCTGTTGTATTCCTTGAAATCCTTCGTAGAAGAAGAGTGTAACTCCTTGTAGAAAAGAGTATGTTTACTCCTTGAACATATAGCTAAAATAAAAGCGTAACTCCCTGTAGCAAAGAGTATGTTGTCTTCCTTGAGAAAAAGAGTGTAGCTCCTTGAAGCAGGGTGTCTATTATGTTCCTTGAAATCCTAGGTAGAACAAAAATGTAGCAGCAGAGAGTCTGTTGTGTTCCTCGTTATCTGAGGTAGAAAAATAGTGTAGCCTCTTTTAGCAGAGAATCTGTTATATTTCTTAAAACCCTAGATAGAAAAAGAACGTAGCTGTTTATAGCAGAGAGTTTTGTATTCCTTGAAATTCTAGATAGAACAAAAGTGTAGCACTTTGGAGCTCTCCTTCTGACAAGAAACCAGTTAGCAACTGATTCCAGGACAGTTGCAAAAGATCTCAAAAGCTCAAGTGCATTTCTTGGCGTGTTTCTGACAGGCCCATTTTACCGGAAATGCATGCTGCTGCTGTTGGGAAAGTTCATAAATATGAGTGGGAACTTTTCGAACATTTTATACCATAGAGAGTCCAACAAAAAGATATACATAATTGACAGTGAAATAATTGGAGGTAAGACTGTGAGTTCCACGGAACATCCATAAAGTATACAGCCATTTTAAACATTTTTACCATTGATATTCTAAGTCTCGATCAGGGAATGTTAGTAAAATATTAACCCTGTAAAATACGGATTTGTATATAAGAAATAGGACCGAAAACTATTACAGTAATTAAAACTTACGAATCCAAAATCTCAGGATTGCGGGTCCGGATTTGGTCCGGAATATTTTTAATTGGATCACGAGTCAACCATATTCATGAATAGTATAATATGTTAGGGTACGCTTTTCATGATTGAAGTTTTAAAAATCTGACACATTGAGAGTCGCATTTCTTATTAGAGAAGACACTTTTACATGTGATGGTTTCCAATAAATCTGAATTAGCCAGAGTCTATTTTTCTTGCTCTCGGCCTTATTCCAAAATGGTATGCTATGCTGGGATACGGCATCTAGGAGTAACGTTGAAAAATATGGCACACAGACACACTGACATTCGCATCTCTTATTAGTTTTTTTTTATTTGTTTTGTTTTACGGCATATCAACCTCAGTGGGTCATTTAATGCCGATAAAGTTTTGAAATAAATCAATTCTTAATGAATAATACATTTCTTTTATAAATACATTTTTCTATTTAACCCATAGATGGGACCCTAACAGGTACTACCACTCCGGGTCAGAGTGGACCAGGGAGCAATGGTGATGAAGGGGTGCTCCACATTCCCCAAACCTCCAAAACTGGAACCTCACTATCAGATAGAGTTTAACGTCATTCCAGGACATGTAGACCCGCAGCCACCGCCTTCTAGCACCCATATGATAAAAAGGGGTTGGGGCTTGCCTCTACTATTAGGAAGGAAACTTTCACATCCGATGCTTTCAAATAAATCTAAATTAGCCACAGCCTATTTTTTCTTGTTCGCGGAGTT
Organism: Doryteuthis pealeii; assembly: GCA_023376005.1. Classification (NCBI taxonomy): domain Eukaryota; kingdom Metazoa; phylum Mollusca; class Cephalopoda; order Myopsida; family Loliginidae; genus Doryteuthis; species Doryteuthis pealeii. The sequence continues at coordinate 16,655,987 of CM042147.1, read as the reverse complement.
GGCCTGATTCCAAAATGGTATGATATATTGGGCTACGGCCAATGGGATTTTAAAAAAAGGACACACTGATATTCGCACTTATTATTAGAGATAATGAAGAAATGCATTAACTCTTGATTCAAAATTCCTATAATATATTGGGCTGCGGCTTGGAGTAAAGTTGAATAAAATGTGACACACTGACACACTAACAATTATTATTAAAGGAAATGAAGAAAGGAATAAAAATGTTGATGCACTTAAATCCACTGAATTAATGTCGATACGAAAGATTAAAGTGAATGTTTGTAATAATTATATTTCAACAAAGAATATTTATTGAAAAAAGATAATTTCTGTCTAGAAAACTTAAACACTTAAGCAATTTAGGTATCTGTACTCAAACATTGTCAGCGAAAAAAGAATACTTTTCTAAGAAAGATTAGACCTTTTATCTTTAGAAATGTTTTTCTTTGTTTAATCTATTTTTGTTTAAATTGTAAACTACCAGTTATTTTTGTTTTATTATTTATTAAGACTCGTTTCCCTCCAGCGTTTTAACAGAATTATTATCCTTAGTTTAAACAAGAAGAAAAATAAATAAAATTCAAAGAAAAGAAAACATTGAAATAGTGAATATCTCTGATTAACTTGAACAACATTGGCACCTTACCAAGAACAAACCATCAGTTTTAGTTCTACAAGAAATATTTTCATTGTTGAGATTTCTTATCGCGAATATTCATCATATTCTTATTTTACTTTTATCATTTTTATAATTCCACAATCTTTTGCAATTTCTTCTTTTGTCTTGATCTCATTTCCTGCATTTGGTTTCGATTCGATTTCTTTTCCAACTGCGCAGGTGTTCTCCACCCCCTCGCTACCCACCAGTCCCCTCTCTTCCGAAAAACCGGAAAAAAATCTACATCGTGATAGCGTTTGTTTTATGCTCTCGTCACAGAGATTCGTACACGCTCAATACTAAACTATTTGGCAAGAGATTCGTACACCGTAACTACGGACTAGAAAGTGGCCTATAGATAACTGGTCAATAGAGACAGTTATTGAATCTTTTTAAATATGTCTTATGGTTACAACAAAATACATTTTCTTATATTGTTGCAAGATGGGTATATCATTGACTTTTGTGAGCTAGGACTACTAATGGAAGGAGGAGGAAGAAATAATAAAGGTTAAAAAAAATAGTGATAAGCCAAAACAGGATGACCGTAGCGTGACCCCGAACTGAGAATTGAGTGGCAAGCGGAAGTCGGGTGTTGACCGGAAGTCACGTGGTGACGTGGAACAACAAAGAAAGCTATCGGCCTCTTTTCGATTTGGGACGTCGTAGGATACGGACCTGATCTTGGGTACCTTATGGGATCACAGTAATCTAGAAGTATAGTTCTCTCTCTTTCTCTCTGCCTTTCCTCCTCTCTGGTATGAACCCACTAGACGAGCACGATAATAAAGGAGCAGTTGTGACTACATATTTCTCGTGTTGTAATTTCTATCAACACCATTTTAGCACTGTGAATTTGGAGGCACGTGGACGAGACCCGCTATATAATATATACGCCGCCGCCACCTTACCGTTATCGTTGTAGCGCTCGAAAAAAAGGACAACGTTACTTATATCATTTTGGTACCGTGAAAATATACCACAACGGTACACTATCCATTCAAAAAGAATTATATCTGTTGACTTTTAAAAGCATTATGAATTTAAGTATTTTAAATGCATTTTTCTTTCTTTTACTTTAACTTTCTACAAGAAGCTTCATTTAGTGCTGCTACTATTGGGGAAAGGCATGTACCTTAAAACTTCCATCTTACGAAAGCATACTTCTGTACATGAAACATAATATAATTTATAATTCCACAATCTTTTGCAATTTCTTCTTTTGTCTTGATCTCATTTCCTGCATTTGGAAAACCGGAAAAAGAAATCTACATCGTGATAGCGTTTGTTTTATTCCTCTCGTCACAGAGATTCGTACACGCTCAATACTAAACTATTTGGCAAGAGATTCGTACACCGTAACGGAAGTAATAGACAAATAGAAAGATGAGAACGAATTTTGTAAGCCATTGGTTTCCATTAAAGATGAGCCTGCTTCCATTTTTGGTTTACATCTGCCCACAAGAGTTGCGTGACGGTATCAATCGTGCCTTCCTGATTTCTTTTCGACAATAAGGACAATTGTAAAACGTCTTTCTTCGATCAATGTCATTCTTTTAAAAAAAAAAGAAAAGACCTTATAAAAATATCGCTCTTTTTTTTCAGGATATTCTTTTGATGATCAATATTATTCTGTCTGTCTTTATCAACTGGCAACGATATTAATATCCGTTTGTATGAAGAGACGTATTCAGAGTCATAATCTCTAAGAGATACTGAACAGTAATAGAGGTTTCTTCAAAGAAGAATCTGATTTAATCAAAATAGACAAAGAAATATCGTCACAGCCAGGAAAGATGTTGCCAATCAGCAGGGAAAA
>CM042147.1:16631004-16648504 GCA_023376005.1 Doryteuthis pealeii | reverse complement strand
GTTGTGTATCTTATTATAATAGAGGTTCGGTGTCCGTCTCCCTGTAACTGAAACTACGTCACTGTTTATGGCACAATATGCTCAGGAATTGCGTAAGTGTATTAGTAAGTAGAGACCCCGCCTAGGAATCGCAAGATTCTGGTTCTATACCAGTCCCGCCAACTCTGATATGTGCGTTAAAGTGGTGAGTTGACGGTAGGTGAGGCGCTCCACCTCAACAAAAACAATTCCCTTGATCTAGCGCTAATGAAAAGAGGATAGACACCATCGCTTTCCGGCTGACACCGACAATGAATGGGGATCAAAATATAAACATTGTTAGAAATCCGCTTATATATAAGTTGAGTGCGTTATATATATTATGTTATGTTAGATATTGTTATATTAAATTAAACGTTATGTTATATTATATATACTGGCAAAATAGTAAAAAACACCCTCTGGGCGACGTAAAATAAATATTGCCTTATGGGATGGGAGTTGAAAATTTAATATCAGAGAGTTTGTATCAAAATTAAAGTAATATCATCAAATTTATTAAAGGAGTTAAAAATAAAATAAATTTATTAAATAGGTAAAAAGAAAAATTGAAATGGAAACTTAGTTCTGACTTTAAATATATATTAGAATAAAACAAACTATATATAGATAGATAATACCAGGTATGTATTTATCAAAACTTGTTAAAAAAAACAATGCGGACTGTCTAACATTGCATGCTCAAATTTTGAGTGTATTCTATTTATGACGATTTTAGGCAATGTGACGTAAGCAGTGATTAGTTTTTGTTACAGACAAAAACCGGAAGCGAATCTTCATTATTAATAGATTATGTTATGTGAGATATTGTTATGTTAAATTAAACGTTATGTTATATTATATATATTCTATTGTTATGTTATATTATATATATTCTATTGTTGAGGGCAGAATTACGTGCAAGTACAAGTGATTTGGTGAGGGGGTGATAAACTTCAGGAATAAAAAAAAATTAAAAAATACAAAAAAATTTTAAAAAATCCTCCCCCCTGCTCTTTCCACTAACTGAACCAATGACCTAAGATCACTCAACTCTTCCCTCCTCCTTATCTTCCCCTGACATCAAGCACACCAGAACTTTACCCCCCCCTTAACCTACCCCTGTGCCCATCAACTCCCATCCTCTCTCTACTTCCTGTAAGCTACCCTCACTTCTTTCATGTCTGCTCCTATCCCCCTCCCTTCACTTCCGCTACTATCACACACCCCTCACCAAATCACTTGTACTTGCACGTAATTTTGCTTTCAATAAAAATCATTTGACTGATGTGGTCTGTATAAATCGGACGAAACGTTTCAACTCTCTGATTTGTTTTGAGTTTTCATTTCTTGTTCACCATCCTTCTACCTACCTCATACTGTCGGATTCTACTACATCCATCCGATCTCCATATTCTATTGTATAGTTCATATATATATCATATAGAGTTGGTATAAATAACCCATTGATATGCCATTAAACCAAAGCAATCTACTGGAAGCACCAAAAGATCTGATTTAATTATTCTGTTTGCAAATGCAAGTTCCAGTCTTGTCAAATGTTCCTATTTTATCCTCGACCTTCCATTGTTTGATTCCACAGCTGAATACCCCCGGGGGTTAGCGCTCATTTCGCCGCCATTTTCACGCAGTTGTGCTGTTGTTACGACACCTGCGTATTTCCTACTAATAACTTCGCTGTGTTCTCTTACAGGCTCCTATCAGACTAAGCCTCACCTATGTAAATAGCATTGACGCCGGATTGATTAACTCTAATACGTTCCTTGCCGGTTTTATCCAAAACAGCCGGCCGATACCGGCTTTCAAATTCTGATAAGAGACAAGAGGATTACGTCACTATTCATTTCCTGTATCTGCGCAAGTTTTAAGAGGCGTTTCATGCAGTGAAATTCATCATTTAATGTTAGACGTTATCTAACCATGAACACCAACTACTTGCGAAGATTGAAAAATCACAACGCACATCTCCCGCTGGTTCGCTATCTGGGAGACTTGATGTATTACATTCTATGAAAATAACGTGATAATTTTAAGAATTTCACTAGACTAACCGTAAACCTGTGGGGGTCCCATCATAATAAGATAATACTTTGTATTTTTAAGATGAAGCTTGATGTGAATAGTTTTGATGTTTCGGACTGTTGTACTCATCTTTAGTGTGGTATGTATAAACACTGCGTTTCGGTAGCTGTATCGTCCGGCCTTCTTCAGGTGTTTTCTGTGTGTCTGAGTATAGTAATGACCCAACCTGGGAAATCATTTTTAATAGTTTGACTGTTGGGAACTTTGGAAGATCTCCTCTATTAATAATGGAGATTTGCTCTCTTTTTGTCTGTAACAAAAACTGCGTCACTGCTTACGTCACATTACCCAACACATAATCCAACGTCATAACATAGAATAAATATACTCAAAAATGTGAGCATGCAACGTTAGACAATCCTCATTGTTTGAATAAATAGATGCCCGGCCTTATATATTTATATATAGATTGTTTTATTCTCATATAATATTTAAAGTTATCGGAACTGTTTCCATTTCAAATTGTCTTTCTTTCTTTTTTTATCCCTTTAATAAATTTGACTATTTTACATACTTATGGTACACACTCTATGACATTGAATTTTCAGCTCCCATCCCTCATATTTCAAAAAATTATTTTTACATCGCCCGGAGGGTGTCTTTTTATTTTGCTAGTTCGAATAATGAAGTAATTAATTTGCCACATCTATCATTCCGATATGCTTCCGATGAAGAATCATTTAGAAAAAAAGTTTATTGGCGTTTCGTGTTCAGCTCGTGGTGTAATATCCAATGACATCAGTCTCTTTTGATATTTTTAAATTTATTTTTAAAGAAATTTACTTTAAAAACAATTTGATTTAAACTTTTCAATGATTAGTTTCTATATTGTATTCATCTCTATACTTAGTATATTCAAGAGGTCACCGGAGGATACAGCGGCCGAAACGTTGTATTTCTACATACCACAATAAAGATGAGGACAATAGTTAATAGTCATGATTCTTCTCGTGAGGCATGTCGGGATTATAGGCGTGAAAAAAAAACATTATTTGAATGAAATATTCAAAAGTTCTCAGATGCCTGTTTTTTGTTTCAATGTCAGATTTAATATATATATATATATGTAAAAATGGAATTGGAATTGAATCCGACAATAGAAGGAAGAATGAATAAAGAAAAGAAAGCAAGAATGGATAATAAAAGATGAATATAATGATAAACTGACCGAAACACATGTGTAAGTGATGTTGATTATATTCATCTTTTATTATCCATTCTTACTTTCTTTTCTTTATTCATTCTTCCTCATATATATATATATATATATATATATATTAGAGTTTAGGTATCTATTTGTCTGTAACCGAAACTACGTCACTGCTTACGTCATATTACTCAAAATCGTCATAACCTAGAATAAATTCAAAACATACAAACGTAGACATTCTCATTGGATTTTTTAAAACAAGTTTTAAAAATACATGCCCAGTACTATGTATTTATACATAGTTTGTTTTATATTAATATATATCTAAAGTTATCAGAACTAATTTTCCATTTCAAGTTATTTTAGTATTTTACCCCTTTAATAAATCTAATGACTTTACTTACTTATGGTACAAACTCTCTGACATTGAATTTTTATCTCCCAACCCCTCAGGCAACATCTTTCAAAATGAATTTTTACACTTTCTAAGACATATGATATCAGAATTATAGTATGTTTTGATTTAGCGTTAAATGAATTTTATAAAAATCTTTTCACTGTTGTGGAAAAAAGTCCCCACGAGAAATCAGCTTGATTGAGACAACAAAGACACATTGGACATTGCTGGAGAAGCAAGGGCGAGCTCATAAGTGATGTTCTTCTATAAAGCCAACACATGTATACGCGAGTGTGTGCCGTCCAACAAAGACGTGCATTGACCAGCTCTGTGCGGATACTGGATGCTGTGCAGAGAACCCCGAGAGCAATGAGTGTTAGGGGTGTTTAGCGAGAGATTGTCATGGATATCGAGCACTAGCATGACATGATGAAGATGAGGATTTGATCGATAGGGGGGGGGGTCATCGTCTCGTGGTAGCTAAAGTGCTCGACTGCAATATCGTACAAAACGAGTTCAAACCCTAGTCAATCTATACGTTCCCTTAAGAAACAACCGTTGAATATATATATATATATATATATATATATATATATATATATATATGAAGTACGATGAGGAAATTAATCGACAGTATGTGGAGAATTTTTTTAAAGAAAACAAACACAGGATGTCATGAACAATGGAAACTCTTTATGTCGATACTTAAATATTTCAGTTTTTAAAAGAATTAAAACCTTCTTCAGGACATTGAATATTTGTATGAGTAAAAGATGAAAGATGTTCAGTGTAGTTGAATGCAGTATTGTTATGGGTCCAACAAGAGAAAATTAAATATTTTATAATAAAGAAGTCCGCAAAATGGATTATGATTTTTAAAATTTTTATTATTTTTTACATTTGCACACGTGTTTCAGATCTTCTGATATCTTCTTCAGGTTGTTGACTAACCATAGTCTCTCTCTCTCTCTCTCTCTCTCTCTCTCTCTCGCTCTCTCTCTCTCTTCTCTCTCTCTCTCTCTCTCTCTCTCTCTCTCTCTCTGAAACCTCGAAACACGTGTCTGTGGATAACTTATTTATTAATATATACTCCCACTTTGGTTGAGTTCTCTAAATAGGGATTTAATTGTAAAATTCACCGTCTGGCATGCTAACCCTCACTTTGTTTACAAAGTTAGAGGACTCTAGTGAATTCATTTCCGCTTAGAAATGTATCAATTAGATATTTCCTATATTTGACAGCCGCTACTGGCCGCATGGGTAAGAGACTTGGCTGATGAAAATTCATTCAGGTCTCAAACTCGGCCAGAGGTAGCTGTTAAAGTATAGCCACACTGATGAGAGGTGAAACCTCGAAACACGTGTCTGTGGATAACTTATTTATTAATACATATCAGAATAATAGTATGTTTGATTTAACATTAAATTAACATTTTATAAAAACCTTCTGACTGTTGTACATATTTATGACGGCGATTGTAGAAACATAATGAGAATTTTTCCTTATCTATTGAGGGATATTTTGTTTGCTTACATCACAATGATTCATTATCGTTTCATAGAGAATTCAGCAAAGAAGGAATAACGTTGACATGTAATATGTAAATATGAATGGAATAAGTTGGATAATTCGCCTGATCTCATGTTTAACATGTCAACAACTTTTATTTAATTACAAACATTGTTCCCATTGACGGAGACAATGCCGTAATTAAATAAAAAGTTATTGATAAATTTAACACAACGTTAACAGGGTTATCCAACACTGCACAATAGGAAGAATTACGGGATTATTCAAGTATTGTCCGGTAGATCTGCCTCGGATCATGATATCTGGGTGCTTTGATTATGATCAAAATTTCGCTCCCCAAGGACTGCTTCTTCGATGGTCTATCTAACTTAGTACGAGGGTGTTTCAAAAAGTAAAGCGATTTTGTTTAGGACAGGTATAATTACCAACACAAGGAACATGTAGCATACATCAAAATGAAGCTGGTCCTCTGTGGATCACATCCCACTTCTCTAACATAGGTGAGTCAAAAAGTAATGCCATTTAGTTTAGGACAAATAAAGCTGGTCCTCGGTGGATCACATCCCTACTTCTCCACATAGGTGATTCAAAAAGTAATGCATTTTGTTTAGGACAGGTATAATTACCAACACAGGAACATGTATCATACATCAAAATGAAGCTGGTCCTCTGTGGATCACATCCTTACTTCTCAATAGGTGAGTCAAAAATTAATGCCATTTTGTTTAGGACAGGTATAATTACCAACACAGGAACATGTATCATACATCAAAATCAAGCTGGTCCTCTGTGGATCACATCCCCACTTCTCCACATAGGTGAGTCGAAAAAAAAGTAATGCCATTTTGTTTAGACAGGTATAATTACCAACACAGGAACATGTAATCATACATCAAAATGAAGCTGGTCTCTGTGAATCACCATCCATACTTCTCCATATAGTCACCTTTTCTGTCAATAGCAATGATCAACCTTCGAATGTGAGCATGTATACATGCCCCATAAAATTCTGTTGACTGTTATTTGAGCCACATCATCAAAGTTGTTCACCCTAATGAGGCGATTTTTTTGCATGTCCTGATGCTTGTATGTGGTGGAACATTGTCATGCAGAAGCAGGACATTGTCAATTAGCAAGTTGGGACGTACTCGTCGGATTCTCTGAGCGTCAATGAAGGCCTTAGTTTTATAAAAGAAACTTCACATGAAATATGGAAAATGACATTAACTTTTGACTCACCCCCGTATTTCCAAGTTAATGTAACCGTGCTATTCAAGAAGAAATAGTCTGGTAGAATGGATATGATGACGTTTGACTGCTAGTTAGATAGCCTCAAAGCACCTAGTTGGTGTTTTCTCCAGTCCCAGCCCACAAGGTTGATGGCTGATTAGTGTCAAAAATGCAATATATATATATATATATATATATATATATATATATATATATATATATATATATGCTTTATGCTTACAATTGCAAAACACGACGCTCTGCTATATATAAGGGATGGAGCACTCTATGACGGCCTTTACATACAAAGCGATGTGTGTATTAATTCAGTTAAAATCTCTTTCGCATTTTGTAGGTGATGACAGCCTAATAGTTAAGGTGTCGGGCTGACACCTAACCAGATTTCAATCCCGGCTGTAGGTAGCTTACAAATGTCTAGCCACACCGAAGAGACTTGATAAGTCGAAACACGTGTCTGTGGATCACTATATATATATATATATATATATATACCATTATATATATATATATATATATATATATATATATATATATATATATATATATATAAATAAGTAAAGTTGTCGGGGTGGCCTAATGTCGGTATAAGCCATACAACGAGGGTGTCTATCGCCTTTTCACTGGTGAGAGACCAAGGAGATTATTTTTTGCGTTTGAGGTGGAGCGCCACACCTACCATCAGCTCCTTACCTTAACGCACAGATCCCTGTGCTACTCATACGCTGAGTTGGCGAAGGCAGTTATCGAACTAGCAACCTTGTGGTTTCTAGCTGAACACTCTCTCTCTCTCTCTCTCTCTCTCTTCTCTATATATATATATATATATATATATATATATATATATATATATATATATATATGCATATATAATATACATACATATATATACATATATATATATTTATAATAGAAAAGTTGCCGAAACACACACAACCTATCAAATATCGGACATATTCTGCCAAAATAATAACCCAATGCCTGAAGAAGACAACAGATCAGAAACACGTGTTGCGTATGTAAGATAAAAAGAATTAAACAAATTTTCTGAGAACATAGTACATTTTGCGGACCTTCTTCTTTTTATAAAATATTAAATTTTCTCCCGTTGGAACCAGAACAACAATTTGTATATACAAATATATATATATATATATATATATATATATATATATATATATATACATTATATATACATATTTGTATAAAGATACACACACACACACACACACACACACATATATATATATATAATTTCTCAAAGGTACATGGATTCGATAATGCATTTGGTTTTGTCCAAAGTTACCAGTGAAAATTCGATCACCCTCTGCTGTTTCCATTTACGGCAAATTTCGTAGTCCGCCATGTTTCATCTTACAATTTAATTATTTTATTCTAAACCATATGAAGATTTGAGCCACAAAGTACCGACCCGTTTTTCTCTTTCGTAATTCGATGATGACGGGGAGAGACAAAATGTTTGAAACGCTTTAAGAAGCTCGATACCTTAAAATTCGATTAAGTTTGATTTAATCTCCATCTACACTAGGTCTGGATGTCTAGAAGATGGCCATCTTGAAATTCTCTTTTTTTATCTTGATTTGAGCTTGTGACGGAGAGCGAGTACTACCGTACATCACTTAGAAAAAGAGCAAGACATTGAGTCGAACACGCCCCCCCACCCCGTATGCAATGAAATGCGATTTGGTTGCTGGATGGACGCGAGGTTCGACTGATGTGCCCGGATGATAAGGAGAAACGGCAGTATAAGTAGAAGTGGGGTGACGGCAGTAAGAGTGTTGCGACTTCAGCTGCTGGTAGACGACGGTGTTGTAGCCTGTGGATTAGGCGCTTGACTTGCTTCTTTTTGCCCCCCCCTCAACCATGAACATTTACTTGAAACCCCATAAATGTGCAAAGAAACCAAACCAATCTTAAACAGACTGGAGATCGAAAGACTGATCATAAGCAGAACAAACAAATATTTATTTCCCCCCTCTATTTTTTCCTTCTATAGAGCTAAAATCACTCACCTTAGAAATAATCAGGTTGGTTGGTTGGTTGGTTGGTTGGTTGGTTGGATTTTACGATGGGTAATTTTGTGCCGTAATCATTTTGCTTTATTCATTTTTGTTTGGTTTTCAATTAATCTTCAAACTCGATGCTTTTTAAACAGTTGATTTTTAAAAATCTATTTGACCCATAGATGGGTTACCAGTCCATGTCGGGTTGTACTTGGGTGTACTTGGGTGTAATACCGATGGATGGGTTTTCCACACTCCTGAGAGCTCCAAAATTGTCTATCGGAACAAAATGTGTGCCGCCTTTTATGTGGGTTTCGTCCTCTTTGTCTCTATCTTCAAAAAACACATTAATCTAGTTTAGGTTCTACTTAACTTTGTAGTTCACTTAATTCTAGATGCCGACATATGTTACACCAGAAAAATATACGCATCAGGTATGTGCAGACACTGTATGTTGTTTAAAGGACTTACTAAGAAGGATGAGAGAGAGAGAGAGAGTGAGTGAGAGAGACAGAAAGACAGACAGGCAGACAGAGAAAAAGAGAAAGAGAAAGAAAGAGAGAGAAAGAAGAAAGAGAGGGAGATAGAGAGAGAGAGAGAGAGAGAAAGAAAGAATGAAAGAGAAAGAGAGAGATAGAGGGAGACAGAGAGAGAGAGTGAGACAATCCGTGATGTTCAAATGTTTTGATGGTGATGAGGATGATGAAATTATTTTTATTGTATTTCTGAGAAATTCAGATAAAAATATGGAAATTAATCTGACAATATACAGAAATTAGAAAAACAAAGTGTTTCAAAAATGAATTTATTTTTATGTTTCTGTTTATGTTAAACCTTCCCCAGGGCCTTGCAATGAATCAGGACTGTACAGACACTGGATGCCGTTTACAGGACTTTCTAAAATAGATGAGAGAAAGACAGAGAGACAGAGAGAGAGAGAGAGACAGAGAGACAGAGAGACAGAGAATCTTTGATGGTGATGAGGTTGGTGACATTATTTCCATTGTATGTTTTATTGTAAACTGAGAAATTGTTAATAGAAATATCTTTGTATCGGATTACTTTTGTTAAGACTTTGTATCTACAAAGATGTAGAGAGATGCCATTAGAATAATGCGAATCGGCTATAGATAAACTACCATTAATGCAAAGATGGTAAAACATATCAAATCTCTTGGCTCATTCCGTTTACGTATGTAATTATTTGTCTTGCATTCCGGCGAAATTGGAGACTGACTATTGTTGATTCGGCTTATGTGTTTTCTAGTCTCTCGGAGACAAATTCGTTCTAATGAAATAAACCATAGCTTTGTCATTCACTTAACCGAATTTCGTAGTCACAAGAAGAGATATTCATTTTGGATTGAAAGATGCTGACCTCTAAAAACAAACAGAATCCTGTTCAATTAATTTTTGGACCATCGCCATTTCATTCCACGGTTTTTGTACAATATGTTGATCGATCTTTCTCAGAATGTTTCTTTTTCATTTTTCAATTCCTCTTTACAAGTCATTTAGTACATTTCTCTCTTTAAGCAGAGAACATATTATACAAAACAAGCTATACATAAATTACTGCCTATATATAATAGAAATGATGTAACTGTCTCTCCGTAACCGAAACTACCTCACCACTGACATCACTATTCCGTTAGTTATTTAGGTTATACTCAACGATTATGAAACAGTCATTATTTAATCTTAATCATCTTATTCATCAACAATGTCTTTATTAAAGTCTAACCAGGTTAGATTTGCCGCAAAACTGCCCATATCATTAATGCATTTAAAATGATGAAGTATGTGTTATATATTATATAATAAAGAAAAACTTGGATAAGGATTTAAACAAAACTGGGTTTGATAAATAACTATTTGCTGTTATTAATTTCTAATACTATCGTGTTATTCTCAAACGTATTAAAAGTAATTATATATATAATTTTAGATAGAAATCAATTAAAATTAATCATTTGTCTTTAGAAGATACTTATTACATTTCTTTCTTTAACTAGAGAATATATTATACAAAACAAGTTCTAATGTCGAATGCAAGCTGGGAAAGAAATAACAGCATTTGTTTTTTTAAATAATAAACAACTTGAATGCGTCTTGTAACGTCGCATGTATATATTATAAATAAGTTGAACATATAAATGTAAGAACTTACACATACAGTACTCTAATCAAAATTATTTTAATAATAATAATAATAATAATAATAATAATAATAATAAAAACAACAACAACAAAAACATCAGAAGATATGGACATGGCTAAGAAGAGGAAACCTCAAGAGAGAAACTGAATCCCTTATAATCGCAGCACAATACAATGCCATAATAACAAACTATATAAAGGCAATAATAGATAAGACGCAGCTGAATATCAAGTGCAGAATATGTGGAGACAGAGACAAAACGGTTAATCATATTAATCATAAGCGAATGCAGCAAACTAGCACGAAGAGAGTACATGACTAGGCACGACTGGGTGGGAAAGGTGATCCACTGGGAATATATCATACAAAACAAGCAATACATAAACTACCATTAATGATAGAAAAACAATGTTGAATGTAACCGATGAAAGAAAGCTAAAAATGTCATTTTCTTTTAATTATAAACGACTTGAAGATATCTTGTTGGCTGGTTGGATTTTACGCCATGTCGACTCTTGTTGGGTAATTTTATGCCGAAGCCATTTTGTTTTATTCATTTTTGATGGGTACTACATTTTATTTAAAACTACATTTTCTTCATACACATTTTAATACTCATTTTTCTACTTTACCCATAGATGTGACCCTAGCAGGTACTACTATACTAGGTCAGAGGGATCCAGGGAGTAATGGTGGATGAAGGAATACTCATAAATCTCCAGAGATCCAGAATTGGAACCTTACAATCAGATAGAGTTTACGGTCACACCCAGGACATGAAGACCCTCCGTTACCGATTTCTAACAGATACATGATGAAAAGAGTTGGGGCTTGCTATAAGGCAAATAGGAAATAGGGTTTGACGTGGCCAGCCGATTAATCGGAAGGGCCCTCTCTGACCCAAGTAAGGATTAATGTGAAGTGTTTTGCATGTCGTGATCAGCTCAGTCATCAGAGTTCCATCCTTAAGCATCAAATGTCGCCACTCAGGACCAATAGGTGTCCTTATTCGAGAGTTTTACCCTCTGCAAAAGTGCAGTCGGTGTATTTCAAAGCCGCAGCCGGCAGCACTGATATAAAACAGGACTTCGATAATAAGTTTAATCCTGTATATATTCAAATCAAATATTCTAAAACAATCTATATATTAATACTCGTGTTCCTTAATTGTACGACAGTTATCATTTTGCAACACCCACTTGTTGAAAAATAAGACAGTCTAAATCGACAAATGCAAAAATGTAAATCATGATTATCTGATTTGGCCTATACACCGCTTATGAGTGTCATCACCTCAGCTAAGTAATGGAACATTCTGTTTTTTTATTATGAAGAAAGGAAGGGAAGAAAAACCACTCGCTCCACAGAAAAAATATAAGAAGGAAATAAAAAGAAAGAATAGAGAAGATAGAGAGGGGGTTAGCGCGTTGAAGCGATAACGCTAATGTATTTTAATCGAACATAATGAAAAGATGAAAAGAAGGAAAAAGATGAGTGAGAGAGTGAGAGTTAAATCAAGATCTTTATACTTTTTACATATTGAACTATTTAGCAATAGCTTTTAAGTGAACATATCAAACGTTGTAATCATTAAATTATTATAATGTGATATATCCACAGGTCCTGTTAGTTGAAATAAAACTTATTGTCATGGGTATTTTATTTCATTAACAATGAATCTGTCTTTCCCGCCGAAAGGGGAACTGTCACGTCACGTGACTGATTGTCAAAGACGCACATCAATATAAATTTATAAACAGCGTAAATATATCAAACCCCGTGGGTTGGTTTTAAAATAAGTTAAGATCTATTTGTTATGACTAAAATTATCTATCTTAGTATCGACAGCAACATCCGTCCACTGTACTTTTGTCTACAATGGAAATGGACGATGCTGTCTGGGGTTCACTAATACACAAGGGAAAGGCAACCATTCTCCCTCCAGCTATGGGTAAATAGTAGCTCAGACTGGGCTATTTAACATTAAGCTTAGAGAACCAGTCTCAGAGGAGGAAGAAAACTCTGATTCTAACCCTGTTTAGCTCAGTCGGTAGAGTGTCCGAATAGGAATCACAAGGTTCTTGGTTCGATATCGGCTCTCGCCGTATTTCGATACATACACACACACAGGCACACACACTCACACTATAAAAGAAGAATATGTGACGTCATATTTCAAACCGTCCACCTTTCCAGCGTTTCTTCTTCAAATTTCAAATTTTGAACAGATTAATAAACAAGGACTATCAAAGTTTTTCTAGTTATTCTGTGATAAAAATCTTATTTTTATTTTTTTATTTTTTATTTATTTTTACTCTTCCTTATATCAACAAATGCCCTGAAGAAGATCTACTTAACAGATCGAAACACTGCAGCGTTGGCTAATAAACTTACCATTCATTTTATTTAAACCTGTGTTTTGTTCAAATTTCTCACTATAATACATACCGTCGGATTCACTTCCACTTCTCTTCACATATATATATATATATATATAACTTCATCATCATCATCACATCAAGCTGACAGCATGAACTTCGATGACTCTCTCTCGCCACCCGTCCCTATTGGTCATAAATTGATTTCCACTTTAAAACAATCAAAGCAACGCGGCTAGACAAGCCTGTTGTATATGAACTAATTATTCCCATCCCCCGGGGTTTTGCCTATGGGGAATTGGACACAGACACAAGCTCATAATCTCATGATGAAAGGCATTTATTTTATACAAAATATATCATTATATTAATTATTAATTATTATATTTTTTCAACGTAATAGTTTTCCTTGTCTACGATTATCTCTATTAATATCATAGCCAATAAGAAATGATATTGCAGCTAATGACTTTATCAAGATACGAACTTATGAATTCACTCTTTTATATCAATCAGGGCCGGTTTAACTCAGTCGGCTGAATGTCCGGCTGGGAACCTCAAAATTCCTGGTTCGATATTGACCCCCGTCCACTGTATATGACAAGCACAGGCGTCTGTGCAGTAAAGTCAAGAGCTGATGGTAGGTGTGGCGCTTGCCTCAGACGCTTAAAATATCTTTGGTCTAGCGCTAGTGAACAGGGGATAGAGTCCCTCACTGTCGGTCTGATAATTACTTTAGGCCACCGCGACGATTTATATCAATGCACGCATGTGTGTGTGTGTGTGTGCGTGTGTGTGTGTCTGTGTACGTGTGTGTACGCATGCATTCGTATGCATGTATGTATGTACGTACCTAAAGTTACGGAGATTTTGTGTAAATTAGTCAATCTGTTTACGTATCAGTGTTATAACAGACTAGTAAATCCTGTCGGAGAATAAAAGAAAGATTTTTAGCACTCACCTTGTCACGTGACCAAAACGGGCTTGTGACGTGGGAAATAACCCCTCCTTCAATGTGAAAAGGGAGATAATTCTATTTTGTCTCCCAACACACTGGGGGCACATCACCCAACCTCTCTATAACGGACAGGATTTGACAATAAAAGGAATTTCACACGCTTTAGAGGAAAAGAAGAAACAAGTTGAAACTTTATTTGCAAGTGAGATCTTAATTCTTTTTATTTGTGAATTTGAGCACTTTTTGATTTATCAAACAATTTTTAAATCCTTTTCCTAATTACACCCACCCTGCCAAGTTTGAGTCGAAATAAAAAAAAAAGAAGTAAAGTCGTCGGGGCGGCCTAAAGTCGATATCAGCCAGTCAGCGAGGGAGTCTATCCCCTTTTCAATAGCGCTAGACAAGGAGATTGTTTTTTGGCGTCTAAGGTGGAGCGCCACACCTACCATCAGCACCTTACTTTACCGCACGGATCCTTGTACTACTCATATGCTGAGTTGGCGAGGACCGGTATCGAACTAGTAACCTTGTCGTTTCTAGCCGAACGCTCTACCGACTGAACTAAACCGGCCCCTATTGAGTCGAAATATAGGTAGTTATTTTTTTTAGGAAGCCATTTTTGGTGGAAACCATTTTGCTCCTAAAGTTCCTGAAAGTGGTTTATATCCACTAGTATAATGTTGACCATAAAGTTTGATATTTTTCACCATTAAAACAGTAAAAAATCGAAACTATTAATATATTTCTAATATTTGACACACACACACACATGCATGCATGCATAGATATACACACACTACAAATGCACTGACACATACACATACACGCGTACATACACTCACACACACATATACACTCCACAAATCCACAGACAGACATACCCACACCACAAATATGCATGCACATATTCCCCAAATACACGCACACAATACAAATTCACACAAACACGTGTATCACAAATACACACACATGTACATACAGACATTCTACAAATATGCAAGCACACATATACCATACCACAAATTCACACCCATCAGAAATATACACACACAAATACACATTCCACAAACACACACACCTAATATAGACAAATTCACACAAGTACCACAAATACACACACACATATCTACACCAAAAAATGTACACACACATACACACATACACACAGATATGTGAGATATGACGAAAATATAGAGACTAAATTTTTAAATTCAAAATGAAAATATAAAAAATTAATGAAGACGAGAACAGCTGCTCAAAATAAATAATAAAGTCGTTAGAAATAAATAAGAAATGTCGAGACGATTGAAAATTTAAATTAGAATTTATGAAAGTTAGTCTTGATACTTTTTCAACTGAAGTTTTTGTTTTCTCTCCAAAATCCAGGGTTTTGTAAGTGACACACCCTCCATAACTACTACATCTATTTTTTTTTATGTGCCTTAAACTGAAAGTTAAACTCAAGAGTAAGTTATGAGAATATTGAAATACAATGTTGTTTAACATCATATTAAAATAGGAGTTATAGAGGTGTTTCGACCAACGCAAACCCCTCTGGAATTAACGTTTAACTCGAATAAACACATTCTCCCAAAATATTGTCGGCTGAAAATAGCCATATCACAAACATCGTCTGTTTGTTTACTTCTCGTAAGTTCATGTAGAGGTCACGTAAGAGGAATATGAACACCTACTACTTAACAAAACGAAGAAAATCTTGCTAAGTCCGTTTGGTGTGGAGGTAAGACGCTTGCCTGACAATTTGACAGACAGTTTTCGAATCACACACGGGGCGGTCTTCGTATTTATAGCTCTGCGGATGAGGCCTAATAGGCCGAAATGTACATACAGAGATTGATTTCACGATTTGTTTAGCCTTACATTTAAATTTGGTAAATCCCGCCTAATTAATTATTAATGAATTAACTTTCAAAAATTAGGTTCGACTTCAATTAAGCACATATTCTCCCAATATATATATATATGAAAGTAAGTAAACAAACAATGTGTTTATTCTTTATATGGCTTTTTAGCCGACATTTTTTGGAGGATATGTGCAAACCTAATTTTGAAAATTAATTAGTTAATGATTAAAGAATTTTAGGCGGGCATATATGTTCAAATGTAAGGCTAAACAAATCGAGAAAATGTCAATCCCTGAATGTACATTTCTACCTATTAGATCACATCAGCAAGGTTATAGACATCACACACGGAGCAGTCTCCCATGTCTATAACCTTGCTGATGAGACCTAATAGGTTGAAATGTACATACAGGGATTGGCATTTTCTCGATTTGTTTAGCCTTACATTTGAAGATATATGCCCGCCTAAAATTCATTAATTATTGACTATTTAATTTTCAAAATTAGGTATGACTTCAATTAAGCACATATCCTCCAATATATATATATATATATATATATAATATATATATTATATAAAGATAATCTAATGAGTCAGACGAACCTACTATTAGTTTCGCATAAAGCTCTTCAGGGCTAAAATCTCTCCGCAAGGATTTACCAACACGCTTGGTATATTAAATAATAGGCATGATATGCCGAAACACGTGTCTGTTGATGACTTATTAATATATATGCTCCCATAAATTTGCTCACTACTAAGCAAATAAGCAATGATCATTTCTCCGGAAATTTGATCTCTCAGTGACCGAATGATACATACATTCCTATGTATTTAATAGTTTAAAAACACCAGTCCCCGCAGTCAGTGGGCGAGGAGATAAGATATCGGACTACCATGCGGTCAGTCTGAGTTCGACCCTACCCAAGGATAGTTGTGTCTAGCCACACTGAAGAGGCATGATATGCCGAAACACGTGTCTGTGGATGACTTATTGCTATATATATATATATTTTAAAAATCTGATCCTTAAGCATTAACAAATCGTATACTTTTAGCTTCATATGTACATTTTCTGGTTGTGTCTATAATATTCATTTATATATTTCGAAAGTTATGTTAAAAGTTTACACACTTATTCTATTTTGATTCGTACATCTTGGTGTGTAAATGGGTATGCGCGGGCGTGTGTATTTGTGGGTGGGTGTATGTTTGCTGTGTCTTTAAAAAGACACAGCAACTCGACGCTTCAAGCGAGTCTAGTGAACATGGTAAATAGTTGCGTGTATCGGTCAGCTACAGAAATATATTTTCAAACATCTCCCTCCAACCACAGACCGTAATCCCTAATTATACAAATTTTCCGCGTCATTCGCAAAACTCTCCAGAGAGTCCAAAGACTTCGTGCGTGGTGGTGCACATAGCATTGAATTAATATCAGGAATCAACAGTGGAATCTGTGATTAGCAGCGAAGACAAATGCTTCTATTGTATATATATATATATATATATATATATATATATATATATATATTGTGTGTGTGTGTATAATAAAATTATTTTCCTCACTGCAACACACACTCATATACATATATGCATACATATATGCATATATATGCATATCTATCTATCTATTTATATGTATGTATATATATTTATATATATA
>CM042147.1:16586004-16628504 GCA_023376005.1 Doryteuthis pealeii | reverse complement strand
TCCTAAAGACATAGATATGAATAGACTGTGGCGTCGAAATATAAAATAACTTAATATTGGAAAGAAAGTGAAAATATTGGAAACTCGAAGCAAAACTGAAGCACTTCAGACATTATTGAAATTATGTAAAAAAATCCATTTCTGATTTTTTTCAAAAAGAAATGTTTCATCTTCAGAATAAAATACCGATTTAAAAAAATATCTGCATCTTTGAAAAGCGACACAGTTAATTCTGATATTCGGGGAAAAGTTCACCTCGTTGTGTGAGCGTTTCACATCACGAATAACAAAGAGAATGAAATATCATAAATGTACCAGGACTTCACCTGGTAGCAAATAAAACTGCGCTCATTATATATATATATATATATATATATATATATATATATATATATATATATATATATATAAAGATAATCTAATGAGTCAGACGAACCTACTATTTGTTTCGCATAAAGCTCTTCAGGGCTAAAATCTGAGTCAGATTTTAGCCCTGAAGAGCTTTATGCGAAACTAATAGTAGGTTCGTCTGACTCATTACATTATCTTTATTACTTGGCTCTACTTAGGTATCGAGCACTTTTTACATATTAGCTTCTCCTAGCGGTTATATGAATATATATATTATCTTATATACATATATATACATATAAATTGTTTTTTCTTTTGGCCAAATACTGTACCAATAGATTATTATTTGTTGGTACGAATATCTTGGTCCTTTCTTTTTTCAAAAATTTTTTTCTTCCTGGTTGATGTTTGGTAGTATATTTTTACAATCAAACTCTCTGCTGGGTTTTTTCTCTCCGCAAGGATCTACCAACACGCTTGGTATATTAAATTATATATATATATATATATATATATATATTATATATATATATATATTAAATAATATATATATATAATATATATATATATATATATATATGCAGCAACTTTAGCCTTTATTATTAGCAACAGTTTCCCTTGGCAAGATCCTTGTATCCATCTCTTCCCATGTATTCTACTCCATCAAATTTATCTGAAAAGAGTTAATCATCAGTCTTTGTAAGTCTCAGATAATTTTCAACAATCTTTCTTTGCTAGACATTAATTATATATATATATATATTATATATTACCAACCGCTCTGCACGAGCAGATGCACCACAAGGTCAATTCTTAATAACATGTCCGAATTCAGAGTTTTTCTTCCCCTAGACGGGTTACCTAGTCAAGGTTAAAGAGACCAATCTTCCTTCCTATTTACCCATAGCTGAGAGAGATTAGTTGGATGCATACATTTCCCAAAGGTATTAACGCTTATTGAAATGCAAACAGCCTCGACCAGTCTTGAACTTGGGTCGATTAAGTTCATTTCCTAAGATTTTAACCATTACAGCACGCGCCTCCATTATAGATCATTTTCTTGAATCGTACAAGAAGCACTAGAATCGAAAATTGGTTAATCGAAATGCAAGAAGGATTGCACTGATCGGTTTTGCGAGAATATTGAGAACACTT
This sequence comes from Doryteuthis pealeii, assembly GCA_023376005.1. Taxonomy (NCBI): domain Eukaryota; kingdom Metazoa; phylum Mollusca; class Cephalopoda; order Myopsida; family Loliginidae; genus Doryteuthis; species Doryteuthis pealeii. The sequence continues at coordinate 16,626,998 of CM042147.1, read as the reverse complement.
CTGAAGATTTTAAAGTCCTTACTCTTAGTTAAGTCCGAACCATAAGTGTTTCCTAAGACATTTCATCAACCACCAAAACCATATTATTTATTTAAACCTTTTATTTACTTAAGTAAACATTTCTCTAACTAAACATAGCACGCGTGTGCAGGTGAATCCCAGCTTAAGGCACATAGGTAATTCAGTTTCTGAAAATGAAATAAAATTCAAACCGACATTGGGAAAAAAATGTATAAAAGAAAAACCGGCTCTCCGTACTCAAAATATCATCAGTATCGTATGTATGACAAAAAGAAGAAAAAAAAAACAGGTGGAGTTTTCTAAGTTTTCTATGTAGAAAGTGCTCAATATATAGAGCATGATTATAGGACCTACATGAATCTCGTGATTTAATATTATATATATATATATATATATATATATATTAAAGTGTTGTTATGGGTCCAACGGGAGAAAAATAGATATTTTATAAAAAAGGAGTTTGAAAAAAAAAAGATTATGTTTTTTTTTGTTTTTTTTTTAAACTTACATATGAATATTTAATAAAAAGTTACAAAAACATTACACGACCTTTCAAATATTCGACAGTATTCTGCCACAATAATAATCCAATGCCTAAAGAAGACAACAGATCAGAAACACGTTCGCATTCATATGTAAGTTTAATAAAGAATTTAAAAGAAAAACATAATCCTTTTTGCAACCTTCTTTTTTATAATTATATTGTATAGACTTAACAACTACAGACACAGAATAAAAAATACAGACTATGATAAGCTCATTCCAATAGAACAACATTCCCAACTGGAGGATCACGATTTAATAGAGACGCCAAGTTTACGCTTCATTGAAAGAATTCTAACAAAACACCGACACCAAAACGTAATAGAGAGCCACGAATACAGATGGATACAAATATTAAAAAACCTTTCATCCATACGGCTTTAATCATAAAACAAGTCCCTTAAACAGTGGATAATAAACCTGTCTACACCTACGAGGGTGGCCGAGGTCACCAAAATAAACAAACACTGACCACCACACATCAACATCAAACAAGCCACTCCTGACCCAATTAAAAAATCTAGAAGTCACACGCACAGTACCGTGACACAGACACGCACCCACCCCACACAGATATTGAAAACCACACATACATATACATGTATACACACACAGTCATATACATGTATACACATACAGTCATACACACAACGCCCATGAAACCTCCCTCACAAATATAAGAGCATCTAAAAAACAAACTACCTCATAGAGGTTCTTCACGAACGATGAACATGCTACTATCAAAACACACTCCCTACCCGATTTTAACAGCATGTTAACCCACTGAACACATTGAACATTTATAACTCTTCTATAATGCTCCCTTTCTTTAATGTATCAACAATTTCTTCAAATAAAAATTTTCTCCTGACGATGACCTAAGTCGAAACTAGTTGAGATTAAACAACATACAAGAAATATTCCTGATGTCTAATAATAATTTTGTTCACACTATATATATATATATATATATATATATATATATATATATAATATATATATTATATATATATAGGAAAGGCTTTGTGGTTAAACCATGAAGACAATAGTGAGATTTAAACTAACAGATAATCTGACGCAGTCATTAGCCTCGTTTTGGCAAAAACATGTGTTGGCCAGTTCCGATGCAAACTCGGCTTTGGCCTTCGGCGGTATGCGCGAGGAGAGGGTGGGGGTTACATACTGAAGGGGAGGGCGGGGGAAAATTCTGCGATGCGCAGAAGACGCGACACGTTCTGCGCAGATCCACGGTCTCGTGAGACTGTCCGATGTTGAATCCATATCGTGTTCCCTTCCACTTTTAATGTGTCCACGATTTGAAAACGGTCATAATTTTTCCTGGTGGATTTTTTGTTTATTTGGAATCTCATGGTTTTATGCACGATATAAAACCATTTTAGGATGGGGAGGCATTAAGCGTCTTTTTTGTCCAGATGCCAACCATTTTGCAGAATCATTGGCGGCAATAGACGCCGATTTCACACACACAAAACAAACGAAAAACAAAATAAAGAATGAGCAATCATAATGCTTGTACATATATATTTTGATCATTTAAATTCAGACAGAAATAATCTATTTGTCTATCTATCTGTCTATCTATCTACTTCTGGTAATTTTTAATCTATCTATGTATTTATTAATCAATCAAGCAATCTATCTATCTCTTATCTACCTATCTACCTATCTATCTAGATCTGGCTGCTTTTTAATCTATCTATCTATCTATCAATCAATCTCTCTCTCTCTCTCTCTCTCTTCTATTATATATAATATATATATATATAATATAAAATATAATAATATATGTATCTGTCTTTCTTTTTTAGTTCTGGTGATTTTAATCTATCTATCTATCTATTAAATCTATTTCGTATTTTTCAATTCATCTATATATCTCTCTATATATCTATCTATCTATGAATCTCAGTTTTTTCATCCATTTATCTATCTATCTATCTATCTATCTATCTAATAATCTGTTAATCTATCATAGTATATTTTCTATCCAAGTCACATATATATAATCTCTCTATCTATATCGAGTCTGATTAATCTATAATTACTATATCCCAGTATTTTTCTATCATGATCTATCTATCATCGTCTATCTGATATATCTTATCGATCTTATCTATTAATCTATCTTCAGTATTTAATATCGATCTTTTATCTCTCTATATATCTTCTATCTATTATCAATAGCTCAGTATTTTCTATCCATTATCATCATTCTAATCTATCAATATCTAATTAATCCATCACTATTTTTCTATTCTATCCACTCTGTCTCTTCTCTCTCTCATCACTCTCGCTCTCTTCCTCTCTCTTTCTCTATCTATGTCTCTATCTATATATTCATCTATCTCAGTATTTTATCATCCAGCTATCTATCTATTTCTCTATCTATTTGATCTGAGTTATTTTTGAGAATAAATAGCCCAAGATGCTCTTTAGATCTCTGCGATTATCCTCAGAATTATAGTTCCTGTTCGGCTGGTTTTAGAATAACAACCAACGGCGCTTACGCAGAGTGTAAGACCACTTCCCATAATGGAAACTACGCTGTTGCAATGGGTGGGCAACCCAAGAATGCTTTAGTCCAATGACATACAAATTCCTTTTGACCTTTACTTAGGCTAGACGGCATCGTGAGAGGAACCCTCTTGGATCAATCGAGCATAGTTACGTCAAGCCCTAGCAACTATATGATCTTTACCAATCCTACTGCTTAGTTATATCAGCAAACGAACTTTCATTATATATGTGCGTATAAATCACTCAATGTCCTGGTATGGATGAGTACAATGTAATCTGTGGTGAAGTTTCAATTCGGGAGCTCAGGGGTATAGAAGACCCCCTCATCACGAGATACTTCCAGGCCACTTTGAACCGAGAATAATACCTGTTAGGTCCCATCTAATGAGTTCAATTAAAAAATCGCTATAAAATATGTTAAGATTGGAGTAAACATTGAAAGGACATATCAAAAATGAAATAAACAAAAATGTCTTCGGCATAAAGAATAAACACAACAGCCGGTTGATTTTGCCCCGTTAAAAACCAAACCAACCAACCACTATTCATCGTAGATATTCTTTAGTTATTGATGCTTCATTGAATTTGTCTAGTAAGATTTAAAGGAAATATTACTGATCTAAAAGTGACTACAAGTATCACAGGTCGACTATTCTTTCCATGAGCTATCCATGCTTGTTGCAAAATAAATACTTTCATCATCTAAAACATACTTACCTAGTGATATGCTTGTGGTGAAATACCCGTAGTGTCATGCTTAACGTCCCTGACTAGACGATACGTACAAAGCTGAGTTCAACTCCAGATTGACAGCATAACTTCCATTATCGGACTAATACCACTCGACTACGTATGATCAGATGGGCCCGCCCACCCGTACTCGTCAAGGAAGGAGCCGAAGTGAGAGTTTATACATGTCCGGGGTCACCTACAACTAGGCCACAGGACCGAGTAAGCCTCGCAATTACATCCCTGGGCTTAATGGAGGTGTTCACCCACGGCAACAGGTGGGTCCTTCCCCTACGCCGAAAAGCAGGACGGATGTATTCTTACAGCCTCAACTGACAGATTCTTTGTAGTATATAGACTTGCAATCAAATTCTATATGTTATATAGCCGGCTCTATCAATATTCACGCTGCGATCGTTATAGTAGTGTGATGGTGTTGTGTATGTACCGGTAACTGAAAGTATGTGTATGTAGTAGCTATAATAAAATCACACACATGGTATTGTAAAAACTTTGGATTTATTTCTTTTTACCTCGGCTGTGTTGTGGCGAGTCGTGCAATAGAGAAATGACCCAGGAAAGGTTGACGGATGACTCTACTACTGGTTGGATGTTTAGTAGAAGGGCTGTGAGTCACAACCCTATGGCTAGGCAACGGCCGTAAAGCGTACGGGTCCTCAACTGTTCCCTTCCGCTGTCCTGGACTCTTCACCCCGGACCTGGACCCTGACTTCCTTTTAATATATATCAATAACGCCTACCGCGTTTTCTTTTGTTACTTTACAGCGGACACATCTATTCGAACTTATTGTTACCACATCCTTCTTTGTATCGCTCATCCGAAAGTCCTTTTGTTACTCTTTTCACGATCTTCTCCCTGTCTCGAGCACACCGGAAGACCCTATTCCGCCATATTTGACCTTCATTTAATACTTCAATATGACAAATTTGAGTAAAAGTTGTAGTTAAATTAATTTTAAATACCACTAATAAGCTATTATTAATATTCTGTCCCCGATTGTGTCATATGATGAAATGTTGAATAATATTCAAACAACTTGTGATATGCTGCAATAATTCTGTCATAGTGTAGGAAAGTTGAAAGTTCATTGTTCATCATATTTTCTTAAATCCATTTCAATTTAGCCAGTGGCTCAATGAACATAATTCGGGTTCCCCCCTCCCCAAAAAAGTTCTACAGTGTGATTCTACAATTCCGCTTTTGAATGATCAGCATACAAATTAGCCAATTCCTTTCGTGATTTCAGTTAAAATATATTGTCACGACGAAAATCAAAAATGTTTGTTGAATTGTGGCATGAAAGAAAACCTTGTATTTAAAATCAAAAAGGTTTAAAAATTCATGTTCTGAAATGAATATAAAAGTTGTACAGAAATTCGTCGATACAAGATTCTTTGAGCGCGTTATAAAACTGTAATTTTATTTGTTTGCAATGAAACATCTGATGGTAGAAGAACGTTAATGACATTTAGGCTAAATATTTCCAATAATAAAAGACCGAGTTGTTATTCGAAGAATCATTAAATGTCAAAAAACAAGGCGAAACTGGATAATGTTCAAGATTAGTTATAGTCTTGATACAAGGTCAAATCAAGGAACTACAGTAAGATTTTGTTGGAAGTCAAAGTCAAATCATGTTGTGGGATATGCTCAAGTATATTCAATCAGAATCCAACAATCTTAATCATGAATGAGAATTACAGAGGTATCTTTGATCTTAACCCGTACTATGTCATTGATTATGACCAAAAATTACTATCAGCGATGTGCATACTGGTTATTAATGTGTAATTTAATTTATATTGCAATCAAAATTATAAATATATTAATTGATACATAGAATATTATCCTATTTATTATTATTTCTCTAAAGAAAATCTGATTAGATTTGCTTCAAAACAGCCCATGTTTTAATGCATTAAAATTATGACAATGTATCTTATTGTTATCTGACATTGATCTTCGGACTATTGTACCCCATCTTCATTTGTTATTTGATACAACGGTTGGACCGATATGCTATCCAGCCTTCTTCTCGAGGTATTTCTTGTCGGACTCGGACCTTCTTTCGAACGCGGGAACTTCTTTGTCGAACACGAGGGAATTTCATTCCCGATTCCGAAAAGAAAGGTTCCGAGTCCGAAAGAAGAATTCCCAGTCTGATAGAAATGTCACCGAGTCCACAAGAAAACGATGAGAAGCGGAGAGGCATATGGCCGAAGCGTGTACAAATAACAATAATTAAGGAAAATAGTGCCGAATTAATGCAGATAAACAATAAGATCACCAAAGCCTCAACTCAAACATTCCAAAGAAATAGTTTCTATATATTCACTAAAAATAAGAGTTTACATGGTGCTGGTTCATTTGCATATTGTTTTAATAAAACCGGATTTAATAAAATAAATAATTTGATCTCTGAATATATTAGTTTATTCTCCAGCATACTAAAAATGAATCCAATTGGAATAGAAATATGATTAAAAATAAGTAATCTATTATGAGCTTTCTATATGTAATTTTCACTCTACAAGATATAAGTGGACAATAGCTAAGATGTATTCTTTGACAATATTTATATAACACATTACATTTTTAATTCGTCAATTCTTTATGGACTCACTGTATTAGAAAAATATTTTCACTATGCACAGCGGTCTTGATACATACCTCTAGTCTACAGTGATTTTAGCTTCTTGTTAAAACAGAAAAAAGTGTATGAAAATCACATCTAGAAACTTATCTGGACTGACACCCTAAAATGATAGCGCATAGTTGGCCCAGAATTCCATTGCACAACTGGTTAAAAATGAGCATAGGATAATAAAATGACTATCAGAATACTTTCAATAAGAGATTCGTTCCAATAGAAAAAACCCAAATATATTTATAATAAATAAATGTCAATCAAAGTATCGGTCCCAGACCTTAAAAAAACCCCTTGAGAAATATAATGAATACTGCATTGCTTATGGTATGACTAAGAAAATAAATAAAAAAGTGGGTATTTTTTCATATCCTATATTATATTTGATCATATATTATATATATTGTGTTGCGTAACTAAATAATATCGAATGGTATGCCATGAAGGATTGAAAAACCATCATTTTCTAAGGGATATTTGAATTGGTATTTCCATTCTTGTTGAGGACTGACTATCCAGGGAATATTGAGAGAAAAAGAGGCCATAACAAAGAATTGATTTATGCGAAGGTGAAAAGGAGGTTTAAAAAAACCGTCACATATAATGTTTTAAACTTGTTGTCGCGAAGGAGTGGCCCTTTCTCTGATTTAATCGGCNGTAAACTGTTTTATTGTTTCTGTTTTATTTCTATACTTTTCTATATTAGTTAATGAGGAATAAAAAATGATTCACTTATATTTAAGTCTAAATATACAAATTAACACAATGATATTTGTATTAATACCACTAATTAATAGTTCTTATACGATTAAATTTATAAACCTATTAAAAGATCAAATACGAACGACTTATATTCAATGCATTTTCCTGCTTCGAGGCCACGCAGATATTTTAAATCCTCAAACTAATTACCCAAATAAATCGGCGCTAGGTTTACTATCATAATTTAATTATAATTACCATAATATAAATCGCATAATTGAGCTTGGACATTGACCTGTCGTTACGGTTACTAACAAGACCGATTTCTGTTGCAAGTGTGTTTATCAATTGCTGTAAACAATTTTATACGGAATAGAATTTGCGTCGGACATTATGTGTGGTCGTATAAACTAGACCAACCACATAACAGGAATTTTTTGGATATCTATCTAATCATAAGAGTTCTGTCCGATTTCTCCCTGTACTGACTACTTCCCTGTTTAATTGCACCAATCATGCTAAGGACATTAGTAAGTGTATGTAGTCTATCAAGTAAAGAGACCCCCGCCTAGGAATCGCAGATTTGTCAATACTACCCATCCGCCAACTCTGGATTGTTGCGTTAAGTGGTTCATTGACAGGAGGTGAGGCAGCTTCAACCACAAAAAACATTCTTTGCTTCCTAGCGCTAAATAACAAGAGGATACGACACCATGCTTTTCCGCTGACCACAATGAATGGGACCAAATATAAAACTTTTATAAATCCGGATTATAATCAAGTTGATTGCGTATATATATCTTTTATGTTAGATATTGATTATATATAAACAACGTACGTATGTTAACTTTTTATACTGAGAAAAGTAGTAAAAACACCACTTGGCGACGTAAACATAAAAATAATTGCCTTATGAAAGGAGTTGAAAATTTTAATATCAAGAGTTTGATCAAAATTAACATAATATCAGATTCAACATTATAAGGAACGTTAAAAATAAGATATTTAAATTTAATTAAATACGTAAAAAGAAAATTGATGGAAATTAGTTCTTCATACTTTAAGATTATATATTAGAAAAAAACAAACCTTTTATAGATACGATCAATACCAGTTAGTATTTATCAAACCTTAGTTAAAAAAAACAATCGAATAGTCAACCTTGCCATGCTCAAATTTGAGTTATTTCTATTTATGCAGATTTTAGGCAAATGGTGACCGTAAGCATTATTTAGTTTTTTACGACAAACGACGATCTCATTATTAATAGCATTAATTATTAGGATATTTGCTTATGTCAATATATACTTCTCTATACGTAATAAGTATTCTGATTGCTATATTTATACTATATTATATCGCTATTGTTACATTATAATATATACTATTCTATTGTGAGCCAAGTCAACGCTGATTGGTGAGAGCTGATATCATTCGGAACTCAAAAAATTTAAAAAATATTCAAAAAATTTTTACAAAATCACCCCCTAGCTCTTCCACTAACCTAACAAATGACTAACATCACTCAACTCTTCCCTCTCTCTTATTTCCCTGACCAGACAAAGACACCAGCAACTTTACCCCGTCCTTAACCTACCCTATGCCCATCACGCCACTCCTCTCCTCTACTCTTCCGCGTAAGCTCCCCTCACTTCTTTCAATCGTTGCTCCCATCATCCCCCTCCTTCAAACTTCCGATTACATCACCAACCCTCACAAATCACTCATTACTGCACGTTAATTTATGCTTCTCATAAAAATCATTTGACTGATCTGCTACTTATAATCGGACGAACGTTTCACTCTTGATTTGTTTGATATCTCCATTTCTCTTCACTATTCCTTCATCTCTACTCGTACATCTTACTGTCGGATTCTCATCCATCCAAATTGCCGCATCTCCAATATTCTATTGTTACTTCAATATTATATCCTATAGAGCTTGCAGTAACCCACTATGATATAGCCCATTAAACCATAAGCAATCTACTGGAAGCACCAAATATCCTGATTTAAATTATTCTCTTTTGCAAAATGCACAGTTCCAATTCTTGTCTCAAACTGTCTCCATATCCATCCGTGCGACGCTTCCATGTCTTGATTACCACGACCCTGATACCCGGCATGCTTAGCGACTCCATATCGCCCTGCATTATCTCACCCCAGTTGTGCTGTTGTTACGACACCCTGCTATTTCATACTAAAATAACTTCGCCCTTGCTGTCTCTTACATGCATCTAATCAGACTAAGCCCTCACTATGTAACAATGCTAATTTACGCCGGATTGAATTAACGTCTAATACTTCCTTGCCAGGGTTTTATACAAAAAACAGCCGGACGATTATCCGCTTCTACATTTACTATAGAACACAAGGATTCACTTCATCTATTCATTATCCGTATCTGCGCAAGAATTACTTACAAGCCGCATCATTGACACATTCATATTTAAGTTAGAACTTACTCTACCAATTGAACATCCTATACTTAGCGAATATTGAAATAATCACAACGCACCTCCATTGGATTTCGCTATCTGGGACTTCATACTTTTACAATTTCTATGAAAAACTGATAATTTTAAGACTTTCACCTTAGACTATTACGTAACCTGTGGCTGCGGTCCCTCCATAATAATAATACTTTTAATTTTTAAGATCACTGATTGAATGTTTTGATGTTTCGAATTGTATCTTACTCTCCACTTCCGAGTAGTGTATAACACGCGTTCGGACCGATGTATCGTCCGCCTTTCTCTCAAGCATTTTGTGTTGTCCTGAGACGCTATGTACATGACCCTAACCTGGAAATTTCTATTTTAATTCATTTGACTGTTGGTCTAACAACGCAGCGCGACGGACACTTTGGAAACTCCTCACTCTCTATTATATGATAATTCTCTCTTTTCTGTCTTTAACAAAAACCAGCGCTCACCGCTACGTCAAACATTACCACAAAATCATTAATTCAACAGTCATATCATTAGAATACAAATCTGATCTCAAAATTGTGAGTCATGCTCTAAGCTAACAATCTCATTTTTCAACTACTAATAGAGCCCAATCCGCGTATAGATATCTTATCCTAGCATTCGTTTAATCTACCTATCTTAATATACATATTAACAAGTTACTCGAACCTGTTTCATTTCAAGAATTGTCTCTTCTTCTTCTTTACTCCCTTATCAAAGTTGACTAATTTTACACAATACTTATGAGTACTACACCTCTATGCACATTGCATTTTCACCTCCCCATCCCCTCTTATTTTCAATAATAATTATAATTTCTACTCGCCGGAGCATGCTCTTTATTTGCATAGTTCGAATAATAACTAATGTAATTTGCCCACATCATTAACACTTCCACCTATTTCCCGAGAAGTAATCAATTTAGAAACACCATTATTGGCGTTCTTTACATGCTCCTCGCTGCGATCCTGTAATATCACATCATCAGCTATATTCTGATTATTTTTATAATTTATTTTTAAAAGCAATTTACTTTAAAACAATTTGATTTAACTTATTCAATGTATTAGATTCTATTGTATTCTCTCCAACTTCATTGTATTCAAGTCACCAGGTAGGATACAGCGGCCGTCGAAACGCCATGTCTTTCCTATCCATCACAATACCAGCCATGAGTACAATAGTAAGAGTTATGATTCTTCTCGTGAGTGCTATGTCGGATTATAAGGCGTGAAAAAAAACATCTATTTGAACTATAATATTCCATGTTATCAACTGCCTTTTTTTCAAAGTCACCGATTTCATATAAATATATTAAAATGGACCATAAGAATCCGACATAGAGAGGTAAATGATAAAGAACAAAGAAGCAAAACCTATGGTACATAACAATTGATATATGATTAAATTGACCGAAAACACAGCTGTAATTATGTGATTTCTAGCCATATCACAGCAGAGTTCTTACCATTGAATGTAACTAAATCATTAATTTTATTAAAGGCGTAAATACTAAAATACCTGAAATGCAAAAATTATTTCTTAAACTTTAGATTAATATATAAATACTAAAACAAACCTATGTATATGAACTCATATACTGCGCATGTATTTATTAAAACTTTTTTTAAAAATCCAATAGAGAATTATCTACCATATGTACTGTTTTGAGCTATTAATTCCTTAGGTATGCGATTTGAGAATACGACGTAAAGCACCCACGATACTTCGCTTGTACAGACAATAACATACCTACAACTACCAAATATAGTAGTACATCATATATATATATAATATATCTAATCTATTACTGAGAAGACATGAACTAAGCAGAAACAGAAAAGCAGACCATGACAAAAACAATTGATCAGACGTAGCTAGCCGTCCCAACAAACCGTCGCACTCGACCCAGCTCTAATGTGGACTTCCAGCCATTAGGTTAGGATCAGTTAGCGAAGCAATCTTCATGGATATACAGAGAACACCAACTGCATGACATGATATGCGCGGAACTCTGATCGACTAAGAAGGAACTCTGTTCGGTGTAGCCTAAAGCAGCTGGAACTTCCAACTATCGTTATATAATTAGTTAAACTCTAGTCAATCTTCACGATTCCCCCTTAAGAATAATACGTTGAAACATATCTTCTATATAATTAATTATCATCTACTAATACGTAATATACTATACTTTATATGTATGGTGTATGGTGTTGTGTGTCGACAAAGTCGAGGGAAAATTAATCGAGACAGTATTGGCGAATTTCTTAAAGAAAACAAACACAGATTCCATGCAATGAAACTCCTTGCCATACTTAAATATTCAGTTTTAAAAAAATTAAACCTTTCTTCAGACATAAATATATTAGCTTATGAGTAAAGATAAAATCAGTGTAATTCGAAAATCATTTTGATTACCAACAAGCAGACAATAAAATTTTACTAAAAAAAGAAGTTCCGCAAATGTATTATATTTCTAACATACTTAATTTATTATTGTACATTTGCAAATACAACGTGTTTTCAGTCTCTTATATTTTCAGGTGTTGATAACCATACTTTTCTCTCTCTCTCTCTCTCTCTCTCGTATTCTCTCTCGCCTCCTCTCCCCTCTTCTCTCTCTCCTTCTACTCTCTCTCTCTCTCTCTCTAAAACTCACACCACGCACCATCGTCTGTGATCTAACACTTATTTTTCAACATTATATCTTCCACTTTGCTGAAGTCTTACTAACAAACTAGACATATATCTGTACATCACGTCTCGGCGTATAGCTAACTCACTTTTAAACTTAGAGCTCTAAGTGACATTCATTTGCCGCTTAGAAATTTATAATTAGAATATTCTATATCTTGACAGCGCTACTGCCATATGTAAGACTGGCACTGCATAAAATTCATCAGATTCTAAACTCGCGACGTACTGTAAGTGTACCCACTGACCGAACATGAAACCCGAAACCGTATCACTCTGTGATAATTATTTAATTAAATTAATTCAGACTAATAGTAATGTTTGACTTTAACATATAAATTTAACCATCATATTAAAAACCTTACTGACTGATCTGTACAATGTTTTATGCGGACGATTGCTTAGAAACATTTAAGATTCTTTCACTATCATACTGAGAAATTTTGTCCATTGCTTCCCACTACACACATGATTCATATAATCGTGGTTCATAGAGACTTCAGCACAAAGAAGCGAGGGGGGAAACCTTGACTGTAAATATGTACATAATGAAATGATAAGTCTGGCATAATGCCTTATCTCCATGTTTAACATGTCAACACCTTTATTTAACATTACACTTCGTCACTCTGACGCACGACAAATTCTAAATTAAATAAAAATTCAACAAATTAACACAATCTTAACAAGGTTATCACACCTGCCAATAGAGATTACTGCGAATTATTCAAGTCCCTTGTCCGGGATCTGACCGAATCCATTGATATCTGGGTGCTTTAGATTATGATCACACAATTTCGCTCTCCAAGACCCTGCTTCTTCATATTGGTCTATCTAAACTTAGTAACAGCGGCTGTTTTCAAAAAGTTTTAAACGTATTTCTGTTTAGAATCGCTATACACTATCAAAACACAAAGGACCATGGATCATATCAACTGAGCTAGGTCCTCTGTATTCAAATCATCCCTACTCTCTCACAATAGTGATTCAGCATATGCATTCTCTGCAATTAGGACAGGCTCATCTTAACAACACAGCGGAAATGTAGTCATACAACTCACAACAATGAAGCTGGCCTCTGTGGAATCAACATACCCACTTTCACCATACGTAGATCAACAAAGGATAATCATTCTTGTTTGGACACGCTATAATTAACCAAACACGGAACTGAGCTTAATAAAATGACAGTGATTCTACTTGGAATCCACATCCACTACTTCTCCCAAGTAGTCAAAACGTAAATATCTAGCCATTAGTATTAGGACAGTTAATAAATAATACCAACAAACATGTTCCATACACTAAATGAGACTGTCTCTGTGGACACCTCCCACTTTCACTATAGTCACTTTCTCTCAATACCAATAGTTATGTTCCACCTTCGATAAAGATGTACGAGAGAGAATAAAAAGTAATGCCATTTTGTTTTAGACAGGTATAATTACCAACGCAGGAACATGTATCAGACATCAAAATTAAGCTGGTCCTCTGTGGATCAACATCCCCACTTCTCCACATAGGTGAGTCAAAAGTAATGCCATGTTGTTTAGGACAGGTATAATTACCAACACAGGAACATGAATCATACATAAAAATGAAGCTGGTCCTCTGTGAATCCCATCCATACTCCTCCATGTAGTCACATTTTCTGTCAATAGTAATGATCATCTTTCGAATGCAAGTATGTATACCTGCCCCATAAAATTCTGTTGACTGTTATTTGAGCCTCTTCTTCACTATAAGTTTTACTTCCGCGTCAATCGAATAATGTTTGCCTCTCAAACCCTCTTTCATGGGACCAAAGAGATTATAGTCTCAAGGCGCTAAAGCTGGCGAGTAAGGAGGATGCGGTAAAGTTGTTCACCCTAATGAGGCGATTCTTTTGCTTGTCCTGATGCCTGTGTGAGGTGGAATATTGTCATGCAGAAGCAGGACATTGTCAATTCGTAAGTTGGAACGTACTCGTCGGATTCTTACTCTGAGCGTCAATACGCTCTCAATTAAGGCCTTAGTTTTATAAAAGAAACTTCACATGAAATATGGAAAACAGCATTAACTTTTGACTCACCCTCGTATTTCCTAGTTCATGTAATCGTGCTATTCAAGAAGAAATAGTCTGGTACAATGGAGATGATGACGTTGACTACTTGTTAGATAGCCTCAAAGCACCTAGTTGGTGTTTTCTCAGCGCAGCCGACAAGGTTGATAGCTGATTAGTGTCAAAAATGCAATATATATATATATATATATATATATATATATATATATATATATATATATATATATATATGGTTATTTCCTAGGTTGGTTAATATGATATTACAGGGTGACCCAGAAAAAACAGGAACCCATATTATTTATTTATTTTCCCGTTAAAACTAACCATAAACCAAAAAACTAACCCCAAACCCTGACTAAAGAGTTGGTGTTATGGCTAGCGATAGGGTTGGTGTTATGGTTAGGGTTAATATTAGTATTAGAGTTAGGGCTTGGGTTAGGCTACTTCGGAAGTTTCAATAATCTAATGCTATTTATACGTAAAATACGATTTGTGCGCCCTTTTTCGGACTCATTTTATTTAGCCTTGAGTCAGACTGACCTATACTCATCTAATATCTATCTTGAAAAAAAAGAACGTCTTTAAAGAAGTAAATACAGAATTAACTTAGATTTACCTCTGAACATCATTTAATGACTTATTTAACGTTGCCACTCTAAAAAGTTAACAAATCGAATTGTCTTATTAAATGTCGCCTTTGCTTGAGTCATTTCTCGACAAATGAAGATTCTATCAAGAGTTTTAAAGCGCAAGAGTCAAATAGCTTTTGTTTAAAGTTCAACTGACAGTGGGATAAAACCTTTGACATAAATGTCTGCACTCTTTGTCTGTCTGTCAATCTCTCTCTCTCTCTCTCTCTCTCTCTCTCTCTCTCTCTCTCTCTCTCTCTCTCTCTCTTCTATAAAAGATAAGGGTATTGTTTATTTTGTAGAAAATGCAACACAACTTATGTTGTTGAGTCCATTCCTTTTATCCCCAAGTAAAAAATCCTTGGAGAACAGACACCCATCTTGCTTCTGTTCCTTCTAATCACTTAGTCCAGACTGACCTCTCATCACTTTCTCTTTTTATCACTCTTTTCCTTGCGTTGTGCAGCAATCGACAGGTTGCCTAGTGACTTTCCACTATTACTTACACGTAATTTAGATTTTTAAGGTGTTTCATCATTAAGATTTACGAAATGATTTTTGTTCTCAGGTTAGTTTGATTTGGACATCTTTCTGATATCTTTAATGCAGGTATGAAATTCAATTTCCATGGCATTACCCAACAAGCTTTATGCTTACAGTTGCTCGTAATCTATATATATATATATATAATATATATATATATATATATATATTTATATATATATGATGAACAACCACACAGTGATTTGTTTATAGTGGTGAAGGCTTGTGTTGGACCATCCACACTTTTTGGCACAGTCGATAGGAAAGAATTCGTGCATCAAGGGTTGCCACAAACCCAATCAACGACAGACCTCAGGAATTTTGAATTTAGAGTTATCCCTCTCCTATACTGGTTACCTACCCAAGGCTGAAGACCCCAGTCTGCCCTACTATTTAACCCATAGCTGGAGAGAATTTTGAATTCAGAGTTATCCCTTTCCTAGACTGGTTAGCTACCCAAGGCTAAAGGGCCAAGTCTGCCCTACTATTTAACCCATAGCTTGAGGGAATTTTGAATTCAGTGTTATCCCTCTCCTAGAGTGGTTACCTACCTAAGGCTGAAGGGCCTAATCTGCCCTACATATATATATATTATATATATATATATAATATATATATTATATATATATATAAAATAAGTAAAGACGTCGGGCGGCCTAATGTCGGTATGAGCCATACAATGAGGGAGTCTATCGCCTTTTCACTAGCGATAGACCAAGGAGATTGTTTTTTTCGGTCTGAGGTGGAGCGCCACACCTACCATCAGCTCCTCACCTTACCGCACAGATCCCTGTGCTGCTCATACGCTGAGTTGTCGAGGGCCGTATCGAATTAGTAGAGCCTTGTGGTTTCTAGATGAGTAGTCCGACAACAGCGATTCCACGTAGTGCTGAGTTAATAAGTTAAAGGTAGCTATGTGAATATATATGGTGTGGTGACTGATACTATCCAACGCCTCAGACGCTCCCTAAATATAAAATAATAAACAATATACTGCACCTAGTAGTACACGTGTTATATCGCCATATTTGTAAAAATAGATAATACGATAAACATAGTAATACTTATTGACATATATACATCTGTATAAAAATAGAAAAGTGGCACTGGCGCTGATATTATATTCCTCCAGATATATACTTATTAATATATGAGGTGACACACCAGTGCTCTACTCATCCATGACGGAACTTCATCCATTAGTATTTATATTTATCCCTTTTTTATAATACATTTCGATACTACAAATACACTATACGGCCTAAGTGATTATATAATACCATTACAGTGGTGAGTGACATTATGGGTACTAGGAAAAGTTACATGACAGAATTCAACACACGAGAGGCCCTATATATCAAAAGGTAATACACATTTTATTAACTACTTCAGTATTTGAGTAATATAAATTTCTCCAAATAAAAACCTGAAGAAGACAACAGATCAGAAACATGTGTTGCGTCTCATATGTAAGATACAAAATAATTAAACCAAATCTTATGCGTGATGAGAACCCATCTCAGTATTCCACATATCTTGCAGGAACACTTCTTTCTATTTTAACACATAAAATATTAAATTTCATTCCCGTGTGGAACCAAGTGTTAACAACAATTTGATAAATATACAGATTAACCCACTTTGCCCAAACATAAATTATAATATAATAATATAATAAGATATGACCTAAATCATTATTTAGTATATTTATCTATACTATATATTACTTATTATTATACTACCATCTTATTGTAATAAAGATACACAGACACACAGACCACACACACACACACACACAGCGTATAAGGTTAACTTATCCCAATTTAATAATCGTTCATATATTATATAGTAATCTTTTTCAAGTATCTATGCCATATACTATTAACTGCCCATTTGTTTCGTCCTAATAGTATTAACACAGTGAAGAGGATTCGAGGATCACGCCTCTGCTGGTGGTCCATTGTAACTGGGCCCCATTCCAGCTTAGTCCAGGCCATGTTTCATTTTGATGCCAATTTATGGCAGTTATTTTAGTAATTCTTCCACCAAACAATCATTGAAAGATTTGAGCCACATAAAGTGACCCGAGATCTCAGTTTTCTCTCTTTTCCCCGTTAATTCTATCGAATGACGCGATGCGTGAGAGACAAAGATGTTTAGGAAGACGCTTAAGAAGCTGGCGATACACTTAATATATTTCTTTGATTACCACGTATGGATTTTCTAATCTTAACCGATCTCACACCCTAGCTCGTTTGTTGGTTGTATAGCGCTTTAGAGAAATCCCATCTTAGGAAATTAACTCTGTTTCTGTGGCACGTTACTTATCCTTGGCCGTATATCAACGATGAATCGCGAGTATCCGTCTTTGTAGTGTACTTTACGACTCCTGGTAAGACAAGAAAGATGCAACAAGAAGCGAGCCTTTGATGTCGATACACCGCACCCCCCCGAACTCCACCGGTATGTGACAAAGAAACAATACGAGGTTATGGTTGCGGTTAGGTGGACGCCCGACGTGTATACGATCTAAGAATCGTGCCCGAAATGATAAAGGAAGATCTACACGATAAAACACTTATTAATGAGGTAATAAGTGGCTTAGCTGACGGCAGTTAGGAAGCTCGTATAGTCAAGACTTGCCAAGTGCTGCTGCGTACGACGCAACCAGGATTGTATTGTCTAGCCTGCGAAAATTGAACGCGTTTGGAACTTGCCTTCTCTTATTTGCCCACCCCCGTCAACCATGACACAATAACTAACACATCACGGAGAAATCCTCCATAAAATACTGCTCTACAAACACCCGAGCAAACCAACACCAACCCATCATTCACCCTAATACACACGAGCTCTCGGCAACATGCATTCGACATATATAGAAAACGACAACTACATAATCCATCAAGTAACACAAGCCCAACCACAAAGTCAGACCAAGTTCTTCCGAGCACCCTCGTCATCGTTTTTCCTTCTATAGAGCTTAAAAACACTCCCGTGTAGAACAATTAATCCACAATGCCCTTTCGGGTTGCTCGGTCTCGTTGGGTACGATGTGTGTCAGGCTATCAAATTTATAGTGTGTGCCGAATTATCGCTCATTGACTCGAGACATTGTAGGATCATTGCGATGTATTAATCTCTTCAATTCACACCTCTCTTGCATACACTCTCGAGAAGCCTTACGGACCTCTCCATACTGTATAAAATTATAAACGAGTGTCATTCTTAGAGAATAGCTCTGAGCCTACACCACCACAAACACTAGGAGTTCACCATCATCGTTCCACTGACTCCGTGTACCTAAGGGATGTTACCTTGCGCTTGTAATACCGCTAGTCATACCAGTAGGCAGGAATACTGGGGCTTGTTCCCCACATCCCCTGAGTAGCTCCAAGCAACAAGTCTCCAGAAAGTCTTACGAAGCCGTAACACACCCGAGACTCGCGCAGCGAGTCAGTTCCCTGTCACATTCGATCCTATTGACCTCATGCGACGAAATAGTATAACCACCTGCGGCTCCTCGCATTCGAGTCGTCTCTCAAAAGGGTGTGACACCTTTCACGTAATCCATATCTCGTTGTACTCATTCTTAATCAGTATCATCAATCCAATATAGCTACGACCATATCATACATCCTTAATTTATAGAGCTACTCTAGTGATATTCTGATATCTAGTAACTAGACTATATTCGAAAGACCATGGTTGTAGATTAAACTCAACCTATTTCAAACCGATTGGCCAGACAAAAAATTATAATTTAATTAAATATAACTATATATTCAATAGAACTAACAAAGTGTATAAGAAAAAAAATAAAACGCGCAATTTCTACAGTCATGATAAATGTTGCAGACACTGTATTGGTGCTTTGTTTTAACTGTGTCACAATTTTCGCACTTACCTATATGAAAGGCAAGAACTGAGCGCAGAGAAGACAGACAGACAGACAGGCCGAGGCAGACAGGAGAAAAAAGAGAAATGAAAGAAAAGAGGAGAGAAAAGAAAGATAGGCAGAAGTAGAGAGAGAGAGTAGAACAGGAGAACTAGATTGAGACAGAGAAGAGTGGGGGCCAAGAGGAAAGAGGAACAATGCTTCGTTGTAAGTTGCACCCATGCGTTTTGACTGACTGTGTTGATAGTGGATTGGTTATGCATGGAACATATAATTGTTCTATCTATACAATATAATTCTGCGCAAATTACGGTACTACACATATAAAGACTATGGACCATGTAATCTCGACACCATAAACATACATGAAGAATTAGAAAAACACCAAGTAGTTTTCAAAAATGAATTTATTTTAAAGTGTTTCCGTTATGTGTTAGAACCGTCAGCCCAAGGGCACTTGACAATGGTACCATCATTCGGACGACTGCTGACAAGGAGCATTGTGATATTGCCGTTCTCGTTACAAGCGGCATGCATTCGTAAATCTCTGATGAGTAGAAAAACCAACCTTAGAGACTAAATAGAAATGGGGAGTAACAGATGAAGACAGAGAGACAGTCGGAGGAAATACTTTGCATGGGTGATGAGCATGGACAACATATTTTCCTTGTTAAGTCTTTGAACTTGTAAACTAGGAGATAAATTAGCTCAACTAGAAAGCATTATCTATTTCGACTCGGAGTTACTTCTTGTTAAAAGCATTGTGATCTACCATAAGAATTAGAGAGAAGTGTCCAATAGCATCCATAATGCGCCGCTAATAGAATAGAGTACTGACCAATTAAATGCAAATCCCGATGGGAAACAGTGATCAAGATCTCTTGTCTAACATTTCCGTTTTACGACTAATTTGAATAATCTATTTGAGTCTACATCACAGCCGTCGTCGAATGATTAGCAGTGAACTGACTATTGTTGATTCGCGCGCTATATGTAGTTTTCTAGGTGCTCTCGGACGGCACAATATTCCGTTTGTATTCCTTATGACTAGAACACTGAGCCTGTGCTCAATTCTACTTAACTCTGATACCCTTTCAGTAGTACCAAGAATAGGATTCATTTTAGGCATGTGAAAGATGCTGACCCTCTAATCATATATCAAACAACGATCCCTGTTTCAATTAACTTTTAGGATCCATCCGCCCCTATGTGCGGCCATTTCCACTTTGTTTGTGCCATACCATACTACTGCTGATTCGATCATTTACTTCAGAACGCTTTTCATATTGTCCACATGTATTTCCTAAACTCTCCTCTTTATAAAACAAAGTTCATTATAAATCCGAGGTACATTTATTCTCTCTTTACAGCACAGAAAAAAAGTAATATATAAATCAAACCAAACTATACAATGAAACATTACTGCTCTATATGTTATCAATAATAGAAATGATGTAAGCAGTTCTCATCCTCGTAACCGTAAGAGAAAAAACAGTACTTAGCTATAAATCCCTCTCCTTTAAATCAAATCCTGTCATTACTGACCATACAACTAAATTTTCCGGTTAGTTAATTAGCCAAGGTTAACTTGACAAACGCGATGATGAAACAGTCAAAATTGTTTAAATACTTAATCATTGTATTCAATCAATATCAGAGTTCTGTATCAAAGTCCTAAACCAGGTTAGGATTTTGCCGCAGAATTGACTGCCCGATCATTATTACATCCGTTCATTAAGAGAAATGCTGTGTAAGATGTGTGGTTATGATGTATACTCTAAGAAATAAAGAAAAACTTTGGATAAGGATTGTTATAGCAAACTGAGGGCTTTTTGATAATTCATATTTGCTTTTATTTAATTTCTAATAAAATATCGTGTATTTTCTCACACAACGAAATAAAAGTAATTATCTACCTATATAATTTCAGATAGAAAATACTCAATGTACATTTATTCCTAAACCAGACCGACATATAGGTATACAATAAACAAAGTTCTAATGTCGAATGTCAAGACCAGAGACCAAAGAAAAACATTATATTCTCGTAAATTAAGGTAAACAACTTTGAGATATGCGTTCTCTTGTAAACGGTGGCGGCATAGTACAATCTTCTCAAAATATGAATTGAACAGCCATAACAATTATGGAAGGAACTGTACCACATACTAGTAAACTCTATAAAAATTATTTTATCATAATAATGCATAACAAGCATACTAACAAAAAACATCAGAAAACGATATGAGCAACGTTTATGACAGCTACAGAGACTGATGGACACCTATCAAGACGCATAACTGAATCTCTGTTATAGAACTCGCAGCACGATATCGCCATCATAACGAAAACTGAGATCATATATTAATATAAATGAATAATATAATAAAGACGCAGCTGAATAGCAAGTTGCAAGGACTGTGTGGCAAGCATTCGATGACAAAACGGCCTAATCAATATTAATCGTCAAGCGTAATGAAAGCCCAACTAGTCAAGGCGTTAAGGAGAGAAATAGCATGGGATCTATGGGCCACGTACTTTTGGTAGCCCGCTTAAAAGTGATCTCACTGAGAATGAAACATCAGGTATCAGAAAACCACCAGCCAGACAGCATCAGTAACATAAACTACCTATTATCAAAAGCAAAAATACCACATAGTTGAATTTAACCCAGAGAAGAAGCTAAAAATGTCATTTACTATGCATTCAACTGTATCTTAAACCACGACTTGATCGATATCTGTATGTGCGTGTTGGTTGGTTTAGAATGTCATATCTTCCATTGTCGGACTCTATATAATTGGCCATATTTAATGCCGTTAAGCCCATTATTGTTTTATTAACAACCAATTTTGATGGGTACTCAAACATTAATTATTTTTAAACTAACATTTATCTTACCACATTATTAATACTTACTTTTTCTACTTAATTACCATGATGTGACCCCTAGCAGGTACTACACACAAGGTTAGATTAGTTCAGGGAGGTTAAATGGTTGTAAGGATATACTCATATAAAAAAACTCCAGAGATCGAGAATTGAAACTTTTACCACCAGATAGCGATTTAACGGCACCACCCCAGGCCGACACGAAACGCGGTCAGTTTACGGCTTTCTAACAGATACATGAATGAAAGGGTTGGGTCTTGCTATTAAGGGTAATATTACGATTATAAATTTTATATTGATGTGCGCTGACAATCAGATCACTGACGTGACAGTTCCCCTTTCCGGCGGGAAAACCAGATCATGATAATAAAATACCTCATGACAATAATTTATCAAACTACAGACTTATCTATTCACATTATAATAATTTAATGATTTACAACGAGATATTTTACTAAAAAGCACTGGCTTAAATAGATTCACATATTAAAAAAGTTATAAAAATCCTGATAGGAAATATTGGGTAATGACGTTGGCAGCACGATAAACCTCTGTACCGGACTTCCTCTTGCCCCATCCAGGTAAGGATCAAACCTCGAAAGATGTTTTCCTGCATTTTGTGATCGCTCAGTTCCTTATTCCCTTCCAAGCATATCCCAAATGCGCCAGCTCAGGGCTTATAATAGGTGTCCCTCATTCGAAGTTTTCTTTACACTCTTGCAAAAACGTTCAGTCGCTGCCTTATTCTAAAGCCCCAGCTGCAGCACTTGACATAAAACCAGGTTACTTTGATAATATAGCTTAATACTGGTAGTATATTTATACATGTAAATTTTCTTAAAAACAATCTATATATTTCATAACATACGTATTCCTTAATTGTACGACAGTATATCATTGAGACTAACACCCACCTACGTTAAATAATGAAGACCGGCCGGTTTAATTTCACAAATGCAAGAAAATGTAACCCATCATGATTTATCTGTTGTTTAGCCTCATACACACTTAATCGAGTGCATGCACCTCAGTTAACGTGAATAGCAAACCAATTCTGTCTCTTTATCTCACAACAGATAAGGAAGTCCATAAGAGTGTGTGCGTACATAATATCTTTACTTCACTCTGCTTATTCCTACATGAAAATATAGTAATGAATGGTACTATACAAAAATAGTAAAGTAGTAGGAAGCGAACGATAGTAGAATGTTTTTCGATTCACGATTGCGGGCTGTCATATTTTTTGAGATAACAGACCGCAGTCCAAAGTTAAGCTAACGAGATAACGCTAATGTATTTTAATCTGAACATAAGAAAAGATGAGAACATAAAGTGAAGCAAGGAGAAAAAATGAGTGAGAGAGTGAGAGTTAAATCAAGATTTTTATACTTTTTACATATTGAACTATTTAGCAATAGCTTTTAAGTGAACATATCAAACGTTGTAATCATTAAATTATTATAATGTGATATATCCACAGGTCTGTTAGTTGAAATAAAACTTATTGTCATGGGTATTTTATTTCATTAACAATGAATCTGTCTTTCCCGCCGAAAGGGGAACTGTCACGTCACGTGACTGTTGTCAAAGACGCACATCAATATTAAATTTATAAAACAGCGTAAATATATCAAACCCCGCGGGTTGGTTTTAAAATAAGTTAAGATCTATTTGTTATGACTAAAATATCAATCTTAGTATCGACAGCAACATCCGTCCACTGTACTTTTGTCTACAAAGGAAATGGACGATGCTGTCTGGGTTCACTAATACACTAGGAAAGGCAACCATCCTTCCTCCAGCTATGGGTAAATAGTAGCTCAGACTGGGCTATTTAACATTAAGCTAGAGAACCAGTCTCAGAGAGGAAGAAAACTCTGATTTTAACCCTGTTTAGCTCAGGTCGGTAGAGTGTCCGACTAGAATCACAAGGTTCTTGGTTCGATACCGGCTCTCGCCGTATTTCGATACATACACACTCACACACACAGGCACACACACTCACACCATACCTTTCCAGCGTTTCTTCTTCAAATTTCAAATTTTGAACAGATTAATAAAGAAGGATTATCAAAGTTTTTCTAGTTATTCTATGACAAAAAATTATTATTTTATTTTTTACTTTTTTTACTCTTCCTTATATCAGCAAATGCCCTGAAGATGATCTACTTAACAGATCGAAACACTGCAGCGTCGGCTAATAAACTTACCATTCATTTTATTTAAACCTGTGTTTTTTCAAATTTTCATACCGTCGGATTCACTTCCGCTTCTCTTCACATCTATGCATATATATAACTTCATCATCATCCTCATCATCATCATCATCATCATCATCATCATGCTGACAGCATTAACTTCGATGACTCTCTCTCGCCACCCGTCCCTATTGGTCATAAATTGATTTCCACTTTAAAACAATCAAAGCAACGCGCTAGACAAGCCTGTTTTGTATATGAACTAATTATTCCCATCCCCCGGTTTGCCTATGGGGAATTGGACACAGACACAAGCTCATAATCTCATGATGAAAGGCATTTATTTTATACAAAATATATCATTATATTAATTATTAATTATATATTTTTTCAACGTAATAGTTTTCTTGTCTACGATTATCTCTATTAATATCATAGCCAATAAGAAATGATATTGCAGCTAATGACTTTATCAAGATACGAACTTATGAATTCACCCTTTTATATCAATCAGGGCCGGTTTAACTCAGTCGGCTGAATGTCCGGCTGGGAACCTCAAGATTCCTGGTTCGATAGTGACCCCCGCCTACTGTATATGACTAGCACAGGGGTATGTGCGGTAAAGTGAGGAGCTGATGGTAGGTGTGGCGCTCGCCTCAGACGCTTAAAATATCTTTGGTCTAGCGCTAGTGAAAAGGGGATAGAGTCCCTCACTGTCGGTCTGATAATTACTTTAGGCCACCGCGACGATTTATATCAATGCACGCATGTGTGTGTGTGTGTGTGCGTGTGTGTGTGTCTGTGTAGTGTGTGTACGCATGCATTCGTATGCATGTATGTATGTACGTACCTAAAGTTACGGAGATTTTGTGTAAATTAGTCAATCTGTTTACGTATCAGTGTTATAACAGACTAGTAAATCCTGTCGGAGAATAAAAGAAAGATTTTTAGCACTCACCTTGTCACGTGACCAAAACGGGCTTGTGACGTGGGAAATAACCCCTCCTTCAATGTGAAAAGGGAGATAATTCTATTTTGTCTCCCAACACACTGGGGCACATCACCCAACCTCTCTATAACGGACAGGATTTGACAATAAAAGGAATTTCACACGCTTTAGAGGAAAGAAGAAACAAGTTGAAACTTTATTTGCAAGTGAATCTTAATTCTTTTATTTGTGAATTTGAGCACTTTTGATTTATCAAACAATTTTTAAATCCTTTTCCTAATTACACCCACCCTGCCAAGTTTGAGTCGAAATAAAAAAAAAAGAAGTAAAGTCGTCGGGGCGGCCTAAAGTCGATATCAGCCAGTCAGCAAGGGAGTCTATCCCCTTTTCAATAGCGCTAGACAAGGAGATTGTTTTTTGGCGTCTAAGGTGGAGCGCCACACCTACCATCAGCACCTTACTTTACCGCACGGATCCTTGTACTACTCATATGCTGAGTTGGCGAGGACCGGTATCCAACTAGGAACCTTGTGGTTTCTAGCCGAACGCTCTACCGAGCTAAACCGGCCCCTATTGAGTCGAAATATAGGTAGTTATTTTTTTAGGAAGCCATTTTTTGTGGAAACCATTTTGTGCCTAATGTTCCTGAAAGTGGTTTATATCCACTAGTATAATGTTAACCATACAGTTTGATATTTTTCACCATTAAAACAGTAAAAAATCGAAACTATTAATATATTTCTAATATTTAACATACACACACACATGCATGCATGCATAGATATACACACACCACAAATGCACAGACACAGACACATACACGCGCACATACACTCACACACACACATACACGCCACAAATCCACAGACAGACATACACACACCACAAATACGCATGCATATATTCTCCAATACACGTACACAATACAAATTCACACAAACATACGTACACAAATACACATAGAGACGTACATACAGACATTCTACAAATATGCAAGCACACATATACCATACCACAAATTCACACACATCAGAAATATATATACACAAATACACATTCCACAAACACACACACCTAATATAGAAAAAATCACACAAGTACCACAAATACACACACACATATCTACACCAAAAAATGTACACACACATACACACATACACACAGATATGTGAGATATGACGAAAATATAGAGAGTAAATTTTTAAATTCAAAATGAAAATATAAAAAATTAATGAAGACTAGAACAGCTGCTCAAAATAAATAATAAAGTCATTAGAAATAAATAAGAAATGTCGAGACGAGTCAAAATTTAAATTAGAATTTATAAAGTTAGTCTTGATACTTTTTCAACTGAAGTTTTTGTTTCTCTCCAAAATCTAGGGCTTTGTAAGTGACACACCCTCCATAACTATTACAACTTTTTATGTGCCTTAAACTGAAAGTTAAACTCAAGAGTAAGTTATGAGAATATTGAAATACAATGTTGTTTAACATCATATTAAAATAGGAGTTATAGAGGTGCTTCGACCAATACAAACCCCTCTGGAATTAACGTTTTAACTCGAATAAACACATTCTCCCAAAATATTGTCGGCTGAAAAATCGCCTTATCACAACATCGTCGTTTGTTTACTTCTCGTAAGTTCGTGTAGAGGTCACTTAAGAGGATATAAAACACCTACTACTTAACAAAACGAAGAAAATCTTGCTAAGTCCGTTTGGTGTGGAGGTAAGACGCTTGCCTGACAATTTGACAGACAGTTTTCGAATCACACACGGGCGGTCTTCGTATTTATAGCTCTGCTGATGAGGCCTAATAGGCCGAAATGTACATACAGAGATTGATTCACGATTTGTTTAGCCTTACATTTAAATAGGTAAATCCCGCCTAATTAATTTATTAATGAATTAACTTTCAAAAATTAGGTTCGACTTCAATTAAGCACATATTCTCCCAATATATATATATATATATATATATATATGAAAGTAAGTTAAACAACAAATGTGTTTATTCTTTATACTTTTTTAGCCGACATTTTTTGGAGGATATGTGCAAACCTAATTTTGAAAATTAATTAGTTAATGATTAAAGAATTACAGGCGGGCATATATGTTCAAATGTAAGGCTAAACAAATCGAGGAAATGTCAATCCCTGAATGTACATTTCTACCTATTAGGTCACATCAGCAAGGTTATAGACATCACACACGGAGCAGTCTCCCATGTCTATAACCTTGCTGATGAGACCTAATAGGTCGAAATGTACATACAGGGTTTGACATTTTCTCGATTTGTTTAGCCATACATTTGAAGATATATGCCTGCCTAAAATTCATTAATTATTGACTATTTAATTTTCAAAATTAGGTATGACTTCAATTAAGCACATATCCACCAATATATATATATATATATATATATATATATATATATATATAAAGATAATCTAATGAGTCAGACGAACCTACTATTAGTTTCGCATAAAGCTCTTCAGGGCTAAAATCTCTCCGCAAGGATTTACCAATACGCTTGGTATATTAAATTATAGGCATGATATGCCGAAACACGTGTCTGTGGATGACTTATTAATATACATGCTCCCATAAATTTGGTAATGAGCTCTCTAATTGGTAATTTAAATTAAATCTCACTACTAAGCAAATAAGCAATGATCATTTCTCCGAAAATTTGATCTCTCAGTGACCGAATGATAGATACATTCCTATGTATTTAATAGTTTAAAAACACCAGTCCCCGTTAGTGGGCGAGGAGATAAGATATCGGACTACCATGCGGTCAGTCTGAGTTCGAACCCTACCCAAGGATAGTTGTGTCTAGCCACACTGAAGAGGCATGATATGCCGAAACACGTGTCTGTGGATGACTTATTAATATATATATATATATATATAAATATATATATAATATATATATAAAGTTTAAAAATCTATCCTTAAACATTAACAAATCGTATACTTTTAGCTTCATATGTACATTTTCTGGTTGTGTCTATAATATTCATTTATATATTTCGAAAGTTATCTTTAAAAGTTTACACACTTATTCTATTTTGATTCGTACATCTTGGTGTGTAAATGGGTATGCGCGGGTGTGTGTATTTGTGGTGGGTGTATGTTTGCTGTGTCTTTAAAAAGACACAGCACTCGACGCTTCAAGCGAGTCTAGTGAACATGGTAAAATAGTTGCGTGTATCGGTCAGCTACAGAAATATATTTTCAAACATCTCCCTCCAACCACAGACCGTAATCCCTAATTATACAAATTTTCCGCGTCATTCGCAAAACTCTCCAGAGAGTCCAAAGACTTCGTGCGTGGTGTGCACATAGCATTGAATTAATATCAGGAATCAACAGTGGAATCTGTGATTACAGCGAAGACAAATGCTTCTATTGTATACTATAATATATATATATATAATAAAATTATTTTCCTCACTGCAACACACACTTCATATACATATATGCATACATATGTGCATATATATGCATATCTATCTATCTAGTATTATATATATATATATAATATATATATATATATATATATATATTATTATATATAATATATTTAAGTGTATACACTTGTATATATATGTATGAGTGTGTTTATATACATATATGCATATATATGCGTGTTTCAGCATATATATATATAATAAAATCCTTTTCGTCACTTCTACACTCATAGAGACACAGACACATACATATATGTATATGCATATGTATATATATATATAATATATAATATATATATATATATATATATATAATAATTATTTTCCTCACTGAACACACACAAAATATACATATATGCATACATATATGCATATATCTATCTATCTATCTATCTATCTGTTTATAAATATACATATATATTTAAGTATATATACATGTATATATATATATATATGTGTGTGTGTGTGTGTGCTTATATACATAGATGCATATGTATGCGTATATCAACATATATATATAATAAAATCCTTTTTCGTCACTTCTACACTCATACACACAACACACACCACACACACACAAACACACACACACAAACACAACACACACACACACACAAACACACACACACACACACAAACACACAACACACACACACACAACATATATATATATATATATATAAGTATACATATATGCAATATATATCTGCATATGTATGCATATATCTTGCGTGTCTGCATATATATATATATGTATAAGTATATATATATGTATATATATGTGCATATATATGCATATATATGTGTGTGTCAAGCAATATATATTATATATATATAATATATATATATATATATATATATATATATATATATATATATATATATTATATGTTGGTGAGAGAAATAGAGAAAGATTTAAGAGGAGAAGAGCTGACGTGTTCGATAGTGATGGCAATGGAGAGGACAAAATAAAAACCATTAGAAGTAGCGAACAAAAAGATAAAGATGAGTTATATATTATATATATATATATATATATATATATAAATATATATATAATATATATAAATATATAATACATGTCAATGTATACATAATACACGTTTATACCCACATACACAATACACATATATATATACATATATAATAAAACATCTTCACTGCCTCTCTCTTTTCTCTCTCTCTCTCTCTCACACAACTAACACACACACACACACACCACACACACACACACACACACACACACACACATTTATATATATATATATGTATATATTGACGAGACGGTGTGGGGATGAGAGAAAGATTTAGAGAAGAGAAAGCAGAAGTGTTGAGATGACCACGGGAAGACGAAACAATAGATGGAGGGGGTGTATTGGTATTTGAGGTGGGATAGAAGTGTGGGTGGTTTTTCTGGACCAGCTCTGTTTGCCTGGAATCTGACACACTTGTGCAACAGATCTCTGTGTGTTTGTGTGAATTGAACGTCTGCTCGGTTAGAAAGTCACCTTCAAAACGGGATCAATACAGGACGATTGGAAAGCAAATAAAGTTTTTCAAAAAAAAGCAAAAAGCAATATTGCCTGCACGATTTAGACGAGACATAACGATTTGATTTGAGCGGTTATCATAGATTCAAATAGGAAGAGAGGCATACTAGAGAATACATACAAGCTATATAGATATATTATCTAATATACATTCCCGCTATGGAAAGATTTGAGCGATGCTTATTTCTTTAATATTTTCATTTTTATCATTCTAAGCAAGGTTTGCCCTTACTTGTTTTCGCCATCCGACTTTATCAGTCATGGTTCTTGGTAAGTCATCTAGATGACATCCGGTGTCCGCACAGGCCTGATGAATGTAAGCTCGTGCTGATCGGCCAACACTGGTTTGTCCATATGCAGGAATCCAGAGAAGAACGTCATTTATGAGTTCGTTCCTGCTCCACCGGCTGGGCCCATCAATGCCTTGCACCTATATGATTGTCCTGAACCTATTGTTCTTATAGCAAGCATGCAACACTTGTATCATATGTGTGTTAGTGTAACCAAATTAAACCGACTATAAAACATTTAAATTGAAAGGAAAACGGTAATCAAATTTCTGGGCAAAGAGAAAAAAAATAAGAAAAAAGAAAAGAACATTTTTAGTGAAGTAAGATTTTAAAATCACTTAATGTCAACCAGACACAGGCCAATGAGCTCTGAACTATATAAAAAAACAGAAGTCACAATATTTTTGCAGAAGAGCGGTAACGGATATGTCCCTACTCCATCCCGAGATGACAAGCGGAAGAAAGGGGACTCACTATCTTTCACTTGGTGTTTCTCAAGGAGTCTTAAGTCTATTTTTCGTGCTCCTTTATAGGGTGGGTGTTTTAAATAGCCACGTAAGTGGCGAGAAAGTGGTAAAGAACGGAA
Organism: Doryteuthis pealeii; assembly: GCA_023376005.1. Lineage (NCBI taxonomy): Eukaryota > Metazoa > Mollusca > Cephalopoda > Myopsida > Loliginidae > Doryteuthis > Doryteuthis pealeii. The sequence continues at coordinate 16,595,558 of CM042147.1, read as the reverse complement.
TTTATGATAGAAAAGATTAACTTATTCTTCCTCTCTTTCACTGAAAATACCTCATGGAACACGCGAGAAATAAACAACTCCTTATGCCTATCTGCAACTCACTATTGTTTCGTATGTTTTTTTAAATTTTTTAAACAGAAGTAAGGGAACTCATTCTCTGATAGAAAAGATTAACCTATCCCTCCTCTCTTTCACAGAAAAGAACACATAGAGCGAGCGATAAATAAACATCTGCAAACCACAATTCATTCGTATGATGATTTTTTGAACCCACAACCTATGTTGAATGTTGTATGTGACCTATTAGCTGCCCGAACTACTATAATGCTATATAAACCGTGACTACGCTACACTAGAAGGCGATAGCTGAGGGTCTTTGTGTCATTGGTATGACATTAAAAAGTAATGATTTTTTAAATCTGCTTGTGGGAGGATAGAGTACCCCTTCATCGCCATTACTCCCAGGTCCACTCAGATCCGGAGAGGTCGTAATTGCTAGGGTTCCATCTATGAGTCAACTAGATAAAAATGTTGTTTTTTTTAAATATGTTTTAAAATATTCTATTCAAAATCCAATTTAAAAAAAGATTAATTTTTTTAGATATTGAATACCCAACAAGAATGAATAAAATAAAAAACGACTTAAATACGGCATAAAATGATCCAATATTGACATGCCACAAAACCCAAACAACCAACTTTGTAAGTTAGTATAAACATCTACCTTGGTAGCAAATGAAGTATCACAATATAAATGATCTAGAAATACAATTATTTCGGAAACTATATCAACCAGTCAGTAGAATTTAGGGTACGCTGATTGTATTTCTCGCTTAGGGGTAAGATCCTTCCAAAATGTATGTCTTGGGTGGGACACTAACGAGAAACTGATCGTGAGGCCCAAATTATGGTGATCGTACGGGACTCATTCACCCTAGCATTTGCTTATTACTGTTTGTTTCGTATCTTTGCTTAGTAAATCCTTTTCCCTATCCTTAATAATTAGTGTTATTATTATTATTGTCATTATTATTACTACTTTTGCTATTAGACACACAAATCCCAAACTAAACAAAATAAACTTTGATAATAGCACCAACATTCTAAAATGCCTATAATTACTATAAAATTATAATAGCAAAAGTAATAATAATAATGACAATAATAATGATAAAACTAATAATAATAACAACAACAATAATAAACACAACTTATATAAATGGAAAATGGAATAGCCCATTGTTGTACGGTTTCAAAAATACCTTGAAGATGGCCCACGATAGGGCAGAAAGTACTTGGTCTATGACATATGGTAAATACATCAGCCAATTTTCGCCAGATATTACAAAAATAATCCGGCAATACGATAAAACAAAGACAAAAATTGCAGACAGAAGTGGGGTGCATTATTTAACATATATATATATATTTATATATTATATATATATATATATATATATTATGAGTAGTGGCTTACCGGTGGGTATATATATTAATATATATATATATATATATAATATATATATATATAATATTCCCAAGACATAGATATGAATAGACTGGGGAGTTGAAATATAAAATAACTTAATATTGGAAAGAAAGTGAAAATATTGGAAAGTTGAAGCAAAACTGAAGCACTTCAGACATTATTGAAATTATATAAAAAAATCCATCTCTGATTTTTTTCAAAAAGAAATGTTTCATCTTCAGAATAAAATACCAATTTAAAAAAATATCTGCGTCTTTGAAAAGCGACACAGTTAATTCTGATATTCGAGGAAAAGTTCACCTCGTTGTGTGAGCGTTTCACATCACGAATAACAAAGAGAATGAAATATCATAAATGTACCAGGACTTCACCTGGTAGCAAATAAAACTGCGCTCATTATATATATATATATATATATATATATATATATATATATATAAAGATAATCTAATGAGTCAGACGAACCTACTATTAGTTTCGCATAAAGCTCTTCAGGCTAAGTCAGATTTAGCCCTGAAGAGCTTTATGCGAAACTAATAGTAGGTTCGTCTGACTCATTAGAATATCTTTATTACTTGGCTCTACTTAAGTATCGAGCACTTTTTACATATTAGCTTCTCCTAGCGGTTATATGAATATATATATATCTTATATACTATATATAATATATAATTGTTTTTTCTTTTGGCCAAATACTGTACCAATAGATTATTTTTTTTGTTGGTACGAATATCTTGGTCCTTTCTTTTTTTCAAAATTTTTTTTCTTCCTGGTTGATGTTTGTAGTATATTTTTACAATCAAACTCTCTGCTGGGGTTTTTTCTCTCCGCAAGGATCTACCAACACGCTTGGTATATTAAATTATATATATATATAATATATATATATATATATATATATATATATGCAGCAACATTTAGCCTTTTATTAGCAACAGTTTCCCTTGGGCAAGATCCTTGTATCCATCTCTTCCCATGTATTCTACTCCATCAAATTTATCTGAAAAGAGTTAATCATCAGTCTTTGTAAGTCTCAGATAATTTTACAACAATCTTTTCTTTTTATATCTTTGCTAGGCATCAATTATATAATATATATTATATATATATATATATATATAATATATATATATATATATTTACCAACCCCTCTGCACGAGCAGGATGCACCACAAGGTCAATTTCTTATATAACAGGTCTGGATTCAGAGTTTTTCTTCCCCATGACTGGTTACCTAGTCAAGGTTAAAGAGACCAATCTTCCTTCCTATTTACCCATAGCTGGAGAGAGATTAGTTGGATGTATACATTTCCCAAAGGTATTAACGCTATATGAAATGCAAACAGCCTCGACCAGGACTTGAACTCGGGTCGATAAGTTCATTTCCTAAGATTCTAACCATTACAGCACGCGCCTCCATTATAGATCATTTTCTTGGAATCGTACAAGAAGCACTAGAATCGAAATTGGGTTATTTCGAAATGCAAGGAAGGATTGCCACTAATCGGTTTCTACGAGAATATTGAGAACACTTCTGAAGATTTTAAAGTCCTTACTCTTAGTTAAGTCCGAACCATAAGTGTTGCCAAGACATTCATCAACCACAAAACCATATTATTTATTTAAACCTTTATTTACTTAAGTAAACATATTTCTCTAACTAAACATAGCACGCGTGTGCAGGTGAATCCCAGCTAAGGCAGATAGGTAATTCAGTTTCTCAAAATGAAATAAAAATTCAAACCGACATCTGGGAAAAAAATTATAAAAGAAAAACCGGCTCTCCGTACTCAAAATAATCATCAGTATCGTATGTATTGACCAAAAGAAGAAAAAAACACAGGTGGAGTTTTCTAAGTTTTCTATGTAGAAAGTGCTCAATACATTAAGTAGAGCATTATTATAAGGACCTACATGAATCTTCGTGATTAAATATATATATATATATATATATATATATATATATATACGTATAAAGTGTTGTTATGGGTCCAACGGGAGAAAAATAGATATTTTATAAAAAAGAAGGTTTGAAAAAAGGATTATGTTTTTGTTTGTTTTTTTTAAACTTACATATGAATATTTTAATAAAAAAGTTACAAAAACATACACGACCTATCAAATATCGGACATATTCTGCCACAATAATAATCCAATGCCTAAAGAAGACAACAGATCAGAAACACGTGTCGCATTCATATGTAAGTTAATAAAAAATTAAAAGAAAAACATAATCCTTTTTGCAAACCTTCTTTTTTATAATATATTATATATAGACTTAACAACTACAGACACAGAATAAAAAATACAGACTATGATAAGCTCATTCCAATAGAACAACACTTCCGACTGGAGGATCACGATTTTAATAGAGACGCCAAGTTTACGCTCATTGAAAGAATTCTAACAAACACCGACACCAAAACGGTAATAGAGAGCCACGAATACAGATGGATACAAATATTAAAAACCTTTCATCCATACGGCTTTAATCATAAAACAAGTCCCCTTTAACAGTGGATAATAAACCTGTCTACACCTACGAGGGTGGCCGATGTCGCCAAAATAAACAAACACTGACCACCACACATCAAACATCAAACAAGCCACTCCTGACCCAATTAAAAATCTAGAAGTCACACGCACAGTACCGTGATACAGACACGCGCCCACACCCACACAGTATATGTAAACACACACATACATATACATGTATACACATACAGTCATACACACAACGCCCATGAACCCCTCCCTCACATATATAAGAGCATCTAAAAAACAAACTACCTCATAGAGGTTCTTCACGGAACGAATGAACATGCTACTATCAAACACACTCGCCTACCCGGATTTTAACAGCATGTTAAACCCACTATAACACTTGAACATTTATAACTCTTCTATAATGCTCCCTTTCTAATAATGTATCAAGAATTTCTTCAAATAAGAAATTTTCTCCTGAAGATGACCGAAGGTCGAAACTAGTTGAGATTAAATAACATAGAAGAAATATTCCTGATTGTCTTAATAATAATTTTGTTCACACATATATATATATATATATATATATATATAATATATATATATATATATTATATATAGGAAAGGCTTTGTGGTTAAACATGAAGACAAATAGAAAGATTTAAACTATCAGATAATCTGACGCAGTCATTAGCCTCGTTTTGGCAAAACATGTGTTGGCCAGTTTCGATGCAAACTCGGCTTTGGCCTTCGGCGGTATGCATGAGGAAGAGGGTGGGGGGTACATACTGAAGGGGAGGGGCGGGGGGAAATTCTGCGCATGCGCAGAAGACGCGACACGTTTCCATGCGCAGATCCACGGTCTCGTGAGACTGTCCGATGTTGAATCCATATCGTGTTCCCTTCCACTTTTAATGTGATCCACGATTTGAAAACGGTCATAATTTTTCCTGGTGGATTTTTTTGTTTTATTGGAATCTCATGGTTTTATGGCACGATATAAAAACCATTTTAGGATGGGGAGGCATTAGTGTCTTTTGTCCAGATGCCAACCATTTTGCAGAATCATTGGCGGCAATAGACGCCCGATTCACACACACAAAACAAACGATAAACAAAATAAAGAATGAGCAATCATAATGCTCTCCATATATATTTTGATCATTGAAATTCAGACAGAAATAATCTATCTGTCTATCTATCTGTCTATCTATCTACTTCTGGTACTTTTTAATCTATCTACATATATTTATCAATCAAGCAAGCAATCTATCTATCTCTATCTACCTATCTACCTATCTATCTAGATCTGGTGCTTTTTAATCTATCTATCTATCTATCTATCTATCTATCTATCTATCTATCAATCAATCTCTCTCTCTCTCTCTCTTCTCTCTCTCTCTCTCTATCTATCTATCTATCTATCTATCTATCTATCTGTCTTTCTTCTTTTAGTTCTGGTGATTTTAATCTATCTATCTATCTATCTTAATCTATCTCCATATTTTTTATCCATCTCTCTATCACTCTATCTATCTATCTATCTATCTATCTATCTATTGATTAATCTATCTATGTATTTTTAAATCCATCTATATATCTCTCTCTATATCTATCTATCTATTTATTAATCTATCTCAGCATTTTTCTATCTATCTATCTATCTATCTATCTATCTATCAGTATTTTCTATCCATCCATCTCTCTCCCCTCTCTCTCTCTCTCTCTCTCTCTCTCTCTCTCTCTCTCTCTCTCTCTATCTATCTATCTATCTATCTATCTATCTCAGTATTTTTCTATCCATCTATCTATCTATCTATCTCTCTATCTATTTATCTGGTTATTTTGAGAGAGTAAGTGACTCCAAGTCTATTTAGATCTCTGCGATTATCCTCAGTATTCAGTCCTGTCGGTGGGGCTTTAGAATACCCCAACTGCACTTCTGCAGAGGGGTAAGAACCCCTTCCCATAATGGACTACCTGTTGGCAATGGGTGGCAACCCAGATTCTTAGTCCATTTTGACCTTTACTTAGGCTAGACGGGCATGTCGGAGAGGACCCCTCTGATCAATCGGCTAGCTACGTCAAGCCCTAGCAACTATATGATTGTACCAATCCTACTGCCGTTATGTCAAGCAACGACCCTTTTCATTATATATGTGCTATAAGGCAGTCGATGTCCTGGGTATGAAGTTAAACTGTATCTGATGGTGAAGTTTCAATTCGGGATCTCAGGGGTATGGAAGTGCCCCTTCTCACCATTACTGCCAGGTCCACTTGAACCGGAGGAGTAATACCTGTTAGGGTCCCATCTATGAGTTCAATAAAAAAAATAAGTACTAAAATATGTTTAAAGATTGAGTTAAAAACATGAGTACATATCAAAAATGAATAAAACAAAATGCCTTCGGCATAAAACAACACAACAGCGGTTGATATGCCGTAAAATCCAACCAACCAACCAACTATCTCATCAGTATTCTTTATTATTATGACTTCATGAATTTTCTAGTAAGATTTAAAGAATATTACTGATGTTAAAGTGACTACAAGTTTTCCCAGGTCGACTATTCTTTCCATAGTATCCATGCTGTTCAAAATAAATCCTTCATCATCTAACATCTTCCTAGGATATCTTGTGGTGAAATACCCGTAGTGTCATGGCTAACGTCCTGGACTTAGACATCGTAAAAAGTGAGTTCAAACTCCAGTCACGCCATAACGTTCACTTTCGGGCTAATACCCTCGGGATTACCGATTGATCAGATGGGGCCCCCGCCCACCCGTCTCGTTCAAGGAAGGGCCGAAGTGGAGTTATACATGTCCCGGGACAACCTACTAACTGGGCTACAGACTGCATCCTCTGGCTTAATGAGTTGTCATCCACGGCCAGCAGGTGGGGGCTCCTTACCCCTCTGTCGAAAAGCAGACGGTGTATTCTACAGCCTCAACTGCCAGGTTCGTTTTGTTATATACTGGCATCAAATTCTATATGTTATATAGCGGCTTCTTCAAATTCACGCTGCTGAATCGTGATGTTAGTATATGTTGCGAGGATGTATATCACGTGGCGAAGTATGTGTAGTAGTCGCTTAATAAAATCACAACACATGGGTATTGTAAAAACTTTGGGTTTATTTCTTTTCCTCGGCTGGTGTGGTGTCGAGCGTGACAATAGGAATGCCCAAGGGTTGACGATGACTACTACTACTGTTGGGATGGTAAGGTAAAGGGGACTGGTGGCGTCTCACGGTCCTTGGCCGCGACGGGCCGTGAGCGTCGGTCACTCACTGTTCGCCGTCCGCTGTCTGACTCTCTCCGACCTGGAATCCCTGACTTCCTTTTATATATATCAAACGCCTACGCGTTTTCTTTTGTTATCTTTACCAGTGGACACATCTATTTCCGAACTTATTGTTACCTATCCTTCTTTGTTCGCTTTACCCGGAAAAAGTCCTTTGCTACTCTTTTCGTCTTCTCCCTGCCTCAATCCAACCGGAAGACCCTATTTCCGTTTTCACCTTCTTTTAAATATCTTCAATATACAACAGTTTGAGTAAAAGTTGGTTAAATAATTTTGATACCCACTAATAAAGCTTTATTAATATTTTGTCCCCGTGTGTCATATGCTGAAATGTTGAATATATTCAACAACTTGAGATTGTGCAATAATTCTGTCTGTGTAGAAAAGTTGCGTTCATGTCATCATAATTTTCTTAAATCCATTTCAATTAGCCAGTGGCTCATGAACAATATTCGGTTCAAAAAAAAAAAAAATGAAAAAAGATTCTACAGTGTACTTCTACAATTCTGCCTTTTTGTAATGATCAGAATACAAATTAGAATTACTATTCTGATTCAGTTTAAAATATTTGTCATGACGAAAAATCAAATGTTTTTTGAATTGTGGTCGATGAAAGAAAAACTTGTATTCAAAATCAAAAAAAGTAAAAATTTCATGTTTGAAATGAATATAAATTTGACAAATTCTGTCGACAAGATTCTTTTGGCGCGTTATAAAACTGTAATTATTATTTGTTTGTCAATGAACATCTGATGGAAGAACGTTAATGACGTTTAGGCTAAATATTCCAATAATAAAAGACCGGTTGTCTATTCGAAGAATCATTAAATGTCAAAGAAAACAAGGCGAAAACTGGATATGTTCTAAGATTAGTTTAGTCTGGTACAAGGTCAAATAAGGACTCAGTAGATTTTGTTGAGTCAATAGTCATAAATGTTGTGGGATATGCTCAAGTATATCAATCATCCAACATCTTATCATAATGGAGATTCGAGGTATCTTTGTCTGTAACCGTAACTATGTCATTGATTATGCCAAAATACTATCAGCGATTGTGTATGGTTATTAATGTGTATTTAATTTATATTCATAGTCAAAATTATAAATATATTAATTGATACATAGAATATATCCTATTTATTAATTATTTCTCTAAGAAAATCTGAGTTAGATTTGCTTCAAAACAGCCCATGTTATTAATGCATTTAAAATTATGCAATGTATCTTATATGTTATCTGCATTATTCGGACTATTGTCCCCAACTTCATTGTTATTTGTACAACGTTTCGGCCGATATGCCCTCCGCCTTCTTCAGGTATTTCTTTTTCGGGGGAACTTCTTTTCGGACTCGGGAACGTTCTTTTCGAACACGGGAACTTTCTTTCCCGAGTCCGAAAAGAAGGTTCCCCGACAAGAAATACGTGAAGAAGGCCGGAGGGCATATCGACCGAAACGTTGTACACATAACAATAAAGATAAGGAAATAGTCCAAATAATGCAGATAACACTAATCCAAGCCTCAACTCAAACATTCAGAGAAATAGTATCTTATATATCACTAAAAATAAAGGTTTATGGTGTGGTTCATTTGCACATTTGTTTTAATAAAACCGGAATTTAATAAATAAATATTTGATCTCTGATATTATTGGTTTATTCTCCAGCATACTAAAATTAATCCAATGAATGAAATATGATTAAAATAAGTAATCTTTTTATGCTTTCTTATTTAATTTCACTCTACAAGATATAATTTGGACAAATAGCTAAAGATGTATTTCTTGTGACAATATTTCATAACACATTATATTTTTAATTCGTCCATCTTTTATGGACCTCACTGTATTTAGAAAAAATATTTATCCACTATGCACAGCGGTCTTGATACATACCTCTTAGTCTACAGTGATTTTAGCTTCTTTGTAAAACCCAAAAAGTTGTATGAAATCACATCTAAACTGTAATTGGGACTGACAACCTAAATGATGCGATAGTTTGCCAGAATCCTGCACAATGGATTAAAAATGAGCAGTGGATATAAACTGACTATCAGGATACTTTCATAAGAGATTCTCTCAATAGAAAAAAACAAAGTTTATTTTATAATAATGTCTATGAACAGTATCGGTCGACTTAAAAAACTTTAGAAATATAATGAATACTGATCTTCTATGGTATGACTAAGAAATAATCAAAGTGGGTCATTTTTCATGTTCCTCTTATTTATATTGGCATCATTATATTATTATTTGGCGTCGTGCGTCTAAATAATGTCG
>CM042147.1:16568504-16581004 GCA_023376005.1 Doryteuthis pealeii | reverse complement strand
CTCTCATATTAAATGGATATGAAGCTCTCTTGTATCCATGACATATATACATATGTAACATATATACATATATACATATGTATATGACATATCTACATATGTATCTTAACAACACGGAGTATAAACAAGCTCTGATGACGATTTTCATAAAATCGAAATATTATTCAATATCAGCTATGTTATAAAATGTTTTCACTTTAACTGCATTTTGTGGTGTTTTCATATCTTTTTATATATACTCATACATATGTATGTATTTATCAGTTAAAATTCCGCTTCGTAAGAACGTAGGTGCTGATGGACGAGGGGTTAAGAACTCTGACTGTTTTGATCCTAGTTGGAGGTTGTCTGCTATGTCTAGCCACACTGAGAAGAATTGATACAATAAAAGTTTGCGGATGACTAAAATATATGCTCCCAAACCCTGTAGAGCTCTTTCAATGGAATTTAGCTGACAGTCACCATATTTTACGCCTGTGTGTGTGTGTGTGTGTTTGTGTGTGTGTGTGTGTGTGTGTGTGTGTAGTGTGTGTGTGTGTGTGTTATGTGTGTGTTAGTATCTCTGTGCAGTATGTGTGTGTGTATGTGTGTGTGTGTGGTGTGTGTGTGTGTATGTGTTAGTATCTCTGTGCCATATGTGTGTGTGGTTATGTGTGTGTGTTAGTATCTCTGTGCCAGTATTTGTGTGTGGTGTGTGTGTGTGTGTGTGTGTGTGTATGTGTTAGTATCTCTGTGCCAGTATGTGTGTGTGGTTATGTGTGTGTGTTAGTATCTCTGTGCCAGTATTTGTGTGTTGTGTGTGTGTGTGTGTGTGTGTGTGTGTGTATGTGTTAGTATCTCTGTGCCAGTATGTGTGTGGTTATGTGTGTTAGTATCTCTGTGCCAGTATTTGTTGTGGTTGTATGTGTGTGTGTGTGTGTGTGTGTGTATGTGTTAGTATCTCTGTGCCAGTATGTGTGTGTGGTTATGTGTGTGTGTTAGTATCTCTGTGCCATTTGTGTGTGGTTGTATGTGTGTGTGTGTGTGTGTGTGTGTATGTGTTAGTATCTCTGTGGTTGTGTGTGTGTTAGTATCTCTGTGCCATGTGTGGTGTATGTGTGTGTGTGTGTGTGTGTGTATGTGTTAGTATCTCTGTGCCAGTATGTGTGTGTGGTTATGTGTGTGTGTTAGTAGCCTCTGTGCCAGTATGTGTGTGTGTGTGTCTGTGTGTGTGTCTGTGCGTGTGTGTGTGTGTGTGTGTGTGTGTGTGTCTGTGCGTGTGTGTGTGTGTGTGTGTGTGTGTCAGTGTCTATGTGGTTATTTGTAGCAACTAGATGAAGAGACGAAGAGAGGGTTGGTAAAGTATAGAGATAAAAGCTGATATTATACGTATCTCATGTCCAGACAGAAAACATGGTCTTTGCTTTGTTTTGATGGGTTTAAAACAAACAAAAATGGCGGAAATGCCATTGTCAAAATCAGGATCGCAATAATATTAAACGAAATTACTAATAACAGGCCTTCATTTTAATTTCTATTGACAATCTCCCCCCTCTCTCTCTGTCTCTCTGTCTCTGTCTGTCTGTCTCTCTATCTCAGTCTCTCTCAGTCTCTCTCTCTCCCTCTCTCTCTCTCTCTCTCTGCTTTTCTGTCTCTATCTCTCTCAGTCTTTCACACCACCACTCTCTTTCTCTCTCAGTCTCTCCCTCTCTCTATCTCTCTTCTCTCTCTCTCTCTCTCAGTCTCACTCAGTCTCTCTCTCTCTCTCAGTCTCTCTCAGTCTTTCACTCCACCTCTCTCTTTCTCTCTCAGTCTCTCCCGCTCTCAGTCTCTCTCTCAGTCTTTTTCTCTCTCTGTCTCTCTCTCCCATCCTCCCTCTCTCTCTCTCAGTCTCTCTCTCAGTCTTAGTCTCTCTCTCTCTCTCTCAGTATCTCTCTCCCTCTTTCTCTCTATCTCTCTCTCTCTCTCTGTCTCTTTCAGTATTTCACTCCACCTCTCTCTTTCTCTCCCTCTCTCTCAGTCTCCCTCTCTTTCTCTCAGTCTTTCTGTCTTTCTGTCTCTGTCTCTGTCTCTGTCTCTGTCTCTCTGTGTCACACACAGACTTACAAGCTCACTTTAAGTCTATGTATATGTTTCTTGACAAGACATTGGTCTTTGCAGAAAATGATTTGAATCTTTAATTAAATGTTTTTGATATATTGAGCTCTGGGAAAAGTGGAGAATCCCTTCATTGCCATTACTCCCAGGTCCACTCTGATCCGGCGTGATATTACCGGTTACGGTTCCGTCTATGGGTTAAATAGAAACAAATATGTTTGAAAAAAAAATCCATCAGGAATAAATAAATCAAACGTCTTTGGCATAAAATAATCCAATGGATTTACATGCCGTAAATCCAACCAACCAACCAGCCAACCAACCAACCAACCTCCTAATCAACTACATACACACACACACACACACACACACACACATATATATATATATATATATATATATATATATATATATATATATATGCGCACGTGTTTGTGTGTGTGAATGTAAGAGGTCATCATTTGTTCAATAGACGCTGTGACTATTCAGATGGCGATGAAAGAAAATAGGAACTTGTGAAGATATTTTATTGCATTTTTGTTAAATTTTGAGTCTTGTAGTTGGTTGTGTTTACAAGCCAATCAAATACAAACCTTTCGGCAGGACATCTTTATAAAAAGTCCCAAATAAGAAACGACCAAATATCACATCTATCATCATCATCATCATCATCATCATCCTCTAGATCACATCTGTATTCAATTCGGGGATCACAGCTAGTATCAGTTGTAGGTAAATTTATTTCTGACATTACAGTTAAACAAAAGAAGCATTTCTTGTCACATGGAATGGAATTGTGTTTGGGTGCTGAAGGCGAAGAAACAACATAACAATGGCGACAATATTAAAAGAAAAATACAAGGGGGAAAAAGTAGTCTTTTAAATCGTCTATCTCGCAGACCAGATTTTCATTCATAAGAATCGTCCCAGTGGGGCCACATGTTGGCCGTGCGTGGCGATCCATGATGTATAAGGAAGGACCCTGGTGGCTGCGCTGTCCGATACATGCCGCACTCCAGATTGGTCCTTACTTTGGCTAGACGGGGTTCTGAGAGCCTTCCTTTGATCAATGGACTGGTCATGTCATACCCTAGACTATATATATATTTACCAACCCCTCCGCACGAGCAGGGTATGACACAAGGTCAATTTCTTAAGCGGAGTTTAACAGGTTTGAATTCAGAGTTTTCCTTCTCCTAGACCGGTTGCCTAACCAAGGTTAAAGAGCCCAGTCTGCCCTACTATTTATCCATAGCTGGAGGGAGAGTAGGATTCATACCTTTCCCAAGCGTATTAGCGCTAAGTGAAATGCAATTGCCACACGCAGGATTTGAACTCAGGGCGACGAGTCCATTTCCCATGACTTTAACCATTACACCACGCGCTTGCTCTAGACTAAATATGATTGTCCAAGTCCAATTGCCCTTATTGCAAACCGCAACAATTTTTATCATATGTGATAGAAGGTGGTGGTTGAGTTTCTTAATGTCCTGGGTATGACGTTAAACTCTATTTGATGCTGAATTTCCTGTTCTGGAGATCTGGGAAAAAGTTGCTAACTTACTTGCTTACTCGATGATCTTACTCGGCATGGAGAGAAACTTGTGCGTGAGATATTTTAAGTGAAAAGAGGTTGCACAGTATTCAGTCCACTGACTTGGCAGTTTTGCAGTTAGTCCAGTGGTAGTGTAAAATCCGAGATGACTGGACTGCTGATATGCTACAGGGTGTTGTCTCAGAGACAGCCTCCACGGAAGCACCAACACTTGCATCATAGTGCCAGATTGCAATCGGAATTTATATGTGTAGTAGGTACCCCAGTTCTACTACTATTGGTGTTGATTGCCGTTGGCTCCTCTGGAGGTCATCCGCCGTTTGACAGCTCTTGTTTCAAGTAATACTGGGTGTACACACTCCTATCTCACTAGACAAGCCGGGGCGTGCCTGATGGGGTGCCAGTTTAGTCACCGACACCCCGACCATGGAACTGGTAGTACTAGTTTACATAGTACTAGTAGCGGGTAAGAAAGAAGTCCTGTCTTGTCCTGACTTGACTCTAAACACACACACACACACACACACACACACACACACACATGTATATACACACTAAACACATACACACACACACACACACACATGGGTAGGCTCATGCACATCGAGGAGTGTAAGTAAATACCCCAATTCTACTACTATCGGTGTAGATTGTCGTTGGCTTCTCTGTGGCTCATTCACCCTTGGACAACTCACTACACAAGCCGAGACGTGCCTGATTGGGGTGCCAGTTTAGTCACCGACAACCCGACCATAGAACTGGTAGTACTAGTTTACATGGTACTAGTAGCAGGTAAGAAAGAAGACCTGTCTTGTCCTGACTTGACTCTAAATACCAAACTCTATTTACACAATAAGAAGTTGATAAGAAAGAAGAACAAAGAATGTCATGAAAATGTTGAAGTAGGGTGGTGACAATATGACTAGGTTTGTCGTCATCCAATCATGGGTCCTCATAAAAGATGAACTAGCGAGTTATAAAACGGTACGTTGACATGAAAGTCCTTTTTTATTATCTATATATTATATGTTTATTATATCAAGCCGATATGTACCTGATGGGGGTGCCAGTTTAGTCACCGACAACCCGACCATGGAACTGGTAGTACTTGTTTACATGGTGCAAGTAGCAGGTAAGAAAGTCCTGACTTGACTCTAAACACACACACACACACGCGCGCACGCGCGCTCGCGGGCGCGCGCAGGTAAGAAGGTAGACGTGTCTTCTTACCTGACACCAAATGATATGTCTACTATTACATAGCTTCGTTGCTTGTGCCGACCGCTAAACATGATATTGAAAAATTAAGTCATATAGATTGCTCATATGCTACTGTTCTATAACCGTTTCCGTCTTCGTATCATATTGGATTTAACTTATTCTTTATTCATTGACAGCTTGCCAACCCTTCTCTGTTGGTTGTGTCGCCTATCGTCTATCTGCGTATAGGGACTCGTTTTCTTTTTGTCCATCTGATCTATTTACTTTTAATTTCTTGGGTGTTCTGGATCTCTGTGTTCGTTGTTGTTCTTAGTAAACGAACACAAAAATTTGAATATTTTTCAGACGTTTTTATTTAATTTTAGTTAACCATAACGCGCACAAGAAGCTCGTCTGCCTCCTCCGAAAAACTAGCTAAAACTTGAAAAATTCTAAGTTCACCTAACGCTCCCTCGAACCGAACTCACCATTCTTAGAATAGCCACAATCTAACAAGAGATCAAAGCCATGTAAATTCAGAATCACCGTTATTTTTAATTTCTAAACTAGGCATAATGTAACAGTACACTAATCCTAGACGGAAAGCCAAATATCGATTGTCCTTGGTATGAAGTTAATCTGCATCTAATGGGGAAGTTACAGTTCTAAAGTTTTGGGCAGTGTAGTGTATCTTTTCCTTGTCATTACTCCCAGGTCCACTGTTATCTGGAGTAGTAGTACCTGTTACGATCCCATCGATGTCTTGAATAGAAAAATTGTGCTGGAAAAATTGAGTTAAAAAAATAAGCATAGAGCTAGAAAGCGGTGGTTGGGGGTCTTAGTAATCTGGGTATGACGTTAAACTCAATTTGATAGAGACGAGCTCTGAAGAATGTGTAGAACAACGTTATCGTTATTACTCCCAGGTTCACCCTAACCCGGAGTGGTAGTACCTCTTAGGGTCCCCTCTATGTGCTACATGAAAAATAAAGAATTAAAAAAATGATGAATACAACAAAATGTCTTCGGCATAAAATAACCCAACAATAGTTGATATGCCGTAAAATCTAACCAACCAACTAACCAACCAGATATCGAAACTTTGATCACAGCAAAGTGTACATATATTTTAATCGAAAAGAAAAGTGCCGATCCCAAATCAAATAATTATTTTTTTCATGAGTTTAATACAAATACAAGAGCGAAATATATTACCTATACTATGTTACTCCCAGTGTTATATATTGTACAAACGAAAATAGGAATTTCTGGTTAAATTAAACAAAGAAAAGACGAAGAAAAATGACAAAGGACTTTTTCCCCGATAAAAGCGAAAAGAAGTTAAAAAACGGAAGAGAGGGTTTCCGGTCAAGGAAGCAGGGAGAGGATAAATAAATATATAACAAAGGTCCATTATCAGATCAAAAGATAAAGATGCGTAGGCGTGTCATCAATACAAAAGCCAGAGGATCGAGCCGACAGCAGTCAGTTGGACAGTTAGAGAGCGGACGGAGAACAAGTGAGTGACCGCACTCACGGTCACAGCCGATGGGCTGTGAGCCGTCACGTAGCCACCTTCCACCTCACCAACGCTAGTATTCCAGCAGCAGTAGTAGTAGTCATCGTCAACCCTTGGACACTCATTGTAAACTCTGTGCCTTTACCACCCACACACCGAATAAAATAAAGAAGGATCCTCTCTTTGTACATACGTATCTCTTGTTTATTGAAGTCCAGTAGTCGGTAGTAGCTGACTACTATATATATCGTCTAGGGTTAGTGATGATACCCGCTAAGTATACAATTTGATGCCAGTATATAACAGATAGATATTAGGTACCGTGAAAACCCCGCTATGCAACACCCAGGTCCACTGTTATCTGGAGTCGTAGTATCTGTTGGGGTCCCATCAATGTCTTAAATAGAAAAAAATGTGTTGAAAAAATTGAGTTTGAAAATTTGAGCATAGAGCTAGAAGGCGGTGGTTGCGGGTCTTACTAATCGGGTATGATGTTAAACTCAATCTGATGGTGAGATTCTAGTTCTGAAGCTCTGTGGAATGTAAAGTACCCCTTTCTCGCCATTACTCCAAGGTATACCCATATCCAGAGTAGTGGTACTTGTTAGGGTCCCATCTATGGGTTAAATAGAAAATATGTGTTTAAAAAATAAACATTAAAAAAAAAAAGATTTTCAATACGCATCAAGAATAAAAAAAATGTCTGTTCAGCATAAAATAACCTAAGAAGGTTAACATGCCTTAAAATGTCAACCAACCAGATATCGAAACTTTGATCATAGAAATAGTGCACAGATATTTTAATCAAAAACAAAAGTGCCGATACTAACTCAAATAATTCTTTTTTACGAGTTTAATAAAAATAAAAGAGCGAAATATATTACCTAAAATATTTTATACAAATCCTAAGTACACATAGTCTATTGTATTTTTATCTTTACTTTCGAGAAAGGGGAAAAAAGTTTGTTCGCTTTGGCATTACTTGGCGGATTTTAATGCAATTGTGGCGCCATTAGCTTTTCGGGGAAAATTTCTATGAAAAAAATGGGAAAAAATTATAACACACACACACACACACACACACACACACACACACACACAAACAAACACACACGCGTATGTGTGTGTGGGTATGTGTAAAAGAATATACAATCGAAATCTGATTCAATATTGGCACAATTGATTCTGGAATCTGGAAAATGGAATCCCAAGAACCAACTGTAAATTCTAGTCACGATCACTAATGCCACTTTCGCGCAAATCCATTTTCCAAATGGATCAAAACTCCGGCTATGTCTTTTCCAATTGCACTCATCTAAATTACCATCCTTTATTTGGAATACCAGCATGGCCGACCTGTAATGGACGAATGGTACATATACTTTGCACTCTATTCCAATACACACGTGATACTTAATCTCCAATGAGGATGGGCGTCCTATGACGTTACTGTGGAACAACACGGACCGAAGATACACTGCTCATCCATCTTTATTTTTCTGTAATCTATAAATATTTGGAATGCTTTTAGTCGCATTGTTGCTAAATATACAAATCTGGTTGGTTGGTTGGTTGGTTGGATTTTACGGCATGTCAACCCTTGTTGGGTTATTTTATGCCAAATACATTTTGTTTTATTTATTCTTGATTGGAAGTCAATATTTTTAAGCACATTTTTTCAAAGACATTTTTTTTATATCTTAAATATCAAAATCTGGTTGGTTGGTTGGTTGGTTGGTTGGATTTTACGGCATGTCAGTCCTTGTTGGGTTATTTTATGCCAAATACATGTTTGTTTTATTCATTCTTGATTGGAAGTCAATATTTTAAGCACATTTTTGCAAAGACATTTTTTGATATCTTAAATATCAAAATCTGGTTGGTTGGTTGGTTGGTTGGTTAGTTGGATTTTACGGCATGTCAGTCCTTGTTGGGTTATTTTATACCAAAGACGTTTTGTTTTATTTATTCTTGATTGGAACGTATATCTTTTGAGCACATTTCTTTTTCAAAGATATTTTTTTAAATATCTTAAATATCAAACGCTGGTTCATTGGTTGATTGGTTGCATTTTATGGCATGTCAACCGTTTGTGTGTTATTTTATGCCAAATATGTTTTGCTATATTCATTCTTGATTGGAACTCAATATTTTTAAGCTCATTTTCTTCATAGACTTTTTAAAATTATTTTTCTATTTGACCCATAGAATGTACCCTAACAGGTACTACCCATCCGGGTCAGAGTGAACCTGGAAGTAATAGCGATTACGGCGTACTCCACATCACCCAGAGTTTCAGAATTGGAATTTCACAAAAAGAGTTTAACGTTGTACGTACCAAGACCCACAGCCACCACCCTTTTAACATGATAAAAGAGGTTGGATGTTTTCCATAAGGGCAATGGATTGGGACAATCATATAGGTGCTAGGGCTTTGATGTGACCAACCGATTGATTGGAAGCGGCCTCTCCAAAGTGGAGTTAGTAAGTCATGGACTGCTCAGCCATCAGGGTTCCATCCTTATGCATCACGGGTCACCACCCACGCCCAAAAGTTGTGTGTGTGTGTGGGGGGGTCTTACCCCTCTACAGAGGAGCAGTTGGTGTATTTTAAAGCTCCAGCCGGCAGGGCTATCAAATTCTGGAAGGAAATAATAAAAACAATATAAACGTTGGTTCGATGTTTATAGGCAAGAGTTTGATCCTCTGTTGGTTAGTTGATTCATTAACGAATTCTTATTTCTTGCGTGCCGTCACCTCGGCTAAATAATGACACATTCCGTTTTTATTATAAAGAAAGGGAAGAAAAGGGACATGCTACACAGAAAAAAAAAAGAAAGAAAGAAAGAGAATAGGGGAAAGATAGAGAGAGGGTGTGTCTTCGAAAGCGATCGCACTAATCTGTTCAATTCAATGAAAGTATGGAAAGAAGAAACGAAACAAAAATAAGTACGAGAGAGTTAAATAAAGATTATTCTACTTTTTACATATTAAAGTATTTCGCAATAGCTCTTAAGTAAACATATCAAACGTTGTAAAAATACAATTATCATGCTGTGTTATATACACAATCCTGCTAGTTTTTATAAATATAGGACTCAGGTTTTTAGAGTACCTGCTGTCGTTAATTGGATGTTTTGTTTTACGGCATATCCACCCTTTACATGTTCTTTAATCCGAATGAAATCAATTTAATAAACGGACAGGTTGTTTACAGTACCTGCCGTTGCATAAGTGGTCACCCAATCAAGTATTAGACAGTCTCATCACTGCTTAACTTCGAAGATATAGCGAGAACCGATGTTTTCAACGTGACTTGTACGTAATCCCCTTAAGAAAGGCATGAATCCAAGCTTGTATGCCTAAATGGGAGAATAGCAGGGAAGTGTGTTCTTTAGCCTGGACACGGCATTCGACCTTGATGAAGGACAATTCTGAGTTTAAAAGAGCTGTAAAAAAACTGACCTTGTGTCACATTCTGTCTGTGGGTGGAGAGTTTGGGTAAATATATGCAATTATGTTTGTGCATTTGATATGTTTTAAGCTTATTGTACATCGGAATTAACTTTCTTTATCCTTTGCGGCTCAAACATTGAAATAACAAGTTTTATTTTTATTAGCAATTAATCTATTTCGATTAGCGTTGTTATGGCAACAATATGTCAGCCCAAACCTGGCTATAACTAATCCTTGCACAGGAATATATTATGATGAAAAATCCTTATATTAGAAATTCAGTTAGAAAAATTTTATTGATTCTTGTAAAAAGATATTCTAGTATCTACGGAGGGAAATAAGAGTTTGCGTTATAAAAACGTTTTGCTGAACGAATACGCTCATTTCTTGTGTTCCGTTCAATTTTCTTTTTCTTCGAAATGAATGGGAATCACTTTAAAAAAGATGAGAATGACAGTGGATGATGCTGCGGGTGAAGAGGGGGGGGACAGAGCCAAGAATCAACGGGGAAGCAAGTTGAACGGCCTCGGTGTGTGGTGCATTCCTACAAGCAATCGTCAGGAAACAGGAGAAGACCATTTTTAAGATGAATTCTACTAAAAGAAAATTGCTTCTTCGAAACCAAAAAAGAATTGACCAAAAATGAGAATTTCGCACATCGTAGTGTTCAAATGTTTGTAGGTTTCTTTATTCAAACACACAACACACACACACACACACACACACACACACACATATATATATATATGTATGTATGTATATACATTATGTATATATGTATATATGTATGTATATATATATTATAGGTATGTACGTATATATATATATAAATATAGGTATATATTAATATATATATATATATATATATATATATATATATATATATATACATGATTACGCATGTGTGTCTTGTTGTATGTTTGTGTGTATTTCTGCATGTTAGCCCGTAAAGTTATCTACAAAACATAGGTTAGGTGTGTCAGAAAGCAATATATTTACATGTGTGTGTGTTTGTGCATGCAGGCATATATATATATATATATATATATATATATGGGGAGTAACATCCAACAAAATGTGATCAAAATTGAGGAAAAACGGATAAAGCACAAACAACTTCATTGAATTGATATTTCGCCTCGGTATTTTAACGAAGCGTCGCCAGAGATTTTTTTGACAAGAACTACGGTGTGTTTTTATATTGAAAAGGCAGAGGGGGGATGAGAAGAGGCGGGGTGGATGCATTGGAAGGTGTGAGGAAAAAGATCAAGAGAGTAAGAGTAAGTGTCATTAAGGATACGGTGGCTAGTGAGTTAAAAGCGGTGCCATCAGGGTAATTGAAAGGCTGGGGTTGAATGATGGCGCTGGATAGAGTTTGGTGTCTGCTTCTTACATTTGGGGGATCGGGATTTTTTTTTTTTAATAGTTTCAAAATTCTGTGATTTTTGCGTTTTCGTTTAATTTTTATAAGTTATTCGATATAGTTCTTTTAGGTTTTGCAATGGCTGGCACAAGGTGGAAAAATCGGGCCTTTTCTCTTTTATAGTGTTTAAATTCGCAATGAACGCTGATTAGCATAAACAGTGTAAGCTCTTACAATGTATGAGTCTATGAACACTGGAAATCTATAAAGACAAACGACACAGAAAACAAATCATACATTCAACTTTAAACACGCATCATTACTCAAACCCGTCCATTGATGATAGGTGGCCAATATGCTGCTTTGAAACGAATGATTAGAACTGCTCCTTTAATGCATAATAATCTATGACAAATAAACACACACACACACACACACACACACACACACACATATTTGTTTTTCAATAAAGTTAGCGGTCTGATAAAACTAATAGGTATACGCAGATACCTGTGGACAGAAATAGATCTATAACCACAAAATTACCGATTTTTAAGCCTTTTTATTTACCAATCATATTGGCCTGATCAAGGAAATTGAGCATCGAGCAATGAAATTGAGCATCGAGCTCTCAATTTAGACCTGAACTACTCTAACATTCTACCTTTGGAAGAAATGGCCAACTTAGAATCATCCTCATACCAACTTACCTGGTAACCCATTTACATACACACACACACACACACACACACACACACACACACACACACACACATATATATATATATATATATATATATATATATATATGGGAGAAATATCAGGACGTTAATCCGACAGTATGTGGAGAAAGGTAGACAAATACGGGATGTTATAGAAACTGGATGTTTATTGTCGACGAGGCAACGTTTCGGTCTATTAGACCTTCTTCAGGACGTAAATATAGTTCTTGCTTCAATGATGGACATTCTCAAAATGGTGAAACAGGAGGTCGTCAGTAGGGCCTCCCCTGGTTGGGAGGTGGGTAGTGGATTTTCTTCTCTTTAGATGGGGAGTGTCAGAATGGTTAATGAAACCGCAGGTGTTAGTCCAGTATATATTAGATTGTAAGGGTTGGTTAGGATATGTGTATGTGTGTATGTGTCTATTTAATTATATATTATATATATATATATATATATATATATATATATATATATATAATTAAATAGGCACACACACACACACACATACACACAGACATATGGAGGTGCGTGGGCTAGTGGTTAGAGTCGTGGGAAATGGACTCGTCGATTCGAGTTCCTAGACGAAGCTGTTGGCATTTCACATAG
>CM042147.1:16538504-16558504 GCA_023376005.1 Doryteuthis pealeii | reverse complement strand
TTTTCTCTCTCTTTCTGGTTCTCTTTTCTGTCGAGGTTACTCTCCTCTCTGCCTCAACCCTCTCAGTGCCTTGCTTAACGTTGAGGCGCTAGGCCGCTCTATTTCTTGCATCTGCCTCCCACGTGTTTGTGTCAATATGGCATATCCTCATAGCACTCCTACAGACATCTTTAAATCGTAGGCATGGTCTACCAACCGATCGGGAGCCTTTTACTAATTCGCCACACAAAAGATCTTTTGGGATGCGTCCAGCTCCAAAAAGCGTCCAGCTCCAAAAACTCTCAGCGAAAAATCTGACTTTTTAAAACCCTTTCTGGCGTTCCTGTTGGCAAACTGGAAAAGGAGGTCAACACAGGGTTAAAAAGTGTCAATAATTTTTTCTGTGTTTTTCCACGACAGTTAATTTGAATTTAAGTTACACTCAGCGTACATGATTAATAGGATGTATATCAATTATGTAACATGGATTATACAATATTAAATTTTGTATTTTTATACATATTTTGTGTTTAAGAAATAATTTTTCATTAATATAACGTGTATTAATGAATACTGGTGTTTGACCCACAGCCACTGCCTTTTTGTACCTATATGATAAAAACGATTTGGTTTTTTGACAGAAAGGCAACTTGAAGAACACGGTCGGGAAAATCATATAGGTGCTAGGGCTTGATATAATGAGCCGATTGTATGGCTGGGGCCTCTCCGAGCGCCTGTCTTGCTGTAAAATGATGTGATGAGGAAAAACCCAAGATTTTTGTGAATAAAATATTTTGGAAATAAACTAGATTAACGATGAGGAATGAATGGCTGGATTGGTCGAAAAGGAGCAACAGGGCGAACAATGAAATGTATTTAGTGAGAAGAGACAATCTGGGCTGTGTGTTTGAGGAGGAAAATCTGTCCTCCCAGGTTTATGATTATGTAAATGAAAAAAAAAATCAAAGGAAAAAAAAAACACAAAAAAAAACGCCATGTGTTCGTTATTTAAAAAAAAACTCTCAGCGGCACAAGACAAGACATTCCAGAAATAACCCAAAGAGATCCCATGTAATTTCCAAACTCCAAGAACAGAGAAAATGCAATCCCGAAGACAGATGCGGAATTCCAGCAAATCCAATCCAGATAAGTATAGAAACTACATACTCCTTCAATTAGACGCCACATAATATATCGGCATTTAATGACCGTGTATACATACACTCCAAATAGATGCCACCACGTCACATATACAACTTGATTACTAATGATTTTTACCTAACTTTAGCTCAGTCGGTAGAGCGTTCGGCTAGAAATCACAAAGTTTTCTAATTACTCAGCGTATGAGTAGCACAGGAATCTGTGCGGTAAAGTAAGGAGCTGATGGTAGATGTGGCGCTCCACCCCAGGCGCCAAAAACAATCTCCTTGGTCTAGCGTTATTGAAAAGGGGATAGACCCCCTCGCTGACTGGCTGATGCCGACTTTAGGCCGCCCCGACGACTTTACTTTTACTTACATTTAATATGTGTAACGTA
The DNA here is from genome assembly GCA_023376005.1 of Doryteuthis pealeii. NCBI lineage: Eukaryota > Metazoa > Mollusca > Cephalopoda > Myopsida > Loliginidae > Doryteuthis > Doryteuthis pealeii. The sequence goes on along the minus strand of CM042147.1, from coordinate 16,556,988 downwards.
GTAATATGGTCACAGTACCAAAAACGATATATGTTGTATAGCGGGCTTTGTCAACGTGCCTCCAAATTCACGGCACTAAAAAGGTATTTGTTACGTGTCGATAAAAAAAGGTACAACACGTGAGATATATCGTCACAGGGGCTTAGCTTTTATTTCCAGGGCTCGTCTCGTGGGTTGTTTCGGAGAGGAGGAAAGGCAGAGAGAAAGAGAGAGAGAGAGGACACTGTTAAATTACTGTAATCCCACATTAGGGACCAGAGACCCGTCCGAAATCTACGCCGCCGGAATGCAAAAAGAGGCCGATCTTGTTGTTCGTCGTTCCTCGTCACTACGTGACTTCCGGTTCCGGTCAACAACCAAACCTTCCGGTTGGCTTCCAATTCCTCATCTGGGGGTCATGCCTCGGTCAAATTCCCGGCAACCCGTTGTGTGTCCATTACTCCTTTTTGTTTAACCTTTAATTTCTCTTATTTCTTCTTCCTCTCTTTTTATAGCAGACCGCCCAAAACTCTGGACCTTCATAATCACGTTACATATATCCAGCCATAGTACATAACCAAAATATGTCCTAAGTTGTGTGACAACTTAGTAATCAGGTCACGGATCGCTCATTTACGAGTTGCCACCAATTGCCAACAGTGTGTGTGTGTGGGGTGGGGAGTCTATGGCAATGACTGATTACCCCCCTGCTGAATTGCAGTCTGCGTGTTCTGCAAACGCAGCTGACAGGTTAACCTTCCTTCAATGCCAATTCATACCCAATACAAATCTAATGATGCTACATCAAACTGTTTTGCAATCAGTCAACACGTTTGTAAGATTCATTAGCGAAACAAGACTCAAGGGTAAATAGGCATTCGTCCTTTGACAATGAAATAATTCACACACGACACAAAGTAATAGATATTTGGCATATTACGCAATGATCGTTGTTTCTCAAGTCAATAATGTCACTTGATTGATAAAGTGACAGAATATGGTGAGAAAATTTGTTCGCTTTTATCATTAGTGATGCGTCATTAGTGGAAAATAAAGTAAAAGTAAGTAAAGTCGTCGGGGCGGCCTATAGTCGGTATCAGCCAGTCAGCAAGGGAGTCTATCACCTTTTCAATAGCGCTAGAACAAGGAGATTGCTTTTTAGCATATGAGGTGGTGTGCCACACCTACCATCAGCTCCTTACTTTACCGCACATATCCCTGTGCTACTCATACGCTGAGTTGGCGAGGACCGGTATCGAACTAGGAACCTTGTGGTTTCTAGCCGAACGCCCTAAAATAAACCTGCACATTCTCACTATATATATATATATATATATATATATATATATAAAGATAAAAGGTGGCTTACCAGTGAATATGGGCACGATCGTTGAAGGTGCAAAATTCAGGGGTCAAGTCAGCGATATAACAAATACAAAGTGCTCAATACGACGTAGAGCAAATTTATTAAAAAGGTCCTTATGGTGAAACTCGAGTAGGTTTCTATTGTATCGATTTTTTAATATATATATATATATATATATATATATACAATATAATAAAATTAATAAGTAATACACAGACACGTGTGGCTATACCTTAACAGCTACCCCTGGCTGGGTTTGAGACCCGAATGAACTTTCGTTCGCCAAGCCTTTATACCTGTGCGGCCAGAGGCAGATGTCAAATATAGGAGAATATTAATTTCTACATTTCTAAGCGGAAATGAATTCACTAGAGTCCTCAAACTTTTGTAAACAAAGCGAGGGTTAGCTAGACGCCAGAACGGTGAATTTGCAATTAAATCCCTATTTAAAGAACTCAACCAGACTGGGAGTAATATATAATAAATAAGTAATCCACAGACACGTGTTTCGAGGTTTCACATCTCATCAGTGAGGCTATACCTTGACAGCTACCCTTGGCCGGGTTTGAGACCCGAATATATATATATATATATATATATATATATATATATATATATATATACCAACCCCTCCACACTAGCAGGATACAACACAAGGTCAATTTATTAAGCGGTGTTTAACAGGTTTGAATTTTCCTTCTCCTAGACCGGTTGCCTAACGAAGGTTAACGAGCCCAGTCTGCCCTACTATTTGCCCATAGCTGGAGGGAGAGTAGGATTTATACCTTTTCCAAGGGTATTAGTGCTGTAAAATGCAATTACTACGTCCAGGATTTGAACTCGGGGCGACGAGTCCATTTCCCATGACTTTAACCATTACACCACGCGCTTCCTTATATATATATATTGTGTGTGTGTGTGTGTGTGTGTGTGTGTGTGTGTGTGTGTGAGGAAAAGTTATGGGAAAAGGAATCCCGAACACAAACAATTAAATTCAATTTATATTTCGACTCTGTTGGTCTCAGAGGCTTTATCAGAATGAATTTTATTATTTTAAAATACAATGATATATAAACGATGAAAAGGTCAAAGGAGGAGGTGGAGGAAGTATATTATTTCAGTGATTCTGATTTTTTGTGTATTTCATATAAACAAAACAAACACACACACACACACACACACACACACACACACACAACCATCTCTTTCACTAATCACTTATTGCTTCACAATCTATATATTAATACGCTTGTTCCTTAATCTTCAGACCGGTATCATCTTGTAAAACCCTCTGGTTAAAAATCAAACCATCCAAATCGTCCAAGACGAAATGCAAAAATGTAAATCCTGATTATTGGTTGTTACTTATCCACCGAATTCTTATTTCGTATGGGCGTTTTCACCTCAGCTAAATAATGGACCATTCCGTTTTTAATATAAAGAAAGTATGGGAAGAAAAAGGACATGCTACACCGAAAAATATAATAAGAAGCAAACAAAGAAAGAAAGAGAGTAAGGGAAAGATAGAGAGAGTGTGTAAGCGCGCGGAAGTGATAGCGCTAATCTGATTCCTTTTAAAATAATGAAAAGAGGAAAAGAAAGAAAGAAAAATCAATGAGAGTTAGATCTAGATTATTATAATTTTTACATATTGAATTATTTAGCAATAGCTCTTAAGTAAACATATTAAACGTTTTAATAATGTAATCATCATACTGTGGCATACCACAGGTCCTGCTAGTAGAAATTTGTAAGTTAGGATCTACGTACATCAAATAGTTTTTGAATAAAGTATTATGTCTTGCGCGCTATTCCGCATTAATACCGAAATGTTATGCTTTTTATATGTAATATAATGATATTATCTCTTGCGCGCTATTCTGCATTAGTACCGAAATGTAATGCTTTTTATACGTAATATAATGATATTATCTCTTGCGCGCTATTCCGCATTAATACCAAGTTTTGTTTTGATACTTTTGATGACATATTGTATTTACATATACTTACTGCAGTTATTTACATCTTGTGTGTGGTGGAGGTGACAGCGTGTTTGTGGGCTGTCTGCGTGTGTGTGGCTAGTATCCATGTGCGTGTGTGTATGTATAAATTCAGTTTCACCTACCAAGATGTGAAAACAAATGACAATTACTTATATATATAAAAAAAAGATCCGATAGAAAATCTATTTTTCTTTCGACAATGCTAAAACGTATCTTCTCTCACTTTTCTCTGAAAACCATTATTTCTCAAGTCAAAGACTTTTTCTAAGATAAGAACAAAACGACAGTTTTGAAAATTTCTAAAATAAAACATTTATTTTCTCGCAAAATCTTCCTTTATAATATTTTCATTTTGAAACGTTCAATAATCAAAACAGTTTCTCTTGGGAAATCATTAGATCGATTTTAAATTTAGGTGGCAAATTCTGTATTCCACGATGAGACGTGATTCCAATTTTTAACACTTTCTATGGTGTCTCTTATTACTTTGAGCACGACTCGACTTTTGGGGAGACTCACTTATTACTTTGATATTTACTCTTTCTATATTTCAATTTGAATCTCTTGGACATTATATATATATATATATATATATATATATATATAATATATATAGAGAGAGAGAGAGAGAGAGAGAGAGAAGAGAGAGAGAGAGATAAGAGAGAGTTTTATAATTTGCTTGAAGCATTGTGCATATATTGGTTTGGAGGTTGATTTTGAAGGCTATCACAATGCAGGTATAAAGAAAAAATATAATCACCAAACAATGGTGTTGTTTGTTAACCTGTAATTTATTCTTGATATTTCGAGATAAAATCTCTTTTTCAGAAGAACACTGGAACTGAAGTCGTTGTTGTCTTCAGTTCCAGTGTTCTTCTGAAAAAGAGATTTTATCTCGAAAATTCAAGTATAAATTACAGGTTAACAAACAACACCATTGTTACCTTATTATATTTTTTCTTGACACCTGCATTGTGATAGCCTTCAAAATCAACCTCCAAACCGATATATATATATAATATATATATATATATATATATATATATATATATATATATATATTGTGATTTCTGTTGGTGTTTTCCTAATATAAGGTGTGTGCTAGACGCCCGCTTCTACTTATAGACTCGGCGATAATCACGTGACCAAGCTCTTGGCCAATCACCGGCATTACTCTGCTGCTGATATTGTTATTTATACCGGCTGTTCTGGTCATACCTACTCAAAACTACTTTGAACCTTCGTGGACGATGGAACATAGGATTATATCACTGGACCTTTGACACTACGTAGGATTCCAAAACTCAGGACTTATTCAATTACCAAAGGATTCTATAACTCAGGACTTACTTACTTTAAGTCCTTTTCAACTGGCTTAGGATGGCGGCCAGAAATTTAACGAAAGCCGTTTCTACAAAGTTCGGTTGTGAGCATGTAGGTGGTTCAGAAGTCCAGCTTTGCTTTTACACGTCCTGTCGCAAAAAAGACCAGTGAGAACCCTGGCTCCCGCTCGTGCTCACACATGCTTTTCACGTGGTCGTCTGTCACCATGGGACCGCATATGATTCAAGAGACCAGCCCGTAACAGGCAAGACCTGCCACACACACTACATATATGGGAGCGTGAGGTGTAATGGTTAAAGTCATGGGAAATGGACTCGTCGCCCCGAGTTCAAATCCTGAATGTGTTAATTGCATTTCACTTTGCGCTAATGCCGTTGGGAAAGGTATGAATCCTAGTCTCCCTCCAGCTATGGATAAATAGTAGGACAGACTGGGTTCTTTAACCGTGGTTAGGCAACCGGTCTAGGAAAAAGAAAACTCTGAATTCAAACCTGTTAAACTCCGCTAAAGAAATTGACCTTATGTCACATCCTGCTCGTGCGGATGGGTTGGTAAATATATATATATATATACTCAGGCTTGAATGTAGCAATCTCTTGGACACACACACACACGCACACACACACATATATATATATATATATATATATATTCATATTTATATATATATATATATATGTGTGTGTGTGAAGGCAAATATACATATATATATATATGTATGTATACATGTATATTTCATTTTTATTTTCCTATTAAGTTATATTCGGTTGTCAAAATAGCCTGACAAACGGTGGAAGCCACCCGAAATATTGGAAAAATAAAGTGAACCAAGGGCAAAACAACGATTACATATTAGAACTCATTTTTCTGTTCTGTTTTTCCTTCACTTTTTATATATTTTCTATGCTTCCAATATCACCGAAAACGTTCACAAGAACACTATATTGATACATAACTAAATACATACATATGTATATATTCATGACTTTTATTTGTGATGAATTCAGAATTTGGTAACTGATGATATCTAATGATATCCGTTTTGATTTCATAACACCTTACTAGAAATAATTAAATACTGATATATTAATCTAGAGTACAAATGACTCATCATAAAAGAAATAAGTTTACAATGTACTTATTGGTAGGATATCATATATATATATGTGTGTGTGTGTGTGTCTGTATGTGTGTGTTTGTGTGTGTGTCTGTGTGTGTGTGTGTGTGTTTCAGTTTTTAAAAGCCAAAACATCACGTGTCTTTCATTATTTTCTTTGTTTACATTCTGTAAGACTTTATTTTTTAATAACCTCCTCCTTCTTCTTCTTCTTCTTCTTCTTCTTCTTCTTCTTCTTCTTCTTCTTCTTTCCATGGGTGTTTTTCATGCCCGCCTAAGTTGGTGGTTGAGTATTCTCGATGATTTTATGCTTTTGTTTGGATGGTCTCTATTCTTCTTCTGATTTCCAATCCATTCATACTCTTTTCCAAACACTTGGGGACCGTTTCAAGGGACCCAACTACAATTGCTACGACCTTTCCATGACCTTTCCCTTCATGTTCCACAGTTTTTCAGCTCTCTGGCCAGGTCCAAGTATTTGTATATCTTTTCGTGTTTTTTTTTTTTTTTTTTCATCTTCATTCTGTGATCCTCGGAACGGTGAAATGCAGGAGATAACATGCTTTCTTCTTTTTGTTAATTAACACTAGGTCTGGTCTCCTAGCTGGCATTAGTTAATCTATCGATATTATTTTTATTAATATTGATTTTCAACACAAGCATTAGCTGATGGTCTTTTACTGGTGTTTGCGTGACAACAGGTTTCTTCAGGTCTCCAGGACTCTCCTGAGTATTTACAGCTGATTTCAACACTACTGTTGTCTGGATGGTCTCAATTCCTCCTCTTATTTCCATTTCTTCTAGGTTTTTTCCAAACTTTTGGAGACCATTACAAGTGCCCCAACTACTATTGGTATCACTTTTACCTTCATATACCACAGTTCTATTATTATTATTACTAGAAAATATATGCACCCTCCGGGTGCAAGTATTTAAGTTTTAATGTAATAAAATATTGTATTAAATTAGAAAGGCTAATGAAACTAAATAAGAATACAGATAAAAAGATTGAAACAGAGGGAGTATAATAAAATTTGAAACAGAGGGAGTATAATTAAAAATGGAACAACTGAAACTTACTCTTCCATCACTCTCGTCTTTCATTGTTATTTTTTCTAATTTAAGTATTTAGTTAAAAAGAGGAAGTAAAGAATAAAATGACAGTTATTTTATCTTGTTAATGGATTTCATTTAAGATTCATTGAAGAATTTTTTGCTTATATTCATTAAAATAAAACCAAACAATTAGAAATCAATAATACTAAGCACATATTTATTAAATTCGATTTTTTTTATATTATATGCAAATTAGCCTTCTCGTTCACTCTGTAAACCACTATTTTGTTGTAATATAAATACATTGTATGTTGTCAGTATGTAGACATAGTTAACAGTATTAATAATGTAAGACAATTTTATTAATAATTGAGGTTTAGACAAAAATAAAATTATGGAGAATGTGATGTCAATAACTAAGAGAATTGTGACTTGAGTAGGAATATAGTTTCGGTTACAGACAGAAAAACACACAATCTCCATTATAATAAGATTATTATTATTATTATTATTATTATTATTTTACTCCTTTCGAGATTTTCCCACCAGTTTTACTATGTTTTACTTCAGAGTTTTCCTTCTTCTAGAGTGGTTGCTATGTCAAGAGTACCCTCAGAAAAAACAAACCTTAAGATCTTTAGGAGGGAAGGTTCTTCCATATTTTCCATACTAACCGGATTGGGCACAGACAAATTTATTTCGTTCACTGGGACATTTCATAAATAACATTAAATCCCAAGGCAAAGAAGTTGAAAACACTTTTTCAAATTGTTTTCTGTGAGGGAAAATCTGATTTGTTTCAACTTAAAAATGTTGCATATCGTGCAACGGAAGAGAAATCTTCCGACGAGGAGACGAACGAGAAAGATAAAGAAATATATGAAAAAAAGAGAAAACGGAAGAAAGGTCTTCCGGTCAAGAAACATGGAGAAGATGAAGAAATATATTAAAAAAAGGGAAAACGGAAGAGAAGATAAAGAAATATATAAAAAAAGGAAATCTGTCCGTTATCAGATCAAAAGATAAAGATATGCGTGGGCATATTTATCGTATATAAAGGTTAGTGGATCTTGAAGGCCAGCCAGTCCGCAGCGAGTCAGCCGTGAGCATAACCTCGTCGCCAACCCCCTCGGGCATCTTCATTATGAACACTCTGTGCCCCTCACACAACCCCTCGGGCATTTTCATTGTGAACGCTCTGTGCCCCTCAGCACCCACAAACCGAAGAAAATAAAGACGGATCATATTTTTATATACACGTGTCTGTGGTTTCATTGAAGTCCAGTAACAATAAAACAATTGTCACCAACGTAAATTTGACTTTATTACATAATTCACGGATAGCCAATTAATTATATGAGTAGTGGAGTATAAATTTTGAATCAAAGTCCGTTAGAAAATTCAAATCGGAGGGGTGAATGGAAAATAACTGTCGACAATTATTGACAGGTAATAACCTTTACTTGACCCCTTCCGGTAACGTCATTTAGGACGCGTGAGTTTTAAGTTATAGTCAGTTGCGACCAGTTACTCATCGAGAGAAGACATTCTTCCTTGATGTCACTTCTCAATCTGCGCGGTTTTGGCCTGGGATTGTTTCGATAAAAAAACAAGTCTTTGTTGATTATTTAAAACCAGAGATGACCAGCCCGAAGAAAACAATAAGTAGAGTCAGGCCGGAGAAATTAATCCACAGAATCAGCCCTTAGAAGATGGCGGCCAATCAGGTTGATAGGAGAGAAAAAAAGTAAGAACAAATTTATCATCCTCTCATCCAATCTCCCTCTCGCTATTATATACCCGATGTTAAGGGGTATATAACAATTTCTCTTTGAACTGTGATTGACGCCAATGGTGGTTATTTTGAGTGAAACTTGTTGACAGTAGTGTGATTTCTGTGCTTGTTGAATTTCTTTACAATCCATTATATTTTGTAGTTAACAAGCACTTTTTCTTTTTCCTTATGAAAGTGTCAAATTTATCCCGAACACCATCTATAACACCTCGTTTGACTGCAGCCGCAGTGGCTTAATGTTTGATAATAATATTTAAATCAATTTAACTGATATTTGTTGTTTTTTAATATCTTTTCTAGTAAAGTAAATAAGTAAAGTCGTCGGGGCGGCCTAAAGGCGGTATCAGCCAATCAGCGAGGGAGTCTATCCCCATTTCACTAGCGCTAGACCAAGGAGATTGTTTTTTTTTTGGCAGGTGGGGCGCTCTCAGCTCCTTACTTTACCGCACAGATCCCTGTGCTACTCATACGCTGAGTTGGCGAGGACCGGTATCGAACTAGAAACCATGTGGTTTAAAACTTGAATACTTTCTGGTCAACCCGAATCTATATGAAAGCAGTGAACACATACCCCCCCCCCTGTTATTTTTTTTTATCTAGGTTTTGATTAAAACAATTTCATTCAAAGATTTGATAAAATTGTCACAAAGAAAATGTAATTTCTTATTCAAGCGAAAGAAGACGATTATAATATCATTAAAAATAACATCCGGTATTTCTGCCAACCTCAGCATGAAATTAACTATTAAACAACGATTAACATAAATGAAATTTACGTTTTTACTTACTGGGCGTTCCTGGTTATAAAAACGGCGAAATAAATCAGGTTAATGGATTTCTTTATTGAACTCCATTTAAAAGAGAAATAACGCAAGTTTTGCATAGAAGGATAATTTAAACTTTTGTTATGATGCTATCGCACAGACAAATCGCAAGGTAATATAAAATAAAAGCTGTTAGAATTTCTCTGCTTTGGTTTATGTTTTTTGTTTCTTGCAGATACACCAGCACAGGCTGAATCACTGCTACATAGCTTAGAGGAGGCAGCAAAGAATATAGGCCTCTATGTGAACTCCGGTAAAACAGAGTTCATGAGTCTCAAAAATAAAGGAAACATCTCCACACACAACGGCAAGCCTCTTAAGCCAGTAGAACAATTCACGTACCTAGGTGGTAATATCTCCTCCACAGAGAGCGATGTTAATACACGGATAGCAAAGGCATGGTCAGCCACAAATAATTTATCAGTCATATGGAGGTCCGATCTCCCTGGCAAGCTGAAGCGACAGTTCTTCCAGGCTGTGGTTGTGTCGGTGCTGCTGTATGGCTGCACCACCTGGACCCTAAAAAAGCGTCTTGAGAATAAGCTAGATGGGAGCTGCACAAGAATGCTGCGTGCAGTCTTGAATAAGTCATGGAAACAGCACCCCACAAGGAAACAGCTTACGGTCACCTGCCCCCATCTCACAAACTATCCGAGTGAGACGGACAAGGCATGCAGGACACTGCTGGAGAAGCAGGGATGAACTCATAAGCGACGTTCTCCTGTGGAAGCCAACACATGGACATGCAAGTGTGGGGCGCCCAGCAAGGACCTACATTGACCAGCTATGTGACGATGCTGGCTGCTCCGCAGTAATGAATGATAGGGAAGGTTGGCGAAAGATTGTCATGGATACCGGTGCTGCATGCGCGATATGATGATGATGATGATAGTAAGTAAAGTCGACGGGACGGCCTAAAGTCGGTATCAGCCAGTCAGCGATGGAATCTATCCCCTTTTCTATAGCGCTAGACCAAGGAGATTGTTTTAGCACCTTAGGTAGAGCGCCACACCTACCATCAGCTCCTTACTTTACCGCACAGATCCCTGTGCTACTCATACGCTGAGTTGGTGAGGACCGGTATCGAACTAGGAATCTTTTGGTTTCTAGCCGAACGCTCTACCGACTGAGCTAACCCGGCCCCTATACATAAAAAGCAGTTGGTGTGTTTGTTTTGTTTTGTTTTGTTTTACGGCATATCAACCTCAGTGGGTCATTTAATGCCGGCAAAGCTTTGAAATAAATTCATTCTTAATGCACAATACAATTTTGTTTATAAACACATTTTTCCTATCTAACCCATAAATGGGACTCTAACAGGTACTGCCACTCCGGGTCAGAGTGGATATGGACATAATGGTGATGGAGGAGTAATCCACTTTCCCCAGAGCTCCAGAACTGGAACCTCACCATCACATAGAGTTTAACGTCATTCCCAGGACATGAAGACCCTCAACCACCACCAATCTAGCACCCATATGATAAAAAGAGCTAAGGCTTGCCATAAGCGCAATAGGGTTGGGACAATCATATAGGTGCTAGGGTTTCACGTGACCAACCAATTGATCGGAGGGGACCTCTCCGACCGACCGTCTAGCCTAAGTAGGGACCAAAGTAGAGAGTTTCATGTTATGGACTACTCAGCCAACTGAGTTCCATCCTTAAGCATCAGGGACCATCACCCAGGGCCAACAGGTGGGCCTATTGGGTGAGTGAGCGTCTTACCCCTCTGCAGAGGTGTAGTCGGTATATTCTAAAGCTCCAGCAGACAGGGCTATTTGAACTGCAGATTTCATGTTGTATATTGATAGTTACCATCGATTTTCAGACGGTTAGCGTTGAGACAGATTTTGAATTCGGTGATATCGAAATTCAAAAGAGAGAGAGAACGAGAAAGAAAGAAAGAAAGAAAGAGAGAGAGAGAGAGAGAGAGAGAGAGAGGGGGGGAGGGTAAACGTAAGATCTTTCTTTTTTAAGTTAAATATTCATTGATAAACTTACGCAATTACTGCAGGTATTGTGACATAAAAGTGACGTAGTTTCGGTTGCTGACATTATATTAATATGCGTAAAATACAAGATAATCCAACCTGTATATCAAGAAAGCAGAGGGAGAGAGAGAGAGAGAGAGAGGGGGGGACATCAGTTCGTTATTTTTGTTTTGAAAAATTAATATTAGAAATCAATAATCAAGTAATTATTTATCAAACACGGCAAATAAGAAAGGAAATTGTGACGTTGATTGTAACGTAGTTTTGGTTACAGACAGACAAGTACATAATATCCATTATAATAAGTTACGTCAAATATAAATAATCCTGTATATCAAGAAAGAAGAGAGAGAGAGAGAGAAAGAGAGATAGAGAGAGGGTGTGAGTAAGAGAGAGGGGGTGAGTAAGAGAGAGAGAGAGAGAGAGTGGGTGAGAGTGTGAGAGAGAGAGAGAGGGGAGGTTGGGTGAGGGCGAGTAAGCATAAGATCTTTCTATTTTTATTTTTATTTTAAGAGACATCAATGAAGTGATTGTTGCTATCCTGTTTTCTCTGTGTTTTGCAATTGAGTCAAACTGATAAAACTCATTTGAACTCGCGCCAAAATCATGTCGATAATTCTAACGAATTATCTTTCAAAACATTCCCTTTGTTGAAATATCGACACTTCTAATTGATGTTAGTCTGTGTTCGTGTTATGAATGCGATCACGGCAAATGTTATCAAAATATAATGCGTCTTGCATGAATAAAAAGAGACGATTTCACAGACTTTATTATAAGAGTTGAATTTATTATCTGAAGACTGAACAGAATTTACAGGGAATATAGTTCATGTTTTCATGAGTCACTTAACGTTCTATCTATCTATCTATCTATCTATCTATCTATCTATCTATGTTTGTATTTATCCATCTATCTATCTCTGCCTGTTCATATATATCTATCTGTTCACATCTGTCTATCTATCTATCGGATGTCTGTTCATCTATCGGTTCATATACCCCCTCTCTCTCTCCCTCTCTCTTTCTCTCTCTCTCTCTCTCTCTCTCTCTCTGTCTGTCTGTCTCTGTCTCTGTCTCTGTCTCTCTACATCTATAGTTGCCTGTTCATATCTATCTATACATATATCTGTGTTTATATCTATCTATCTATATATCGATCGATCGATCTCAGTTCATCTCTATTTATCAATCTATCTATCTATTCTGTCTTCTCTCTTTCTCTTTCTCTCTCTCTCTCACACACACACACACTCTCTCTCTATTTTTCTCTATCTATCTATCTATCTATCTCACTCACTCTTTCTCTATCTATCTATCTATCTATCTATCTATCTATTATGCCTGTTTAAATATATTTATCTAAATACCTCAGTCCTTTCATATGTCTCATCTATACATCTGTCTTTCTCTTTCTAAACACACACACACACACACACACACATACACGCACACACACACATCTCTCTCTCTCTCCTCTCTCTCTCTCTCTATATATATATATATATATATATATAATATATATATATATATATATATCCCTCTCTCTCAATCTTCTCTATCTATCTATCTCTGCCTGTTAAAATATATTTATGTAAGTACATCAGTCACTTCATATCTGTCTCTATACATCTCTCTTTCTAAACACACACTCAGACACACACACACACACACACACACACACACACACACACACACACATATGTATAAATATATATGTATATATATATATATATATGTAATATATATATAATATTATATATATATATATATATACATGTGTTTGTGTGTGAGTGTGTGTGTGTGTCTATGTCTGTCTCTATGTGTATGAGTGTGTGTGTGTGTGTGTTCATCGGAGGTGGCAGAGTAGCCTATTTTCGGTATCAACCAAACTGCGTGGGAGTCTATCACCTGATTACAGTCGTTAGTGCATCTATCTAGGAATCGCAAGCCTCAGGGTTCGGTACCAGTCCACAAAAATACAGTAAATGATTAGTGCAGTTTATACTATCTTATCTGTGTGGTAAAACATCTAGCTGCTCTATATGTATGTATGTATACATATCACCTTTTCGGCTTCTCATAATGTGCTGGAAATAAATAGTAAAAATCCACAAACTATATACATGTGTGGGTGGAGGTGCGTGTATATATATATATATATATATAATATAATATATATATATATATATTATATATATATAGGTATATGTAAAACAAATTTTTTTTGCGATGAAACAAAGAAAATACAGTGCTCAATCACAGTTTGTAAGAGCTAATACTGCAACTTATGTGTTACCGAAAAATTTAGAATATTAAAAAACTTGATTTCCTTTAATAATAATAACAATAATAATAATAGAAGTTTAAATAAAAAATCAGAAATCTTCAAACAATGTCCCCATAAAAGAAAATTCTTCCTAAATGCATGGAGGGGAGATACTCAACATCCACCCTGAGAATAAATTCAGCAATTATTTGCAATGATATCCAATATTTCAACAGGAAAAAATGATTCTTCAACAGAGAAACAACACCATCCACCTTTATATTATGTGGGATAAAAACTTAAAAGACTCTACCATATATATTAAAATGGTTTTTTGAAGACATATGCATCCTTGCCAAACGGAATTAATTTAAAAATAAAAAATAAAAAATAAAAATAGAACGTTTTTTTCAAATTTAAAAAAACGCCCTATTTTTTTCAAAGTTAAAAAAAAAGTCCTTTTTTAACGAATAAAGGGAGGCAACTTCGTTGGCATTACTTTCAAAAAAGTTCAAATTTTTTAAAATATAATAACAGCGTCCGTAAAACTAACCGACGTTATTTACAATCCTAAATGGGACATTGAGTAAAGAACTCCAACAAACACCATAGGATCTTACTCCTCAGCCTGATGATTGCCTTTGGCATGAACCGCGGTCGCTGATAATGAACATTGATCTATGAAAACATTGTAAAATAAATAAATATATATATATATATATATATATATATATATATATATATATGATAGATATATATATGGTTCGTAATTTTCTTAGTTTTACGAATTCTTTGTCCTATTTAGAAAAAAAAAAAATCCTTTTCTCGTTTTCTCTCTGACTATTCCATCATCTACAACAAAAAAAAACAAAAAAAACAAAAGAAAACAAAACCACAATAACACCATTTATCAATGTATTTTTTTCTCTGATGAGCATTGAACGAAAAAAAGATCAATTCATTTTAGATTTTAAATCTAATAAGGTTATCCTCACTTTTCTTTTTAAGAAAAAAAAAAATTTACAACATGCATATGCTTTTACGCGTCCTTTTTAAATTCAGTACTGCCAATAAACTTTTATATATATATATATATATATATATATATATATATATATATATTATATTATAGTGGTTTTGAAAATTGCATAGGTGAGAAACTGTCAGTAACCAAGCCCCATCGATTTCATGTCCACGTTACCCTGACTTAGATATACATGCTCTATTCACTATATTGAGCACTATTTACTTATAATTATGGTACACTCACACACACACACACACACCTATAATATATATATATATATATATATATATATATATATATATATATTAGTCATGCACAGACACAGTATTTCGACATTTATATTTCATCAGTGTGGCTCGACTTTTTAACAGCTATTTCTAGCCGGCAGCGAAACACGACAGACGTTTTGTCAGTCAAGCTCCTTACGCTCATGGCCATCGGAAAATGTCAGTCAGGGGTGAACGATTAAGTGGTATATACTTAGGCAGATGTATGTTTTTACAATCACCAGAGAACTCAAGTCTGTAAACAATCGGCGAGTAAATGCCTTACGTTAAACGGTGAAAATTCAATTAATGTCTCCTCTACAGTGCTCTACCAGGATATTGGGAGCATATATATTAGTCATCTGTACATATGTGTGTCTGTGTGTGTGTATGTTTTATATATGACTATGCAATAAAATATAGAGAGAGACAGCCAGATGTGTAGACAGACAGAAAGAGAGTGCGTTAGAAGAAGAAGAAGAAGAAGAAGAAGAAGAAGAAGAAGAAGAAGAAGAAGAAGAAGAAGAACTGAAGAAGAAGAAGAAGAAGAAGAAGAAGAAGAAGAAGAAGAAGAAGAAGAAGAAGAAGAAGAGACAGACAGAGAGACAGAGAGAGAGAGACAGACTGACAGATAGACAGAGGTAGGTCGAGATAGCAAAGATAACAGTATATATTTATGCACACGTGTATGTGTGTACGTGTGTGTGCACGTGTGTCAAACTAATTTAAAGTGTTATACATTATCTTAAATTGCATGTTTCCACACAAATATTTGAAATAGACTCACGCACGAACACAAACATGCGTGTGTAATCGGCATATTTGTGTAGTTCTCTTCTGAATTCTTCAAAGATCTCTTATCGGGGGATCTGTCTTCTTCGTATCGGAGTTTCTCTTTTGAATCGGGCCTGGTAGGGTATCGGATTTCTTCGCTCGGGGTCTCTCTCTCTCTCTCTCTCTCTCTCTTTCTCTCTCTCTCTCTCTCTCTCTCTCTCTCTCTCTCTCTCTCTCTCTCTCTTTCTCTATCTCTCTATCTCTCTCTCTCTCTCTCTCTCTCTCTCTTTGGTTTTGTGTGTATTTAGAAATTGTTTTCGCTGTCAAATTTTAAGGGCCTGTGGTAGAACTTTATTGACTCACATATACACGGTCTCACATATACGCAAACACATACATACATACATGGACTCACATACACATACTCACACACACACACAAACGCATACATAAATGGATGGACTCACACACTCCCACACTCTGTCACACACAAAAACACAAAGATATACAAACATACATTGACACACATACACACACATACACACACACACACAAACACAAGAATTCACAAATACACTGTGGTCTCTGAAACATACAGACAGCTGCAGATTAGAATACAGCTAAATGTATTTATCATCAATATATTAATATCTTAGTAGTTATTTACCTTTCTATCTACCTACCTACCAAGGAAATTATGGTGGGCGTAACGAGTAAAAAGAATTATCATTCTTATATATCCCAAAAGGAAAAAAACATTGAAAATAAAACAACGATCGACAGAATGCCTGTCTTCTAACATTCTTTCTTTCTAAAATATGTCTATATAATAATAGTACATTGTTACAAAGTAAGTATCACATTATTTACTTAGTAAACCAAATTAATACAAATAATTTACAGCTATATTGTAACGTAGCTTGACCCAGTTTAAGTAAGACATATATTCATTTCTATTGTATTGTTATATACTTATCTGGATCTGGGTATCTGCTATCCTGAATAGGAGTATCTGGGTAGCAGTGTCTGTTGTTGAGTTTGTATTTTCTCCGTTCGGGTCTGAAACAACTTGGATCCTATTGGGTTCTTTTTTTTTCTTTGCGTCCGTTGACAGTTCTTAATAACGAACACAAGACGTTGTTATTTTCTTATTTTCAGAGCTCTTTATTTTATTTCAAACCCAAGTTGAAGATTTTAGTCTGAAACCGAGATACCGCCATTGCAATGTGTTTACCTGTAATGTGTGTATAGAGAGTGTATGTGGAATTTGAAAGATTTCAGAAAAAAAGAATTATGGAATTTACTTAAGCGTGTGAATGATGATTGGTTTTGGCTTCTGATTGGTCGATGAGTGCCAACAGTGCAAAGAATGAAAGAAAGCGTGAAAGGTTTGGGAGTCTAGTGTAGGTGTATCGGTTTTTAAATAAACCAATAAAACCAGAGAGGGATAGTACCCTAACAGGTTTAGAGTGAACCTTGGCGCAATGGCGATGAAAGAGAACTCAACACTCTTCAGATCTCTGAAACTGTAGCCTCACCATTAAATTCAGTTTAATTTCATACCCAGGACAGCCATTCTTTTTGGCCAATATTTTCAGGACATCATTAACCGATGCAGTTTATTATTATACCCAAGTAACCCCTTTTTGTGGAGGAGGGCTTACCCTACTGCAGGAGATCCAGCCAGCATAGTCTAACACTCGCCGACATGGAAACGTCTACTCGTTCTGTCAAATGTGAAATAGGTAAATATATTACAGATTATTCCTTTGTTGTACCGATTTTGAAACGAACCAATAAAACCTGTGAATGAATAACAATATTTGTATTAGACGTTGCTGGCTCTAAAAACAACATAATAAAAATGTATCATTAAGAGTTATGCTAGAGTAAGTTATATTATGTGATAATCATAGTTAAGTTGTTTTCGTTTGCATAGGAAAGTTTTTCTTTCTTTGTAAATGTCTCGTCTCTAAAAATATGGTTACCTCACATAATCAATATAATGTCTACCAATACAATTGATTTCTGTATCATATATCGATTAAAGTGTTTATTCATCTCATCGTTCTAAGAAACAAGTGGCTAACATGCTGAATAGTGATAAGCGAGTTCGAACTGCCCGTAGTGTAATGGTTGTTGTCAAAGAAAATGGACACGGTGATACGAGTTCAAATCCTGGACGAGGCTGGTTGCATTTCATATAGCACTAATACACTTGAGAAAGTTAAGAATCCAATTATTCTCCCTCTATGTTACGCTGAAAGCACTGATTTTGCAACATTACTAATGTTTAGTAATGAGCTTGTTCAATATTCAATTTGGTGACCCCTTGAGCAACAGCAGGTACTATATGTAACCTGAGTACTTTATTTATCAAAAATATCTAGATTTGGCAATTAATAGCTCGAAATGGGTTGATATGACGTAAAATAAAACAACCAACCAACCAACCAACCAGCCAGAGAGAATGCTAGGCATTCGAGTGGAAATTATGAAGCCTTAACTCGTGCATACACAAGTAAAATCCTTACTTGGGAAATGTTGGCAATCTTCTATTCTCTTGACTTAAAAAAGACAGGTTATTGTTGATGGTGTTTTACGGCATGTCAATCCATTGGGTTATTTTATGCCGAATATGTTTTTGCTTTATTCATTCTTGATGGGTATTCAT
>CM042147.1:16533504-16536004 GCA_023376005.1 Doryteuthis pealeii | reverse complement strand
GCGCCTTAGCTTGAAAAGTTTAATTCGTCCATGCAACAGCCTTGATCTAACACACTTTTGACCAATGCTTATAGATCATCATCAGGTCACGGATATCCATGACAATCTCTCTCCATCCGTCCCTATCGCTCATCATTCTCGGGAGGTCCTCTGTGCAGCATCCTGTATCCGCACAGAGCTGATCAATGTACGTCTTTGCTGGTCGGCCCACACTGGCGTGTCCATGTTCTGACTTCCACAGGAGGACGTCGTTTATGAGTTCGTCCTTGCTTCTACAGCAGTGTCCTGCGTGTCTTGTCCGTCTTACTCGGATGGTTTGGGTGATATGTGGCAGGTGGCCGTATAGCTGTTTTCTCATAGGGTGTTGTTTCCACGTCTTGATCAGGATCACCCGCAGCATTCTTGTGCAGCTCCCATCCAGTTTATACTCTAGTCGCTTCGTTAGGGTCCAGGTGGTGCAGCCGTACAGCAGTACTGACACGACAACGGCCTGGAAGAACTGTCTCTTTAACTTGTCTGTGAGATTGGATTTCCATATGACCGATAATTTATTAATAGCGGCCCATGCGGCTTATAGATAGAATGAGGAAAGGATAAGAAAACAACTTGAATAGTTTAAAATAACAGTGATATTACTTTCACACACACACACGCACACACAAATACACTCACACACTATATATTTGCTCTCTGTGTCCTTTTATCAAGCCCCTCCCCAGCGGCTGAATGTAACCCATGGTCATTTTTATGTGCAATCGAAAGGCACGCCGATAAACGGTCAAGGGCAGGGCTAAAAATCCTTGCTCTTCATCGCTATTCCTATTTGAGTGGAGCCTCAGGCATCAGGAAATAAATGTTACTCTTGCCATTTTAAACGAAGAGTCAGGTACCCCCCCCCCTAAGGGATACTCTGAAGCCAAGCACTTCAAATCGGCAAGAAACCCAATCGATTTATTCACTCGGACATCAGCACATACAGCCTGGGACGAGGATTTTAACTGATAAATACATACATATGTATATATGTAAAGGCGATGTAGTGTGTTCCATCCGTTTTATAAGTTGTGTTAAAATATAGGATAATTTTAGAAACTCAGATTTTTTTGGGGGGGGGGTGTCATGGCAGCCTTAAGAAATGAGTAATTTAATGAATGTTCGGTATTCTGATTTAATAAAGACATATTACCTTTTTAACTTGGTATTTATTGCAGATTTCAGAAAGTACTTTGTATATGTAAAAACAAAATGTCCATTAGTTGGTTGGAAAAAGTAATCTTTTTCTAAAATCTCTTCGAATTATAAACAGACTAGCAGACCTTAAGAACTAGTGCTAAATACTTCAATATGTAACAACTATAATAATCTTGATTTAACTCTCTCTCCCTTTTTTTTCGTTCTTTCGTTCTTTTCACTTTGTTTGATTGAATGATTTTCTTTATCACCCTCTCTCTCCCCCCCTCTCTCTCTCTCTCTCTCTCTCTCCTCTCTCTCTCTCTCTCACACACACACTCACTCACTCACTCTCTTTCATACTGTCTTTCTTTCTTGTTATATTTTGACTGTGAGGCATGTCCTTTTTCTTCCCTTTCTTTATTTATGATAAAAATCGAATGGTCTATTATTTAGCTCCGGTGTCGATACTCATAAGAAATATGAATTCGTCAGATAAGCAACACCAGATAATTAGTGTTTGCATTTCATCTTGGACGATTTTGACGTTCCCATTTTTAACCAGAGGGTATTGCAAGATGATAAATGTTGTACTTTTAAGGAACACTCGTACTGATATATAGAAGATTGGAATGTTTGCTATGAAGGTGTTGTTAAAATGTTGGATAATTTTAGAAACTACAGACTGATGTTTATTATAATAGCATTATGCAATCAGTAATTCAATGAATGTTAGGTATTTTGATTTAATAAAGAAATATTACCGGAATATGTAAAAAAAGATATGTTCATTGGTTGGTTGGAAATAGAAAACGTCATCTAAAATCTCTTCGAATAATAAACAAACTAGAAGGGGTTACCTAGGGTCGCCTAGGTAGAGAGGGGGATGAAACCCTGGTATATTGATTTTTTTTACTTTTAAGGATGATGGACATTTTTAAGTAGAATTTCAATGCTATTTCTATGTATATTTTTATCTTTAAATATCTTTGAATATAAATCAAATTTTCATAATACATGCACCAACAGCAAGAACTGGATATATTTTGATGTGTATATATATTTACTTTGTCTAAGTTGTTTTGTTTTCTTAGTTTCATCCGGACAGACACACATACATACACACAAGTGCGCTTCTATATTTTTAAATATTTTTGAATCTAAATCAAATCTCTATTATTTTCAACGAAAATACAGATCTTGTGATAGTAAATGTGTATATATATTTACTTTCTTGTCATTGATTTATTTTCGTTGTTTTATCAGGATATACATACATACATACATACATACATACAACTGCCGTTTATTTAAGTTTAGATATAGGCCA
>CM042147.1:16503504-16528504 GCA_023376005.1 Doryteuthis pealeii | reverse complement strand
AAGGAAATTCTGAATTCAAGCCTGTTAAACTCCGCTTAAGAAATTGACCTTGTGTCGCATCCTGCTCGTGTGAAGGGGTTGGTATATATATATATATATATATATATAATATATATATAAAGGGAAGTTGAGGTGTATGTATGTATATATTATGTCCGAATGAAACTACGAAATAAAACAAGTAACGACAAAGCAAATATATGCATATATAAAATATCACCAATTCTTGCTTTTAGTGCAAAAATTATGAAGATTCGAATTTTATGCGATACATGCGTTGTAAGTGCCTTCAAGTAAAAATTTAATATATACTTTATTCAGCAACGTTTCTAAATAAACAAACATCCAAAAATCTTATTCACTTCGCCGAAGGGCATTCGGTCTGTTTGTTGTTATTATTCTCTCAATAACGCCCCCTTACATATTATGGTATAGGCGTGTAGTATCGCTTGACAAGCTGAATTTCGCTAGGATGGTCAGCTGTGAACTGTGGCCGAGGCGATAAAAGTGTTTCACTAGTGTTTCACTGTGTCTGCTGAAGTCCCGGTTTCGATTTCTGTCGGAGGGAAATTGTTAGTATATACCGCTGATGAGACTTAATAAAGTCGAAACAGTCTGTACGGTATTCTACACATCGAGCCATCCTTTGCTGGGATTACACTTGTCAAGTTCATTTTCTATAAGAGAAAGTATCGAATTTTATGCGATACATGCGTTGTAAGTGCCTTCAAGTAAAAATTTAATATATAATATATATATATTTCTTTTGTCCAAAGAAAATGTCCCTGAGTTCAAAGGTTTTCGAGTTCAACAAGAAACATCGGACTGTACATCGGCTGAGACATTGTGTATATAACAATAAAGTTGAGGACAATAGTAAAAAAAAATCCAAATACTACAAATTATCAAGCACGGTCTAAAAAATTTAGACAAGTAACTTTCCATATATAAGTTGTGTATATAACAATAAAGATGAGGTCAACAGTCCGAATAATCCAGATAATACAAATTATCAAGCCACATCTAAAAAATCTAGACGAAAAACTTTCTGTTTATAAGTTCATGGTGCTGCGCCAGGGTGGCTTCAGACATGAGCGAACTGTTCATGTCTGAAGTCACCCTGGCGCAACACCATGAAGCCAACAGGTCCAGAAAAAAGCAGCGGTAACAAAACACCAGCACATCAACATCTTCAGGGACATCCTTTACATGTGATATCTCTGGTCAAGAATATTTTTCAAACATTGAACTTCACAGTCACAAGAGGTGCTGTAACTTCAGGGGCACAAAAACTATACTATAGTCTTCCGAGACTGCAATGCCAACGATATAGCAATAAAGATAAGATCAACAGTACGAATAATACAAATAATACAAATTATCAAGCCACATCTAAAAGAAATTCAGACAAATAAGTGACTCCAAGGTTAGATTTGTTATGGCACGTACGTAAAATGTAAGTAAGTAAAGTAAAATCGTCGGGGCGGCCTAAAGTCGGTATCAGCCAATCAGTGAGGGAGTCTATCCCCTTTTCAATAGCGCTAGACCAAGGAGATTATTTTAGCGTACGAGGTGGAGCGCCACACCTACCATCAGCTCCTTACTTTACCGCACAGATCCCTGTGCTACTCATACGCTGAGTTGGCGAGGACCGGAATCGAACTAGGAACCATGTGGTTTCTAGCCGAAATTTCGTTTGAGGGAAAATTTAGCCGATCCCGCCCCCACCTTTTAAAAAAAAAAAAAATAAGAATATCAAGTCTAGTAAAAAGTCTGACTCTATGATGTGTTCATTTGCAACAATTTATGGTAATTTTCTTGTAATTAAATGAAGATTCTTTACATTTTATTTCATGTAACTATGAACCAATATCCAATATGGCGTAGTTTTGCAAAAATCTATTTGCTTGGCACCATACACTGATTTCTTTTTTATTCCTTAAAGCTACACTGGAGTTACCAAAATATCTAACTAATTTTCTGACATTAATTCCATACCCAGAGATTTCTTGGATTGCCCGGTACTCAGCAAAATTCTGCCCAAAAGCTGATAGAAATTTTCCCACCAGAGAATTGGCAGAAGAACTTCTGCGGGTGCCAAAATAGTTCGTTATATTTAGCAGAGTCCTTAACGGGCAAATAACTTTCTTTGTAGACGGAGGTTACTTGATCGAATAAACTTTGCAGTTCTGTGTGTGCAAACAAGCATAGAAAAGAAACGCTCAAACGAACAGGCACGCATGCGCAAACACATTAATATTAATGTTCTGCACTTTCTCTCTTACTTACTTACTCTCTCTCTCTCTCTCTCTCTCTCTCTATCTATCTATCTATCTATCTGACTCTCTCTCTCTCTCTCACTGAGTCTCTCTCTCTGACTCTCTCTCTCTCTTGACTGTCTTACTCTCTCTCTCTCTCTCTTACTGTCTCTCCCTCTCTCACCGAGTCTCTATCTATCTCTCTATCTCTCTGACTGTCTGACTTTTCCTCTCTCTCTCTCTCTCTCTCTTCTCTTTCTCTATCACACACACACACACACTGAGTATCTCTCTCTTTCTGACTCTCTCTCTCTCTCACCCTCTATCTATCTATCTGACTCTCTGACACACACACACGCACAACTCTCTCTCTCTCTGGCTCTTTCACTGGGTCTCTCTCTCTCTCTCTCTCTCTCTCTATCTATCTATCTACTCTCTCTCTCTCTCTCTCTCTCTCTCTCTCTATGACTCTCACTGAGTCTCTCTCTCTCTGACTCTTTCTCTCTCTTTCTCTCTGACTGTATAACTCAATCTCTTTACTGTCTCTCCCTCTCTCACTGAGTCTCTATCTATCTATCTCTCTATCTCTCTGACTGGCTCTCTCTCTCTCTCTCTCTCTCTCTCTGACTGTCTGAGTCTCTCTCTCTCTCTCTCACACACACACTGAGTCTCTCTCTCTCTCCACACCACACACACTGAGTCTCTCTCTCTTTCTCTCTCTCTCTCTCTCTCTCTCTCTCTCTCTCTCTGACTCTCCCTCTCTCTCAATCTATTTATCTATCTGACTCTCTGACACACAAACACACACACACACTTTCTCTCTCTTTCTCTTCTCTCTCCCTCTCTCTCCCTCTCTCTCTCTCTCTCTCTCTCTCTGTTACTCTTTCACTGAGTGTTTCTTTCTTTCTCTCTCTCTCTCTATCTCTCTCTCTCTCTGACCCCTCTCTCTTTCTCTATCTATCTATTTATCATCTGACTCTCGGACACCCCCCTCTCTCTCTCTCTCTCTCTCTCTCTCTCTCTTTCTTTCTTTTCTCTTTCTTTCTCTCTTTCGCTTCGTAAAAATATATTTCCGATTTTTAGAAATTGATCATGCTTCGATAAATTCTCAATCTCTGGTAGACAGTATTGAATTTTCTCTGAATGCAACATTTTAATTTAAAGAGAAAATAGGTTAGGAGGTAACGAGTAAATTATTTCAATTTCTGTCTTCTTAATTGGCTTTTTATAATATCGCAATATTCCTCAAGTCACCAGAAAAAAACTCCATTAAACCAATGGCGTAAAATTGCCCGCCTGTCATAGAGCTGTTTAGTGGTGTAGATATTACATAATGGATAGGTAACCTATGTACAGTAAGTGTAGCGTATATTTAAAATAACGGTTAATGAAAAAATACCGGGAGTGTGAGTGACACGATGTTTTGACCTATCTTCTGGAAAATCAGTTTTTGGCTAAGCGTTGAGCGGAACGGAGCGTAATAGCAGTGTTCTGTTCTGTTAGCCAAGTTCTAGCACGTGTGTTTGTTGGTTTGGGTTTAATGAAAATATAATATGAGCTGGAACAAAAAAAAGGAGTCTTAATCAAGAACAAAATAACAGCACAGGACATCCCATAGATCGACAGATCCAGAATAACAAAAGATCCAGCTAAGATACCAGTCCAGGCCAGCCAGATAGCAGAGGCTCGACTAATAGACAGATCCAGCCCAAGCTAAGAATGGAAGACAGAAAGATAGAAGAAACAGAAGCTAAGTATCCAAGAAAATAAGATAAGTGGGCTGAACTTGCACAAAGGTGTCAAAATTAGGGTGACCCAGAAAAAACAGAACCCAAATTATTTATTTATTTTCCCATTAAACTAACCCTAAATCCCAACCCCAACCCTAACCCTAACATCTAAGTCAAAGCCTAACCCCTAACCCTAACCCTAAACTCCGCTAATTAAATTTAACAGTTTTATTACAAAGTGTGTGGGTTCTGATTTTTTCTGGGTCACCCTAATTTTGACACCTTTGTGCAAGTTTAGCCGATAAGTGTACCTGTATACAATCACAGGTATACAGGTTAGGGTAGGTCAATTTTACACTTTTTGAAAAAATCAAATTACAAGAAACACCGAAAGTTGTGTGTTGGTCCATTAAGAACTGATACTAATAACTGGATTTTGAACTTGTACCAATTTTTGAGGAAATGACATCAAAGATCGTAGACAAACATGCAGTGCACATTATATTTTGGTTTCGCAATAAGTGTTGTATACTTTTATTTTTACTTTCTTACTTCTATTCTTCTAGCGTCTCTTCTAGCGTCTGGACTTCGTCTTGGGGACTTCCTATCTGGTCTTCCATTGGGCATTTCTCTTTATCAGAAGCCCTGTGTCATTGGTAGTTTTTAGATAATAACACAAGACTTTGATTTAACTTAGATCATATTTTATTTCGAAATCCCCATCAGACTACCTGCGCAGATTGAGTCGGCAGGGTGCATAACACGACTGACCACCGTTGTGGCTTGGCCGATCTGAATTAAAACTCTCTCTAATCTAAACCGGAAGAGGGTCTTCTCCACCGATTCTCACGGTATCCACCGGAAGGAGGATCAGGACTGAGGTCAAGCCTTGTCATTCAATCCTTCAAGGCCACCGGCTGAACTTATAACAGCCATTTTGGTTTCTACACTACTTTACATAAGTATTAGGAATCTAATAATTATGTAACATAAGGAGGGGGGAAATATTTTTAACTTAGTTATAATTTCGTCATTTAATTTCATTTATATAAAATGAAATGACTACATTCCTTGCTTTAAATATTGAAATTGTTAGATTTTGCTGATCAATGATTTTGGCCAAATGTTGCAAAACCGAGAAATTTTCAGTGCATTTTTGTCTAAGAGATTTGATGACATTTCCTCAAAAATTGCTACAATTTCAAGATCTAATTGTTAGTATCAGTACTTAATAGACAAATGCACAACTTTCGTTTTTTCATGTAATTTGATATTTTTAAAAATAAAAAAAATCGACCCACGCTAAAACAGGTATACTATATATGAAGAAAGTAAGAAGAGATAACAGTGATAACTTAACTACCCATAACTATCAAAGAAATACGAGATAAGTACGCGTCAATTTTAGAATGTGTAAGCAACATAAACTGTTTTTGTAATTCAATGGGAGATACACTATTGAGTGATCGATGGGTTGATTTTAACGTCATATCAACCCGTCTACGCGCCCTATCGGCTGGGGCTGTAAAATACGCTGATTGCACACCTGGGTATAATTTACACCCAATGGGACCACCTATTGGCCGTGGGTGGCAATCTGTGATGCTTAAGGATGGAATCCTGGTAGCTGAGTAGTTCAACTTTCCACTTTGGCCTTTACTTAGGCTAGACGACCGGTCGGAGAGGCATCCTCCAACCAATCGGCTTGTCACTTAAAACCCTAACACCTATATCATTGTCCCAACTCTGTTGTTCTGACGGCAAGCCATAACCCTTTTTAGATATATTAAGGCTCCCGAATTCGACAAAAAGTTTCCCGTGTTGGACAAACAAATATTGAAGAGGTCTGGAGGGAACATCGGCCGAAATGTTTGGTATATAATAGTAAAGATGAGGATAACTGTCAGAAAAATCTAAATTATACAAATTATCAAGACGCATCTTAAAAGATCAGATGAATAAAAGACCCAAGTTATGCTAAAATGTGGTTGTTGAGGGACTTAGTGTCCTGGGTAGGATGTTAAACACTGAGCTCTGGGGAATGTGGAGTACCCCTTCATCACCATTACTCCCAGGTCCACTCTGACCCTGAGTGACAGAACCGGTTAGGGTCTCATCTATGGGTTAGATAGAAAAAAAATTGAATTTAAAAAAATGGTGAATATCCATCAAGAATGAATAAAACAAAACGTCTTCGGCATAAAATAACCCAACAACGGTTGACATGCCGTAAAATCCAACCAACCAGCCCAGAGAAGAGAGTAATAAACTAATAAATAAAAGTTTAGTCAGAAATTTTGAGAAGATCACCAGATATTCGAGTAGCGTTTGTATATTTCTTTCCGTTTTAAAAATTATATGGTTACAATCCGAAAGGTGGAGCTGCAAGCTGCTTTTTCAATTTTAAATGTTTAGATTTTCTCTCGAGATTCGCTTCCGGCGATATAATACTCAGATTTGAACACTCACTGTGAGCGACGGTGAAAAACTCGCACCTGATAATTTGCAAGGATTTTCGCGTGTCGTGTCCGCAAGATCAAATTACAGTTGTTGAGAAATACAGGCTGACGGGGAGGGGGGGGTCAACCTAAAAAGTAAAATAAAAATAATTCATCAAATGTCATGTATGTTTGCTTTTTTTTGGAGACATAAAATTTTTACAACATTTATTCAAAAGTAAATGCACTCAATTTAACCCTTTCTCTACCGTGTGACATACCAAGGGTCAGATTAGTTCAGTGGATTAACCCCTAAACCCATCGTCAAGTTGGTTTAGCAGTTTGATTGTTGTACTGATTGATTTTAACGGCATGTCAACCCGTCAAGGTAATTTTATGCATAAAGGTTAGGGAAATGCTTAGATTAATATTTACACTAGCAGGGCCTGTGGATATACCATAGTATGATATTTTAATCATTACAATGTTCGATATGTTTACTTAAGAGCTATTGTATAATAGACAAAAATACGTAAAAATATAATGATCTTCATTTAACTCTCTCACTCTTTTTATATTTCTGTCTTCCTATTCATCTTTTCTTTGTGTTCGATTGAAACATATTAGCGTTATCGCTTCGGCACACTCACCTCATCTCTGTATCGTTCGTCTACTCACTTTCTTTATTTCTTTTTGATTATATTTTTCTGTGTAGAATGCACTTTTTCTTCCCTTTCGTTCTTTATAATAAAACGGAATGCTGTAATATTTAGTTGAGCTGATGATACTCATGATAAATAAGAATTCGGTAGATAAGCAACACCAGATAATCAGTTTTTGCATTTCATCTTGGACGAATTGGACGGTCTCATTTTTAACCAGAGGGTATTGCATGATGATAACGGTCGTACATTTAAGGTTTTGTGTAGCTGTTTCTTAAGATTGTTTTTGTAAAAAAAATTCGAGTTGACCTGGGAGTAATAGCAATATAGGGGTATTTCATAATCCTCAATTCTCCAGAAGTTGAGCCTCCCCATCAGATGCAGATTTTTGCCAAGATACCCCCTTTACACTGACTGTATCCCTTTGCAAGGGATACAGTCAGTGTTTTTCTCGGTTCCGCCAACAGAGAGCAATAGAGTTTGCTATGTTGCATGGGCAGCTACCTACTACTCTGAATCAGACTGTCACGTGACACAAATCTGACCAAAAAACGCACTTATGATAATAGAATCCGAGAATCCGTCGATCAGAGTTCCAATTCAGGAATAGGTTGTTTGCATTTCCCATCTCGCTTATACCCTTAGGAAAGGTATGGATCCTACTATTCTCCCCCAACTAAGGGTAAATAGCAAGACAGACTGTGCTCTTTAACCCTAGCTAGGTAACCAGTGTAGGAGAAGGAAAACTTTGAATTCAAGCCTGTTAAACTCCGCTTAAGAGATCGGGCTTGTTTCACATCCTACTCGTGTGGAGGGGTAGTCGATAATAATTTTGTAATAATAATGATAATAATAATGTTGAGAAATTTTGGTATATAGGGTGTGTGATGAATGCCCGCTCCTACTTATAGACCACAATCATGTGATCAACCTCTTGGCCAATCACTGGCAGTACTCTGAGGTTGATATTATACTTAACCGATCTTACTGGCCATAAATACGTTGACTTTCATTGACAACGGATATAGGGATTAAATAACTGGACCTTTACCAATTCGCAGGATTGGACTTCTAGGCTCATCAAAGGATTCCATAACTCAGGACTTATTATAAGCCCTTTTCAACTGGCCAAGAATGGTATTTAAAAACTTTACAAGTATCCCTAGTAAATGTGGGGGGAATTGTAAAAGCAAAACGAGTCGAACTCGAAAGGAATAAAATGATCATAAACAAAAGGGAAATAGAACAGTAATGT
Organism: Doryteuthis pealeii; assembly: GCA_023376005.1. Lineage (NCBI taxonomy): Eukaryota > Metazoa > Mollusca > Cephalopoda > Myopsida > Loliginidae > Doryteuthis > Doryteuthis pealeii. Next base: position 16,520,161 of record CM042147.1, on the reverse strand, counting down.
ATAAGAGATCATATCTGGAGGGGGAAAATGAATGCTGCAATCTCTGGGATTGAAGTCCAATTCATAGACGAGACACACATCAAGATGCCATTAAAATGTGACAGAACAACACCAATTTCTACACCTTCTTCCCTCTTTTTTTCTTTTATTTTGGGAATATCACTGATTGTATCTTATACAATTTAGCTTTGCTTCATTTATGAGGAGGTCGAGTTTGGTTTTTCTGTAATGATAAAGTATATATATATATGTATATTGCCTGGTAGATTGATGAGATTTATACCCAACATTAATGTACAAAAAGACGACAGAATCAAATTGATGTTTCTATTTTTGAATTACAGATAACGGCAATGCTTCTACACTAGCAGAACCTGTGGATATACCACAGTATGATAATTCAATTCTTACAACGTTTCATATGTCTACTTATGAGCTATTGCTAAATAGTTTAATAAAGTATAATAATCTTGATTTAATTCTCTTTCACTCTTTTCTCTCTCTCTCTCTCTCTCTCTCTCTCTCTCTCTCTCTGTCTTCAGTTTGAATATTCTGAAACCTCAGCCGACAGTGCAGTTTTAATACAAGACTTTTCGGCTTCAGAGAAGGAATTTTCAAATATTTGAGTAAAATATTCAAATCTAACATGCTAAAGTTCACATCTGAAAGTAGAATTTTCAAATCTAAGAAGATTTTCATATAGAAGGGTAGCCGTTTTAATTCTTGGAGGATAACTCTAAATATATATTTACCGCCCCCTCCACATGAACAGGATGTGACACGAGATAAATTTATTAAATAGAGTTTAACAGGTTTGATTTCAGAGTTTTCCTTCTCCTAGACTGGTTGCCTAACCAAGCGTAAAGAGTTCACTCTTGCCCTAGGATTTACCCATAGCAAGAGGGAGAGTAGATGGATTCATACCTTTTCAAGTGTATTAGCGATATGTGAAATGAAACAACCTGGTTTAGGATTTGAGATCAGGTGGACGGGCCCATTTACCCCGACTCCAAGCATTACATCATGCGCCATGAGGGAGCGTTGAAACATATCGTCGTTGCAAACTTCCTACACCACGTCCGAACGTTTCTGACATCTATACACTTCTGTTAATTGCTGATTAATTTCAGTGGATTTAATGCCTGTTGTGTCTTAATTGGAGGAAATTCAAATCTATGGAGAGGGGTTTACGCAACAAAAAAGGAATGACATTCTATGAGATCTCTGAATAATTCTAACCGAAGAAGACCGAAGTTTGTAACGTCCAAAACGTGTAATAATTGAGAACAGCAAAGATATCGATGTGTAAAATAGAAACTTGATTCGTGGTTCTGTGACTTTTACTATTCAAAACACCTGACTCACATGGGTCATTTAATACGATGTTTCCTACACGGAAGGGGCATCTTGCCATTTCAAGATTTAATGCTGAACTTAATTGAGTATTCTTTATTGATTCGGAACTTGATATTGTCATTTGTGAGTGTTACAAATATACAAGTGTATTTAAAAAAGTAATGAGACTGAAACTGTATTTACCAAGACAGAAATGAACATCGAATGAAACATTAATTTTCTTCGGAACTGTTCTCTTAGCATTGAAGATCGTTCAGCCAGTTATCCATGTGTCCGAAGTTCCTCCTTTGATAGGGTATAACACTGTTCCATTATATTTCATTTAATGTCTTACATGAACACAAATCTTATTCTTGGAATCAATTTTGAATTTACGAATCGATAAAATATTCCATAGAACATAGTTTTATTACTGAGATTAAGCGAGGAAGACCGAAGATTGTATCGTCCGAAATGCTACAATGAATGAGAACAAAGATGGCAATTTGTTAAATGGAATCTTGATTCCTAGTTTGCCTGAACATTGGTTTCCCAATTCTAAGGCCCTAAGTTCGAATCACGCCTTTCCTTATTTTCAAAACAAATTTGCTATAGTTCACTTGTTTATTAATGTATATCTGTGATTTGACAGAGCCGGCGTCTGGAAATATTTCTAGAGCTCAGTTCCGAACAATGTTGTATGGATGATCGGCGGTTTATAATGATAAAAGTCTCTCTTTTTATGTGTTATATTGTTCAAGTGTCTGTTTGGGTGTTTTGTCCAAGAAAATAACGTAGACAGATACAATTTGACCACAAGGTTTGCCAGAACTATGCTGACTATAGTGTTAGGCCGCTTTAGGGGCCACGGTTCTGAATCTGTGCACAGATTTTACTTCGAAAGTATTTCCTGGGTTGTTATAACCACTTGGCGATGTAAGTCAATTTTTAAAAAAATAGCTAATTATTGGTTATTATTTTGTTAAACTGTCGAAGGAAAATTTGGAAGATGAAAGATAAAGTTTAAAAAGATTACTGACACAATAGATACCCTAAGGTGCTTTAATAATGTATCAGCTAAAATGTTATATCTGGAACAAGAAATATGAAAATACTAGACGGAAAAATTGTGATATACTGAACATAATTAATTTAGGCAGTTCAGTAAAATGGTTTATGACACATTTTTGGCCGTAGATTTCATATTTCCTTGCGGCTTTATTTTAAATCTGGAAGGAGAATTGTCTTTTACTTGGCAAATATATTCATTTTTATTCAACTGGCAGCAAAAGGTTCTTTAATCAAAACTCAACGGACAGTCGTATTAGTCTTCTATTATTTTCCATCTGACTTCACACTTCGTTCGAACTTCTGATTATATCAACTGCCCTTGGAATAAGAGACAGTTTCATATTTAATATTGAGGCATTAGATAGTGAAATGAAAACTAACCTCACGTCTAGTGTGGTGTCACTTCTTTCTGCTTTCCGTTCGACTGAATATCAGTGTAGATAAATGAGTGGCAGTCGAGTTACTCGTCTTGGTGATTCCAGTCGAGCTCATTGTGAATGACACATAGTGCTTGGTAGATGTTACGGTTCAAGTAAACAGAGGTTTCTTTCTTCAATATCAATCTGATATTCACGTAAAACTAGTGGTTTCTATCACCCCTTCAAGAACAGTTCATTACAACTCACACACACACACACAATCTCTCTCTCTCTCTCTCCTCTCTCTCTCTCTCTCTCTCTCTTTCCACACACATGCACATTATATATATATATATATATATATATATATATATATATATATAATCCAAAGTCCAGAGAAGAAATCTTCCTTACAACATAGGAGTTTTTTTTTAAAACCTGTCGCAGATTGAGAGCTCAATGTGAGCTCTTATTGTTAGAGTCACAGAGCAAATTTATATTTAAATAAATAACAAAAGACTTAGAGATTTTGCTTTATAGCCAATTTCGGGGAGCTTAGACAAAGTGTCTAATTCTCCGAGCTCATCAGATGCGAATGATGAGTTCTTTATTACTTAAAAAAATATTTTTTATTACTTTAAAAAAAAATTCTTTATTACTTAAAAAAAATCATTATTGCTTTAAAAAAATGTTTTCAAATGCCTTAAAAGTAATAAAGAATTCATAATTCGCATCTGATGAGCTGGGAGAATTAGACACTCCCCGAAATAGGCTATAACGCAAAATCTATAAGTCTATTGTTATTTCTTTACTTACATATACTAGCAAATATATGCACCCTCCGGTGTAAGTATTTAAGTTTTGATATAATAAAAATTCATATTAAATTAGAAAGGCTAATGAAACTGACTAAGAATGCAGATAAAAAGATCTGCAACAGAGGGGTATAATCGAAAAATAGAACAACTTTGAAACTAACTATTCCATCATTTTCCATTACTCCCCTCTTTCATTGGTAACTTTTCCTAATTTAACTATTTAGTTAAAATAGGAAGTAAAGGATAATATTAGTTATTTCTTCTTGTAAATAAATTTCTTTTAAGATTTATCCACGAGATTTTTGTTTATATTTCTTAAGATAAAACCAAACAATTAGAAATCAATAATACGTAGCATATATTTATTAAAATCAATTTTTTAAGATCAATATGCAAATTAGCCTACCCATTCACACTGTAAACCACTATTTTGTTGTATATATAAATAGAATTGCGTATTATTAGTATGTAGATATGGTCAACAGTCTTAATAATGTAAAACAATTTATTATTCATTGAGGTTTAAATAAAAATAAAATCATGGAGAATGTGATGTATATAACTAAGGGAACTGTGAATTGAGTAGTAATATAGTTTCGGTTACAGACAGACAAACACACAATCTCCATTATAATAAGATATATATATATATATTGTTCGGATAAGTTCTTTTATTTGTTTTGTTTACCAGGATTTACTTTAGAATAAAAAGCAAAACAAGCAAACAGGTTATGTAAATACCTGTTTCAGGACTTGTGTCCCATCTTAGTTAAACTTAAATAAATACCTATATATATATATATATATATATAATATATATTATATATATATATATATATATATATATTGACATCTCTAAACTTTGATAGTTTTCCTAATCTAATGTGAACGGAAGACGTACAAGAGGGGATAATAAAAACTAAACACCGCCTTGAGTCTACCCAGATGTCACCGTTTATTGTCAGTCAAAATGTAACAGACAAATATTGATTTTTCTTTGTTCTGTGGATTATTCCAACCAGATGGTTGGTGAGCACGTAAACATCTTTGCAAAATCCGATTCATTCTCAAAATAGTCGAGAGATTTGACTCGTCACTTTAAAGAACAAACTCTAATATGATGAATTACAGTTTAAGAACATCCATAGATTTTCTCTAGGCGGCCTACGTGCCGAAACAAATCATTAATTTCTGCTAATTTTGTTACCGAAAATACGTATTTTTTAAAGATATGTTTCTTTCCCAATTTGGTTCTACCATATGTTATGTACAAGGCCGGTTTAACTCAGTCAGTAGAGCGTCCGCCTAGGAACAACAAGGTTCCAGGTTCGATACCGGCCCTTGCCAACTCATCGTATGAGTAGCACAGGGATCCTTTGCTTTTTGGGTTTTAGGTCTGTTTTAGCTTAGTTGGTAAAGCGTCCGACTAGGAACAACAAGGTTCCAGGTTCGATACCGATCCTCACCGACTCAGCGTATGAGTACCATATGGATCTGTGCGGTAAAGTAGAGTAAGCTGATGCTCGGTGTGGCTCTTCACCTCAGCCGCAAAAACAATCTCCTTCGTATAGCACTTATGAAAAGGGTATAGCTCAGTAGGTAGAGCGTCCGCCTAGGAACCACAAGTTTCCTGGTTCGATACCAGCCCTCGCAAACTCAGCGTATGAGTAGCACAGGGATCTATGCGGTAAAAGTAAAGAGCTGATGATAAATGTGATGATCCACCACAGACGTAAATCTCCTTGGTCTAGCGCTAGTAAAAATGCGATAGACTCCCTCGCTGTCTGGCTGATACGGAACTTAGGCCACCCCGACGATTTATGTTTTGTATGATGAGAAATTTGGGCATAAAAGATATTATTTATAGGATAAATTTAGAAATATAAGAAAGTAGCAGGAACTGTGGATATACCACAGTATGATAATTTGATTATTACGTTTGATAGGATTATATCAGATGCGTGGTGTAACGATTAGAGTCGTAGGAAATAGACTCGTCGACTCGAGTTTACATTTCACGTAGCGCTAATACCCTTAAGAAAAGGTATGTATCCAACTACTCTCCCGCTAGCTATGGGTAAATAGTAGGGCAGAATGGGCTATTTACCTTTGGTATGGCAATTGGTCTAAGAGAAGCAAAACTCTGAAATTCAAACATGTTAAACTCCGCTTAAGAAATTGACCTTATGTCCGGAATGTTTGGTAAATAAAATTTACTCTTTTCGAAGTTTTCAAGATAAGAATACTCTCTCGAGTACCTCAACTGTTTGCCGTATTTCTTTTCTTACTGGTCAGACAGATATCGACTGATTGACCATATAAACAAGTATCTATTGATCACTGTCGAAGAACAAAAAACTTTCTCCTGTGTGAAGTTAAACAAACTGTGAACAGTAAATTTCCATTATAAACAAACATTCATGAATCAGTGTCCTCTTCCTTTCGCAGAATAGATGTTTTATTCTTTTAAACATGTTTCACTTGTATTATCATTGGCTTTTATGTTTCAGGCTGGAGTCTGACCAAAAGATTCAAGATTGTTTCTGTTTTTGTTTTTTTCTAGAAATCATCACGTACACCTAAAAATACTTTCATTCTCTTTTCAATGGTCAATTGTATGCAGAAGAATTTCATACCGGTTATATATATATATATATATATATATATATATTATATATATATCATCATCATCATCAATGTTGCACCTGCGGCACAGATGTCAATGATAACCTCTCTCCAACTGTCCCTGTCATCTATTTTTCATGGCGAATCCTCCGGGCAGCATCCAGTATCTGCACAGAGCTAGTCTATGTATGTCCTTGCTGGACGACCCACACTAGCTTGTCCATGTGCTAGTCTTCATAGGAGCATATCACTTATGTGTTCATCTTTACTTCTCCAGCTGTGACCAGCGTCCCTGTTACTTGGATGGATTGTGTGATAGGGGGTAGGTGATCGTATAAATATATATATATATATATATATATATATATATATTATAATATATATATATATATATAAGAGATTTATCCAAAACTTGGTAGTAAGTGATGATTCTATATGTGATTTCTAAGATCCACTGTACTAATATAGATGATCCAGTATGTATAAATACATCGAATCTTTAAATCACTGAAGAGAGCTCAATGTATAATAACCTTTTAGATTATATACAGAGCAATATATATATATATATATATATATGTGTGTGTGTGTGTGTGTGTGTGTGTGTGTGGTGTGTTTGTACATATTAATAATCGCAGTAGAGGAAAACAGTTAAGGGTCTACCATTGTTTCAATCCAAATGGTTTCATCAGGACCCTACCCTAGGCTAATTAAGTCGATGTAAGTCCTTAGTTCAATAAAAGTAGACCCTTAACTTTTTCCTCGATTATTATTATTATTATTATTATTATTATTATATGTTTTTAATATATTGAGCACTGTTGGATAATTTACTAATGCCACTGCGACGGAGAAGTTAGAGCAGCATTTGGATATTCACCATAATCATTAATATACGAGCATATGAGGTGCGGCTATACTCTACGTGTATATTATAGATAAGTATACAACATATTTCTGTTAAAATAAATGATTTATATTGAAGATAACAATTTTCCTCGACACCAACAATATTCTCTTTTTTTTCTTTCTTTATTTTTTCGTTTGGCTTCTTTGTTTAATATCCTATCAACCTTTGTGGGTTATGTAATACAAAACTATCATTTTGGAAGAAGGTCCAAAATAACAGGGAATCGGGCTGAATCTGTTGGAATTTGTAAGGGACTGTTATTCGAAAGGCTAAAATAGCCAATCACAGCGCTTCTGCTGGTCACGTGAAGCTGGCTATAAAATATGGGGCTCCCAATAATATTGCCTCTTTTGCCACATCTGCTGGCTAGCAGTCTAAAGACCGCATCATTAGAAGCCCTGAAAGCGACAATTCGGTAGCCAGTCGAACACCTAGGAACTGAGAGCTGCAAGCGCCCACTACTACGAACTTTGAACCGGACCTCAACAAGTTACGAGGAACAAGAACTAGCAAAATTATCAGCTAAGTTTCGCAGACATTTTTATCGGCAATTATGTAGGGATGAAAAATCCCCACAAATTAGTATTAAATTGAATTAGTTAAAATACATGTTAAACACAACAAAGATGAAGATCATCATCAACAACGAGGACCGACAGTACGAATCCATCTCTCTCTCTCTCTCCCTCTCTCACTCTTTCTCTTTCTCTCTCTGTCTCTCACCACTCCTGCTTATCGGTCATCACTCTTAATAAATCGAGAGTTGATATATGTAAATGTTTACTGGTCGGCCACCACTAGTGTGTCCTTGTGTCGTAGGCCCTAGCTGAACGTCGTTTATGAGTTCGTTCTTGATTCTTCAGTACTGCCAAACATGCTTTGTTCCTCTTGCTTGGATCGTATACCAGTTGTTGTTCTCTTTTTTTTCTTGGTTTAATGACATATCAACCTTCATGGGATATATAATGCCAAAACTATCTTTGTGGAAGAACATTAATGGTACTATTTAATTCATTGCAGGGGGACGAGACGATGCATACATTTTCCAAGGTATTATTCTGAAAGTGGATACAATAGCGCGACTCGGGTTCGAACTCACTTCCTACAACGTCGCAGTCCAGCACATTAGCAACTACACTACAGGATCACTCCCCCCACTTTTGTTTTTTTGGTGTTTTTTTTTCTCTCAATGAAATATCAGTCTTTGAGGGTTATTTAATAAAAAAATATTTGTGGAAGTAAAGTATTTAACTAATGCAGTGGTATGAAAGGATTCCTACTTATTTTCCATGTTTTTCTGAAAGGGAACAGAATACCACAACAGGAGTTCGACTCACTTGCAATGTCGCAGTCAGCACAATGTCACGGAAATTTCGTTGTTTCGTTTTTTTTTTATCTCAATGACATATCAACTTTTGTGGTTATTTAATACCAAACTATCATTGTGGAAGAACGGGTTGTACTATTTAAGCAGAGGGAGGATAGGATTCATGTCTTTTCCAAGGTATTAGTCGAAAAGTGAACAGAATAGCGCGCGTTTGAGTTCGAACTCACTTCCTACAATGTCATTTCGCCTCTCTTATCAAGCAATAAAAACCCAGTTTGTACTCTTAAAAAATAGATGACCTGATACGGCGTACAATTTCACGCCTTGAGTATAAGGAAATGAGTGACACTAACCTTATAAATAAATTATCAATCAACTTTAGAGAAATAAATAACTTTGGTCCTAAGAAATAAGGACATGAGTTATAATCAATCAGTACTTTAGATTATTAATGAATCAATTTACAGAAATATTTATATAAATAAGAGAATGATGAGAAAAGTACAAGGACATTAGTGACTAAGTTCCGATAAATTCATGTGCAGTCATCATCAGCATTATTATCGTCAATGCATGCTGACAGCACGGATTCCCATGAGTCTCCCTTGTCATATGTCTATATCAACTATTACCTCGGTAAGTCCTATAGACAACATCCAGTGACCGCACAGATCTGATAAAGCAAGCATATGCTGTTCGGTCACGCTGGTGTGTTTATGTACACGAGTTCATAGAAGAATGTCACTTATGAGTTCGTCCTACTGATCAGTATTGCGCGTTTTATTTGGAATGTTTTCGAGATGGGAGGTAATTGTCCGACAATTGTATTTTAGGGTGTTGCTTCAAAACGCGCATAGTGTCCTTAGGTAGTTTTTTTATGTAGCTTTATTCTCTGGCTGGTTCGTTAGAGTTAAACAGCCATACAATAGTACTAACATGGCTACAGCTTGAAAGAATTTCACTTTTATCTTATCAAAGAGATCAGATAAATCATTTAAAATGTCGTAACGTTTAATTTTTGTTCAAGAATGGTGAAATTTTAGAGTTATATATGCTAGAAGGCGGTGGCTGAGGGTCTTAGTGTCTTGGGTATGACGTTAAACTGCAACTAATAGTGAATTTGTAATTCTGGAACTCTAGGGAGTGTGGAGTACCACTTCATCGCCATCATTTCCATGTCCTTTCTGATCTGGAGTGGTAGTACCTGTTAGGGTCCCATGCATGGGTTAAATAGAAAAATGAGTTCAAAAATGTTTTTTAAATATTTTTAATACCCATCAAGAATTAATAAAACAAAAGGTCTTTGGTATTAAAATGACCCAGCGAGGGTTGACAATTCCATAAAAAGCCACCAACTATTTAACCATAGATGGAGGGAGAATACATACCTTTCCCAAGGGTATTAGATGTTAAATGAAAACAGCCTTCATTCAGGATTTGAATTCATTTCGCCATGTCCATTTCTCACGACGATAACCTTACACCACGCGTCTCATTTCGAACTCTGGGTAATGTAGAGTACTTCCTTCATCACCATTCCTCCCAGGTCCACTCTGATCTGGTGTGATAGTACCTGTTAGGGTCCGATTTATGTGTTAAATAGATAAAAAGGTGTTTAAAAAATTAAGTTTGAAAAAGATTGCGTAACATCAAGAATGGATAAAACCAAAACGTCTACGGCAGTAAGAAATGTCACAAATACATTCTTTCTAAAATCTGATCATTCATTGGATTTCTGCTTTATTTAATTTGTTTAAATTTACAGAGAGTTTAGATGATGTTTTTCTTTCAACCAACCAATGAATATATATATATATATATATATATATAATATATATTTATATATACAAACTTGTTGGTAAATCCTTGTGGTGAGAAAAAAAAACAGCAAATAGTTGATTATAAAAATATACTACCAAACATCAACCGGGAAGAAAAAAATGTTTTTAAAAAGAAAAGACCAAAATAATCGTACCAACAAAAAATAATCTATTAGTACAATATCTTTTGCCAACAGAAAAAACAATTTATATGCATATACATATATAGATATATATATACATACAACCCGCCAGGAGACTAAAGCTAATAAGTAAAAAGTGCTCAATACCTAAGTAGAGCAAATAATAAGATACATCTAATGAGTCAGACGAACCTACTAAGTGTTTCGCTTAATGCTCTTCAGGGCTAAGATCTGACTCAGATCTTAGCCCTGAAGAGCATTAAGCGAAACTTTTAGTAGGTTCGTCTGACTCATTCGATTTATATATATATATATATATATATATATATATATATATATTTGCATATCCTGGGCGTTTCCTAAGGTCTACATTGAATGTTATGTATGAAAAGGTGAGATTTATTTGTGAAATCAGAATACCCAAACATTCATTAAATTACTCTTTTTATAATGGTGTCATAATAAACAGTAGTCTGTAGTTTCTAAAATTATCCGAAACTTTTACCTACTCCATAATACTGGAGAATAGGTGTTTTCCCATAGATTGTCTTCTTTACGCAGGTTCGAATTCGCAAACCCCATTATTAACCCTATTTGTTTACTAAAACATACTCCTCCGTACACGTTCTTCAGTAAATTATAGTTTAGCACTCTCAGTCCCTTTATGAAGAACTCTGCTCAAACACTGAGCACTCTGTTTGATTAACCGATATGAATAGCCTCCAAAAATATTATTACAAGAATAGAATAATTTTTCTATAAACGATTTCAAGCAATACAGGGTTTTAATTTATCGAAACATTTTGTGGAAAAAAAGGGGTTGCTTAAAAAAACAACTCCTTTTTATGGAATTATCCTTCTATGGAGCTTTCGACTCAAGAATATCGAGGTGAAACCAAACACTAAAAATTGGCGCTTGAACTGCTTGGCTTAGGATGCCCCCTGGGGGTGCTCGACCCCTCATTTAAAAGGGCAAGGGTAAAGTTTATTTTGCTGATGCCCGAGGCTCTCCCCAAATGGGAATGGTGATGGTGAGCCAGAAATTTTTAGCCCTAATCTCGACCGTTTATCGGCGTGCCCCTCGATTGCATCTAAAAATAACCATGGGTCACATTCAGCCGATGGCGGAAGGGGCTTGATAAAAAAACTGAGGCGAAAGTAAACGACACGATTATAAAGTAAAAATTGGACACACACACACACACACACACAACACATATATATTATATATATATATTGTGTTGTGTGTGTGTGTGTGTGTGTGTGTCTGGAGAAATGTAGACAAACACGGGATGTTACTCTAGATGAAAATGTATAACTGTTGGTAATATCGAGGCTATAACGTTTCGGCCTTTCAAACGTTCTTCAGGACATGAGCTGAGTTCTGTATTGAAGGATTCCATTCTCTTACTGAATGACCGAAACGTTATAACGTCGACATTACCCACCAGTAATAAACTTCTATCCAGCGTAACATCCCGTGTTGTCTACATTTCTCTACATACTGTCGATTGATTTCCTCATTTTACTCATATATACATATATATATATATTGCACGTAATCGCGTGTGAGTTGTTGCGCGTGTCTGTGTGTCATTACTGTGTAACAATGCAACTCTCGATTGCACCAAAAATAACCCTACGTCACATTTAACCAACCAATAAAACATTCCAATTAAGATTAAAGTCATAATCGTATGTCAGGCACACTTTTCTGTAGAATAATCAAGCTAAGTTCCGATTAACCGTCAAATTGGTAAGACACAGCAACAAGCAGTCGTAACTTAATACGAACCTGTCTTGCTGCAACCCCTACTGCCAGAATGACAGGGTATTTATTGAAACTTCACAATATCATAGAAACCAAGCAGCCAATCAGAACTCAAGAATGGAATCACCCAAATATATAAATGGGACCATTCTTGATTTCCATATATACCAACTGTCTTGGACACTGTTTCAGTTGTGCTTAGCCAGTTTCTGTTATTCAAACCAATTCGATGGTAATTGGAACTTCGTTTGATTATTCTAGATTTTCTAATAATTCCTTTAAACAGGAATGAAGAGTAAATTTAGCTTAATCCATGAAAATTTCCGGAGGATGATGCACCTAATAAGGATCGAACCCTTTTTGTAAAATCTTTCTATAACCAACCAACCAATGCCAGAGAAAAAATGTTTATAGTCAGCTAAGTGGAGTTAATTTGAACACGGAAATTTAAACAACCTCTTAAATAAATAGATTTCCTCTTACCAGTAGATCCTTACGTTTGCCCAAGTGTAAACATTTAGAATTATTCATGAATAAAAAGACATTTGTATCCTTTTTGTAACTCCAAGTATATTCAATTATATACTTAGAATAATTTTATTTTAAATTTATTTTAATTATTAAATGTTCTTGAATTCACCGGTCACACATGATTCTTATTCTATTATTGTTCAAGAAAGTTGAAAGTTTAGAATCAGTTATTGTGAGTTAATTGGACAGTGAAATTCAAACAATTCTGTCTCATCCGGAAAGATATCCATAATTCATTGTAAACAAAGAAAATAGACCTGTCAGAGAATAAAGAAAGACACACAAAGAAAAAAAAAGAAAAAGAGAAATAAAATGAAATGAATAAATCCGTCAGACACATTTTCTAATCATTTCTTTTAAATAGGAATGAAGAGTAAACTTAGTCCAGCAAAAAGATCATGATAATTTTTTGTTGTTGTTGTTGTTTTACGGCATATCAACCTTGGTGGGTCATTTTAATGCCAAAAGAAGTTTTGAATTCGCGGCGATTAATTAGGTTGAAAAAATATGTTTATAAGTAGTGGATTGTACTAAAAATATGAGTAATTGAACAATAGTTCAAGCATGTATATATATATATATATATATATATATATTATATAATATTATATATATATATATGAATATAGGATGGATGAAGTAGAATCCGGCAGTATGAGGTACCGACCCCTGACATAGATGGTACTCCCAACCTCTCTCTACTTCCTGTAAAACTATCCCAACATTCATTATGTCAGCCTATATCCTCCCTCCCTCCAATTCCGCCACACTCACCCTTACCACATCACATATACTCGCACGTAATTCTGCTTTCACAAAAAAATCTTTGACTGAGGATGTCCGTATAAATCGGACGAAACGTTTCAACGCTTAGATTTGTTTTGAGTTATCATTTCTGTTCACTATCCTTTACCTACCTCATATATATATATATATATAACATATATATATAAATATAATGTGTGTGTGTGTGTGGTGTGTGTTGTGTTGTGAGTATGTGGTGTGTGTGTGCATTTGAACTATTCTTAGATTACTCCTATTTTTTGTACAATCCTACTTTTAGTTCAAGTATATATATATATATATATATATAATATATATTATATATATTATATATATATGTGTGTGTGTGTGTGTGTGTTGTGTGTGTCTTCTCTCCTCTTTTTTGTACAATCCTATTTTTTAGGAAATGTAAAGTCCCGGATGGTCTTACCTTCATGAACAGTTTTTTTTTTTCAAATTACTTGTGGTAGCATTTTATTCACACTAGATCAAAAGTCTACACCATCTAGCAGTATATATTTCACTGTAAATCTCTCTTGGCCATGTAGTGCATATTGGGATTACGTCCCTCTAGTAAATGATGATGGGTGATGAAGGTGTGGCCTATGTAAAGGCGGGTCAGCACAACCTGTTCTCGTCTATTTGTTTTATTTTTAAGTTTCTTTTTACAATGCTAGGTTTAATGTTTTGAGGTTTCTTATTAATGAGTGCATTCGAAAGATTTTGCATTTTTATAATTCCCTATGAGGATCGGAAACTTTTTTCTAAAAGTCTTTTTATGATCAACAACCCAAAGCCAGAGAAAAAAGGTTAGAGTCAGCTATATTTGGATACTGAAATTCAAACAACCTTTTTCTTAAATAAATAAATATGTTCCTGCTAATGTATACTTACGTATACCTATGTGTAAGTATTTGGGATTATTTATCAAAAAACATTGCATCATTTTGAAAACTCCGAGATATTTAATTATTACTTAGAATTATTTTGTTAATTTTATTTTTTTAATTATAAACTAGAAGCAGTTACCTGGCATCGCCTAGGTTGAGGGAGGGAGAAAAGGTTAGTCTCGCATATCCACTATTACTGTGAGTTGGATCCCTAAGTTTAAAAAAACCTGCGTTGTTTCGACCTGGTATGGCGTCAGAAAAAAGAGAGTGCCCAGAAACTCTGGAAGGAAATAATGTCTCTATTTTAGAAATATCAAAATGCAAAAAACAAAACAAACAAAGAAAAAACAAAACAAACACGTTCTATCTTACATTTGTTTTATTCATCTCAGGTTATAAATCAAATCTCATAATTTTGGCTCAAAAAGCAAGATCTTGGTTAATTAGTGAATGTGTATATTATTATTATATTGTAGTTTATCGATTTTATTTAATAATTTTCAACCGGAAATACGCCCACACTACACATACACCAACTGCCCCTTATATGTATAGAATAGTTTTTTTGATCTCGTCTGGTCACCCATGAGGCTTATTTTTGCTCAAGAAAGTTGAAAATTTAGAGCCAACTATTGTGAGGTTAATTATGGACAGTGAAATTCAAACAATCTGTCTCATCCGGAAGAGATTCATAATTCATTGTAAACAAAGAAAATAAGACCTGTCACAGAATAAATAACGACACGCAAAGCAAAACAAAAAAAAGAAAAATAATAAATGAATAACTTTAATAGAAAGCTTATAAAACTTGGAATATTCAAGTAAATCATGTCTATAACTCACAGAAATCTGCAACTTATCCTGATAATAAATGAGAATAAAAAAAAGATTGGAAGAATTAAATATTCGGTAAGTGGGTAACTGGGGAGAATGCTGGGGGCGTGAGGCTACTTGTTGGCCGTCGGTGATGGATATTCGAAATCTATGGA
Source organism: Doryteuthis pealeii (assembly GCA_023376005.1). Lineage (NCBI taxonomy): Eukaryota > Metazoa > Mollusca > Cephalopoda > Myopsida > Loliginidae > Doryteuthis > Doryteuthis pealeii. The sequence goes on along the minus strand of CM042147.1, from coordinate 16,504,789 downwards.
ATTGGAAGAATAAAGTAATAGGAAGATGGGCGCAAATGAAGAGAAAGTGGAGGATGGATAGGATAACGGAATTCATGAAAAGCACACTCCTTTTTCCTCTGTCGGTGAGAATGGTATTTTAGATGTAGGTCGATTAGCACGACAGCCAGTAGCATTGAATTAATGTTCCTATGACAGATTATATGAGAAATTATATATATATATATATATATATATATATATATATATCATATATAAAGATATATATATTGGTAGTTTGCTTTGATCCAATCTGTATATAAAGCTGGATCAATTTTCGTTTTGACTCATTGCCAAAGGGCATTCATTGGTCTGCTGCGTACAGCAATAAATATAATAATAATTAATAATAATAATTAATAATATTATTATTATTATTATTTATTTATTATTCATTATTATCTTACTTATTATATTTTGGACCATACAACAAGAATGGTATAGGCATAAAAAATCTATTCTTGAGAATAACGCAATAAATCTCTGGGATTTTGAGATTAAGTCGAGATCGCCTTATTACCAGCCAGAAGGAACCAATCAGTATTGATTAACAAAAAGAAAAAAAGAGAATTCATTGTCTGGTAGATTTGCAGTTCCAGCAGATCACAGGGTTGAAGATGCAAGGAAAACGAAAAGATTAAACAAATACCTGGACCTTGCTAGGAATTGAAAAAGTTGTGAATATGAGGGTCATCTTCAATGTTTGCGTGACCCCTTCCCCCTTCTGGTCTGTATTATGTTGCTCTCTCGGGTTGTAATGCTTGTGCAGGGTCAGCAGTTCCTTGTCTTTGGCTCCATCTGCCGGAGCGTCCTGTATTTTCCATTTTAAGGAATAGCTCCCGAGTATTTAGGAGAGGAATAGCCAGCTGTTTATTCCCTTGATAAATTTCTGGTACTATCTTGGTTTCTAGAAGATTTTTATCTTCGGAATTATTCCTTTGTACTTTTTTCTTTCACTTCTTTTTTTATTGCGTTGCTTTCTAATATTCACAGAATATTTATAGTTCTCTTCTTTCTCCAAGAGTCCTAATTTCTTCTCGATTCGGTTTAGTTGTTTCCCTTCGCCATTTCATTTTTCCTACACTTCATCAGTAATATGCGCGCTCCTGTCGAGCCGAAACTCCATCCCTATATCTTGGCTGTAATATTCTTATAATTTGTTATAAGGGTTATCTATATTAGTTGTTCATTATTGGCCAAAAGTCTTGAGCGTCGTCCATGTATATAAGATGATTTATTTTTTCATGTGATTAGTAATTTATCTCTC
>CM042147.1:16491607-16503404 GCA_023376005.1 Doryteuthis pealeii | reverse complement strand
GTCCAGATATAAGTTTGATTTAACCAAGAGTTCTATTATTCTTATGAGGAGATGAGAGGCATTACATTAATAATAAACATGCATCTCTATGCACCATGAGGACTAACCAGTCTAGGAGAAGGAAAACTTGAAATATGAAACCTGTTAAATAACAAACTCTGCTTGTAAGAAATTTGAACTGCTGTGTCAACATCACTCCCCTCTACAACTACACACCCCACACACACACCACGTGATGGTGTGATGTTGTGGTGTGAGGGTAATACAGTGATCAAACAAGCGAATTGGTTATTAACAATCGATCGTGACTTACCAACTCTCTCGCGCACAGCAGATAGATGGATCTACCTCGATGACACTAGGACAAATGTGGCAAATCTCCAAGATACGAAACACAATACTTGTCATATCTTACGTGTCATGATCATTCTTATATGATCTACATGATAGAGCAGATCTACTTTTATTCAAAAATATTGTTTAGTGTCGCGAAAAAGTGGAATTCAACATACTCTCTGGCTTTATGATCTTTTTTCGCGAGTGAATACTTGTCAATACTTTCAATTAAATTACACAAATCTATTATTTGGACATAATGAACAGCTCTAGTTGAGTACCTATATGAACCTGTATGGACGATGTACATATACACTTGTTATATTGCACACTTATTAATACATACATCCATCACATCTGACACAACACGTGATACTTAATCTCCATAGAGGGATGTCGATCGTCCTATGACGTTACTGCACCAAGCACGTGAAGGCACACACTGAATGCACTCATATACAATACATGTATATAATACAGTGGACCACCTAAACACAGGTACAATATAGAACACAGCACCTACAACCTGGCTCATACACACACACATACCATCTTTATTTTTCTGTAGATCTATAAATATTTGGGAATGCTTTTAGTCGCATTGTTGGCTAACAAATATCCACAAACACACAGATCTGGTTGGTTGGTTGGATTTTACGGCATGTCCCCTTGTTTGGGTTATTTAATGCCAATACCAATGTTAATCGTTTGAAATGTTCACTATACCTAATAGATCCATTGCGATAGGACAAGTTATATTCAATTCTCAATACATATGCTCAACATTCTGTGATATATATTCACATCACACATGGTCATCCGCACATGCACATTTTGCTATGATTCATCAACAAAAAGGACATTTTTCTAGCTCAAACTATATCATACTTTGAAATTAAATCCCAAAAATTTGGTCATGACATAATGGTCTAGGTATCACTGAGTATGGCTCATAGAGCATTATGCGATTGAGCAAATCTATAAATTCTATATAACCGAGCATTTGAATCATAAACTCACCCTATTGTTACTTTTCACCTTGTTGAGTATATTATATTTTTCATCTCACTTCAGCCCACATGCACACAAAGGCACATGCAACAAGCAGATACTAAACTCCACATTGCATCTCAATATATATATAATTTTATTATCACATACACTCACTGATCACTATATCGCAATCTCAGTCAGCAACACAAGCACTCAATAATTCACACACCACATTTTAAAGGCCACAACACACTCAAATCATTATACGCATGTCATTCAAGACCCATTTTTTTATATCTTCAGATATCGGAATCTGGTCAAATGTTACCGTGGGAATGGAGCTACTATTCGAGTCTAGAGTTGTATAATTCATTCTCGTATAATTAGGCACCATGTTCACACATGGTCCACAAGTGCATCACCTGCTAGAGTTGAGGGCACACTCACATGCATCTCACTATATATATTTATTCAATAGTACACATACACACCTGTAACATGACAACAGTTTTGTTTTATGTTTATTCTTGATTGGAACGTAATATCTTTTGGGCAACATTTCTTTTTCAAAAGATATTTTTTTTACTCAACAACATGAATCTTTTAAATATCAAATCGCTGGTGATAGGTTGGTTGATTGGTTATTTTCGCATTACTACAGCACGACCAACATAAATGCATTCAACGAACATATATTTTTGGTGTCTACAAATACCATTATATCTTATGCCAAAAGACCGTTTGCTATATTAGCCATTACAATGCAATGTGTCCTTTGATGGGAAATTGAATTAGTTCACATTGTAGACAACAACGCATCCTCAATTCATTCTTCATACATCGTATATGGACTTTTTCTACAACAATTATTTTTCCCTAATCACTACACCAGAAAAACACACACCACTAACTAGACACATACAAATGTAACACAACATCTATATAACGTTTACAACTCAACTCCAATAGGTAAACCATTAGCCGATTATACTTAATTCTCCACTCAACACATGGTCATAAAGTGCCCCCAGGATGGCATACAACGCAGATACAGTGACAACTCCATGCACTGCAGATATAAGTAATAGCTGTAATGATCACAGTACACTTACTAGACAGCGATAATCCATCTTAACAACAAACTACCCACACACACACACACACGAACAGCGTATACCTTACAAGATAACATTTATAAGGAGCAAAATCTTCAATCAACTCAAATATAGAAACATTAAAAGGCTAGTGTGTCATAATCGATAAGTATTGTCATAACTCCCATCAATGAAGAAATCATTCATTCACAACTTGAAATGCACACCCTAGCTCAATTTTAGTTACAAATTATTCTGAGATATTAGAAAATAAAGAAAAAAAGACAGTATGCTTGCTTCTAGTGATGTTAATAGCCGATATCTTTCATTTTTCTTTTTATCTAAAGTGGGCCACATTTCTTCTTCCATGTGGATTTCAAGTTGGGGCAAAAGATTATTAATCTTTTTATTGTGTTGCCTGCCTCTTTAAATGTCTTAATTTGCAGAAACTATGAGACATACATAGAAGACCACGAATATTTTTGGAATCTTCTGTGTATTTGAGGATGATGAAACCATTGACAGTCGAGTCCACAGAGTAGATAATGTTGTCCATGAAGAACATCTAATTTATGGTACGTCTGCTCAGACTAATTCCTTATATCCATTATGTGCTTGTCTTCTCATCTCAATATGTGTGACGATGTGTGCCTGTAGTGGGGTGTTGCAGATGCGTGTGTCCAAATCTCCTCTAACATCGATCTTGCATCATCCTCTATATTTATTGTTCAACAAGAGTACTAAGTTTGGTCTGTCCCTCATTGCACGTTCCGTCGCTGATGGCGCGGGGGTTTCCGCTCACTTTGACTTCCTCAAGGACACGAACCTTACAGCACATCGCACTGTTTTATATTGGAGAGTCCGTAGATAATTAGAAGGATATTTGGTTTAAATAAAGCCCAGATGCTGTGCTAGCTATCATAAGACAAGTCTAAGAAAAGAGAAAAAAGACTCTCCTTAGATTGTACACAGGATCGATTAAGTGTGCAACAAAACTTAACTCTTAAACGTTCTTGGTAACGTTTTAAAGCATATATGTATAAATTTAGCAACTCTCTACCTATACAGCGCTCACCATCACGACACAGATTTGAATCACACTACGTTGGACATTCATATGATTATTATTAGATATTTCGCCATTAATAACGATTTACTTATCTCTCTTTATGGGACGCTGGCGTCACGGTTCCACTCACATGGTTAGATTCCATCGGATGGACTTATCAGAACCGGCTCACCTCAAGATGTTCAATCTCTGGTCGATTGTACCGCTTGTTTGTATCATTTCACCTTAGCATCTAATTATTCCTATAAGGAAGGAAGATAAGTAAGAATACGTAGCGATCCTCCCTCCAGCTATTGAAGGTAAAATTAGCCCTACGGGCACACCCGAGGACAATAACGTATAAACGCATGGATATTAGAGGATAACCGCAATGAATTAAGAGAGACGGAACGTGGAATTCAAGACACTGTTTGAGAAAACGTAGCGCGCTCTGTATGGGATGAATTGCCGTATAGGCCGTAAACATACCTCCGCACTTGTGGGCAAAGGGTAGTTTGGCTTAGATTACTACTTCGTAACGTTTAGGAATGATAGTAACCGCAAGATAGGAATACAATGAAGTACGTATCACCAGACCGAGTGTTGATGATATAAAATAGATGGTTATTTTATTGCTCTAAAATGGACATTTTTTAGTTAGACACAAGCTCTCATCCATGAGAGCAATTGCTTGTTTTCCTGCATTTACATACGCGTACTTACAGTGTAAATACTAATGGTGCGTAAAAAGGTAGTTTAGATAAATACAAAACTTAATTCTCCCTCAAATTAGCTAATGAGATATAGATAGTAGAGCAGACAGGGGCTCTTTTAACCTTGTATGGCAACTAGTTTTAGAAGGAAGACTTCTGAATTTGAATATACCTACTGTTAAACAACACTCTGCTTCTTGAATGAGTAGTCTTTTTTGTTATATCCATATGTTGTATAATAAAGTGCCTAGCTCATTCAGGTGCATGTACGTTGGGAAGTATATCCATAAGATATAAATACAGTTGCTCACTCCGTAATATATAATTTGGGATGTTTCGTGGTTTACCTAAATTTTTCTTTATAAGCAAAATAGTAGAAAATTTACTTTCTCATAGCTCCTTCTAGTTTGAACAATTCGTTGAAAACTTTACAGTCATCACCAAAACATCAAGAGAATATTATACCTTATAGATATTATTTTCTATAAATTAACCCGAAAGACAATAGGCTTGTATAGTGCACTGTGTAACTACCTGATAGAGAAAAGGCTTGAACATCGAGACTTGCTCTTAGGAGTGAGAGGCATAGGACAACAATTACACTAACTGATGGGCATAGCTCACGACTAATTAATGAAATGGTAAAGGTTCACAATCAAGTTCTATATATAGACGCAAATTCAATGGACCCCTTAATAAAACCTCTTTCTGTTTGATGATATGGAGTAGTCTGCTTTAGTAAGTAAAATCCTCTTCGATTTTGTACAACTCGTCTATTGTCCTAATCATATACCCTCGTTCGCTTAAGATGAGTTGTGTTGAAATAACTGGCCCAACAACACACCTGTTAGTGAAAACTGTGGACAAAAAGGAGTCAGCTCAGAAATATGATTGCAAACCGCTCTAATATTTTGCACTGATGAAGGATAAAAAATTAATAAATAAGAGACGGGTAGCTAAATGTATGAGCTAGTCTTTATTACTAAGCTGAGTCAATGTGGCTGGTACTACGGGATATTCGAATCCCACCTAATCATGATTGTTCTGCCTTGGGAAGCGCTACAATTATTGATTCTTTATGGCATTTAATTCAACAACCGAATGCTGGTCCCAACTTAATATTATCAATATACTGATTTACTCTTAGAAGTCAGGGCTGAAGGTCTTAGTGTCCCTCGGTATGCCACATTAAATTACATCTGTTGGTGAAGTTCCATGGCTGCTAGTACCTCCACTGTGTGAGTGTGTCTGGATATAGTCGCTATTGTATTCACGGAGAATTGGACTTTTTGGGTTAAGGTCCACCCTACTTGACAACTTAGATGAGGTTATTAGGTATTGCATTTGAAATGTGTATAACGAGTTTTAAAGCGGTAGTCTTCGTAACTCTTTTCTAGTAGTAAAAAATTTACAAACTATAGAGTTTTATACTCTTAAATACTCAATTAAAATGCGGAAAATATCAAGTCTAAAAAATAATTTTGAATCACTCTCAATACCCAAAGGACTGAATATTTTTCAAAACAATAAATATTTGCTACTCAGACTATAGAAGATTAACTCCAAAACATAAGGTGTTGACTATGCCACATATAAGACATGCTTTGTTATGGACCCAAACGAGCAACACCATAATGCTCCCAAAGCCCCAACACAAAACCTCAGCCAAGGCTATACAAACCTCACAACTTACCTTTTATTTGGCATCTGTTGGACTCCGCTCTCCGAGAAAGTGTACAAACATTCTACTATATCTTGCAAATATATGGATATAAAAATGTAACAATGAGACTGAATTCTTTATATTTATGAACAAGTTTTTAGGAAGAGAAGAATAATAGCTTAGTAAAAAGATTTTAATTTGAACTATTGATTGCATCCTTGTAAAACTCAGCAATCAATTCTTCTTAGTTGTTTCACCAGAAATAAACATTTTGCGTTGCAAGAATCTATGCATAAGATGAGATTATTTGCGTATAGACAATGTAACGTTTTTGTGCATATAGATAGAATGAGTGTGAACTGAATAAATAGCAGATGATTTCATTTGATTTTGATCACTAAAAATTGGAGGTGGTCCAGTCGTTATTTATCATGAGTAGGAAATTTTACGATGGTATACTTTTCCATGGTTATTACCTCTCTCTTTTATTATTAAGTTTATTTTTCAGTTTTATACGTAACATAAAATGTCTTTATGTTAAATTGTGGGTATGATAATCTAGACTAATAATAAATAATAAGAAGCTTTATAAGTCAATGAATTAAAGAACCAGATAACAGGGAATACGTATTCGTAGCTGCAGTTAGGCCCGCTGGCATGAAGAATACTGGCGTAGTGGGCGGTCACACATACGAGCAGAATCCGGGGAAGAAAGTTGAATCGACTCGCGCCTCTACGCGCGTAAAAGATACGTTTTGCCAGAAAAAAATGTTCACGATCTAAGGCAGCCTACATATCAAAGATTCTGTGTGCGTCTTGAATCAATTATCATAGGGGAGCAGTACCAAAAAAACAGACCAAGGGAACTGTGAGTAGACGGCAACCCATAATTACTCTTTCCTATCAAGGCTCAGAGGGATATGATTCCTACACTAAGATAAGACAGAAAACAACATGACGGGTCTTGGGCACTTCTTCTGGAGTACAGGTAAGAGCAATCGAAACACAAATAGGGCAAATTGTTCTTCTGCAAAATGCGCAACTACTACAAATGGACACAGACGCACATTAGTACTTACCAATATGCGAAGACACATGGCTAGTACTAGGTAAGGATGTGAGTTCCAGGCAGAGAGATTCAAAATAACGATTTTGGTAGGGTTTTCTTAATATTTGTCCCGCTAAATTAGGCAATCGCCACTGGAAGGCAGGACAGAAAACGCGATCGAACATGATGATGATGATGATGATGATGCTGCTGCGCTTCACTCAATACTTTTCATCATGATTCAATATAAAGAAATGTAGAATCTCCAACAAAAGTAATAATCTATCATTGGGAGAAGCTCAAAATTTACTATAATTCTACCACTAAAAGTGTTGCAAATACACAGAGATTTAAAAAAAAGGCCAACTATTATTATCAAAAATAATATGAATAAATGCATATATCAGTGTGCTCAGTTGTCACATTTTTTCCCATTTACTCTAGAGGCCCACGCACCCAACCACATATATATACAACTATAATAATACCTAATTTTGGAATCAGGCGCTGGACTCATCAACATGACACCATATAAATAACATTAACTGGTTACGTATGCTAGACATCTCCCTCATAACAATTCCTGAATATATTAGGATTTTTCGCAAGTGTTTTTATATTCACTATTTGTAAAATAGTATAATAATGATATACAAATTTGTTCATATGAATTTAGGTAATATTTTTTTGAAGGTTAGCTCACTATAAATATTTGTTGTTGCGCATGAAATAATTTTTTTTAAACTTGAAAATAAAATTTGGAAATAAATTACAATAAATTTAATATGTTACACATATCCTGCTGAATAGTCCATCTAAATAGGTCATCACTAGAAAAAGTTAAATTTAATGTTTCCTATATCTATCGGGATAAGTAAGTAAATAACTATATTATATACATAATTGTCTTTATAAATATAAGTGGTATGCAGAAGAATTATTCATTGATACTTATTCATAATAAGCATATAGGTGGAATTATTTTAACACTCGCTCTAACTGTGTGTGACTGTAATATATGTGTTTATAATGGTTTAATTATTAAGATCTTGATTGATGATTTTATCTCTGCACTGTTAAGCAATTGCATGAAGTGTCATTGTTGGGCTGAAGCTCTAATCAAGAGCCCTTTGAAAGAACTATGCTTAAGTGCTTGCCCGTAGGGCGGGTTTCTACAGGGTTTTAAGTTATCCGTTACTCAAAATGAAATTATAAGGTTAGGTCTCTGTGTTCAAAACTAAAGCCCATTAAGAGCACTTAAAATTGAACTATTTTCTCTAGAATATTTTTGTTATAGAAGTGTGAGTGTTGATGTTAAGCAATAAGTATTGCCATATATATAATTTTGGACTCTAGCTATAAATATATGCATCCCATTCCGGTGTGCAAGTAAATTTAAGATTGTATTTTATATTAATTTATATATAATATTAAATTAGAAATAGGCCTAAAATGAAACTGAATATAAAATGCAGTATAATGCATGAGATTGTGAGGAACATGAGGGGCATGGAATAAAAATAAGCAACAATTCTTCGAAAACCTAAACCTACTAATACTCCGACTCGATTTTCAGAGTTACTAACCATATTGTATGTTAAGCATATTTACGTGTAGAATAAAGGTAAAAGTAAAGCGAAGATCAATAAAATTCCACGTCTATTTCTTCTGTGTTCTTAGCAATATTTTCGCCCCGGATTTTTCTATTATTTAAGATTTTATATATGAGAGACATGTATTTGGGCTCGATCATTCGCACGAGTATTTAGATTGTTATGAGACTAAAAACATATAAGAAGGTGATATAATCATTTTAATAACGTTCAGAAAAGTATGAGATTAGAGGTGCGGAAATTTACTTGTAAAGAGTGCCAAGTGTGGGCAAATGGCTAGCAAAGCTTCCCTTGTGTTCACATTGGAACAGTAGAGTAGTGAAGGCAAAAGCCGATGATAGATTGAGTTGTTAGGCGTATAGTAGTCATGATAATAGTGCCTACGGACTGCGATCGTTTATTGAGTTGTAATGTTAGAGATACTGGTCAACAGTCGTATGACTCCGAATTGATAGAAACAATTTTATTGTATAATTGGATATAAGAAGGTTCCTATGAGGATTAGGAATAGAATACATTGGGTAGAAGCTGGTGAGCTTGCGCAGAGATAATCAAAAGGAATGGTGATTTTGTATAGTATATAGTTTCAGTTACAGACCAGATTGCAGACCCATCGATATCTCCTCGATTTATCACATAAAGCCAATTTTTTTTAGCATCTTGATGGGTGGGATTCTGAGCAGTAGTTTTTTCTCTGTACTATGTTTTTTTTCGATGAGTTTAAGGCCAGATGTGTCCCGTCTAGTGGTCCTCTTGTACTCTTCTGGCGATTTTTCTTTGTCCGGCATCTTCTATGGAAAATTTTTGTTATGGACGCTAGTGAACATTTCTTCAAATTTTGTGTAAACTCTAGGACACTTTCTATTAGGTTTTGAACTTGTGGATGGCCATGACCCAGGAACTTCTTGTTGAGGAATTCAGGGGAGCACAAAATACTGGACATTGAACTAATCCCTTGTTAATTCAGGTCCAATGGGGTCTCTTATCCTCTCTTTCTATCACCTGGTTCTCTCTATTTCCCGCCTAATGACCGTCAATAGGCTTAAGGGCGTACAGCCAGGTGTTGGATAAATCTTGTTTTAAAATGTATTATATTCCTACCAGATGTACAAGAATGTTATACCTAATGTCATGCGTCTATGAATCCTGGAAATCTATAACTAGATCCCTGACAAACCAGAGGAATTAGCACCACCCTCGCAGTCTAGAGATACTCGTCCACTGTGTAATTGTTTTCAAAAAAAACAGTAAAAACAGCATCCGATAATAATTATTCAACTTTACCACACACCTACAGACTATGCCTTGTTCCGTAACTTTGAAGATTGCACGCAGAACCAAATCGTAGTATTGCATGTATAGATCAAAATGATTACGGGGCTACAGAATACCTGTTCTTCTGCACTTAAGCAATTGACATCACTAATGATATATTTAGAAACTTTGTGGTTCTTATTCGCTCTACAATAATGAGAATTATTGTTTGTTATTTGCATGGACCAAGCTTTCTATTACTGGATCCCTAACTAAACTCTCAGATAAGCACTCATCTCAAAAAAGTGTTTTACAAAGTCACCTGTGGTTTGATGTGATACATATAAAAAATAGAAGAAAGAAAAAAGAAAAAAACCAAAACAATGCCAATTTTGAGATTGAGGCCAGGGAATAGCATATACTAACCGACCACAAACACAACTGACGGGGTCGAGAGCGCCTCAAAAAGTAATGCATTTTCTTATTTCATGTGAAGTTTTTGATAAAAATAAGGCATATATGAGACCCGAGTTCAAATTCCTGGTATTGTGTAATGCGCATTACACTTCAGCATGCGCTTTCATAATACCTATACTTGGGAAATGGCTTAATGAATCCTCTCTTCGTTCTTTCTTTCAACATCAGCACGTTGGCGGTTAAATGATAAAGAGTAGGCTAAGTCAAGGGTCTTTGGGCTTCTTTAACCTTGGTTGGGCAACCGGTCTAGGAGAAAGAAAACGCCTCCGAATTCTAAGCAAATTGAGACCTAGCTGGTGATCATAGGCATCTCTTGGTCTATCATCTGGCGCGGAAAAGGGCTTGGAGCAAGGGTCATGCTTTTAGACCCCTTGTACTCTTTTAATATCTAACCGAAGGTCCTACTAGGAGCTCACAAGAATCGAATACCATTTGACAGTGGAGCCACTCCACTTGGCCAATCAAACAATGTCCTCCGAGCTCCTCAAATTTGGGACCTGAAAAGTCTACATTGTGTTCTGCCTATTGTACATTGGAAGAAAACGACTCGAACTGTCATAGAATCATCATAAATACAAAACTTACCTGGTAACCCATTTACATACTACATATGAATATCATCAAAGCATAAGTAGAGCTAATATAAGGTGAAGATATATCGCTATCAATTTATCGTTATAGTGGAAACATCTATTACTTATGCTTCTCCATATAACTCGCCAGATTTTAGCACTTATTCAATAACTAATAATCTGGGCTATGATTATGGTGCAAGCGTGGAGTGTTAAAGAAGGTGTTTGATAGCCATGCTCAAATAAGCATTGTAGATGCAAATAGACCTGAAGATGACGGACGGGCTGTTATGGAAAAGCTGGAAAGTATTGGGTTATTGTGCAGACAGGAAGATGCGCTATCAAACTTTAGATACTGTCAGAATATAAATATTTTTGTAGGTTCTTACAGGGATACGATGTTCTCATGGACCGTAGATATAGTTCTTAGGTTAGGTATCAATTGAGCTTAGGGAAGAGAACACATGTCTTGCACCTACTAAATAAAATAAGGGTTAGGACGAAGCAGAGTGTGATCGTCCCGGCCAAGGTAGGGCCTCAAAGGACCTGGTGCTAGAGCTTGCGGATATGTTGGGTTGTGGGGTTGAGCTGTAGAGTTCTTGTGCTTCGGTCTAATTTAATAGATCGCGCCGAGTGTTGGTCACTTAGTATGAACATAGAGATGAGCATTACACTTTCTGACTCACCCTATAGCTTTGAACTAATGCTATTTATACCAGGGTTAAATTTTTTTACATTTTTTTAGGTCAGTTAACTTGAACCATAACACAGATTCTCATAGATACGTGGTTCAAGTTAACTGACCGAAAAATGTAAAAGTTTTTTTAAATAAATAAGTGGTGCAGGCAGTGATCTTTGTATTCTATTAACTCATATGTTACTCTAAGGGCTAGTTTGATGTGGTATCTTGGGATGTCACGGGAGGACATAGGCTTGCAGATAAAAATCTCGCATTTATGAGCTGGTCTAATGGTGTGTGTGTGACT
>CM042147.1:16469107-16486607 GCA_023376005.1 Doryteuthis pealeii | reverse complement strand
GCTCGCCATTTTTGGCGTTTAGTTCTGTTGGTAAAACCAATGATAGAAATGAGTTTAGCTCTTTGTAGCAGAACGTCTGTTGTATTCCTTGGTATTCCCAATTAGAAAACAAGTGTAGCTCATTGTACCAGAGAGTCTGTTGTATTCCTTAAAAGTTCATTAAATTCTTGGTAGAAAAGAGGTTAATATGAATATTAGCTACATAAATGAGAGTAAACTCAACTGGTTTGTTTCATTTTGAGGAAGCCGTTGGTTTTGGTCGGCCATTTTCATTTCACCGTAAATTAATACAACTGCATGTTTTAAAACGAAAATATGATAAAATGTTTTCTTAATTGTGCTTGCGTATTATTTGAAATGAAATTAATTGTTATTAAGAAAATATTTCAAGATATTTCGTGTTAAAAGATGCGGTTGTATTGATTCGAACAAATTCGTATTTTCAGTGTAGATTTATCTCATTTATGTGCCAGTTTTTTTTAAAATTATATTAATGTGAAGGCTCCTTCCAGCCTCCACATTAATATTTTTTTTTTTAAATGGAATACATCACCCCTGATGATGGCACTTCGAAGTGCCGAAAGTACTCGGGAACTGGACTTTGGTGGACTTATCCACCAATTCCACCCAAACATTAAAAAGTTGGCCAGAAAATTAGAAAAGATCAAAAATAAAATTGTTAAACAGGAGATGTGTCTTTTGTTTAATTCTACATGTATAAATGAAAGAATGCTGCCCAAACAGACACACACACACACACACACATATATATATATATATATATGTATACTTCGGCAGCATTTTTTCTTTTATACAAGTTCGGTTAAACGCCACAGACAATTCAAGTCTGAGGAGTTTTTTCATGGTCCTTTCTATTTTTCTTGCGATCTTTTTTGTGTTTGGGTGGAGAAGTTGTAATAGTCCACCAAATCCTTTTATTCGAGCGCTTTCGGCTGGTTTATCAGCCATCATCAGGTGGGGAAACGATGTTAAGTTTTTTTTTCCAAGTGCCTCGTTTTTATAGAAGAACGAGTAGTAGCTTAAAAAGTGGTGGTGGTAGTTAGTACGAAACAATGGATTAATGTTTTTTTTTTTTTTTTTTTTGAGGGGGGTACAGAATTGTGAGGAAGGGAGGGGAAATGGTTAGAGTGGGATTGTTTATAAGCATTGGAGGATGTGTCTACTGGTTTGAAAGTTTATTTTGTTTTAAGGTAGGTCTTTTTAATTTGATATAGAGTGCTTCCATTATTTGCAATTTTTGTTTGTTTTTTTCTTTATGGAGTGTGAGTGTGTTTTCTGTTAAAATTTTTCTGTAGGTTGAGGGGGGGCATGAATGTGTCTTTAAGTGTTGACTAATGGAGCTGGTGTCAGATAAGTGCATTGTTAAACGGCGGGATAATGTGGTCGTCGTATGGCCAATATATGTATTGCTGATATCGGAGAAACAATCTCCTATAGGACATGTAAACTCATATACAACATTGGTCTCATTTAGACGAGTGGTTTTTGGAGATGAATTATTGAAAGTGACTAGGTTCGCGGTTTTGAATTTTTTATAATAGATGATAAGTTTTAATTTACGGTTAGTATCAATGGAGGCAACATTATTTCGAATTAATTTTTTTAGTATGATTTCATCTAGTTTGTAGTTTTTATGCATTTGATTACAATAGTATATATTTTGGAAGGAGCTATTATGTTTGCTATTGGTTTCGTTGTGGTTAATGTTATAGAGTGTTTGTCGGATTTGTTCGTCGACAAAATGGTTGGGAATTCGTTGTTGATAAGTGTTTGCTTAATGTTTTTGAGTTCAGAAAAAAAATATTGTCCTTGAGGAAGAAGTAAGTTTTGCCCGGTTTATTAGGTTTTTGATGATAGTTTTTTATATTGTTCAGGGCATTCGCTCTTGTAGTTAATAATGCAGGAATTGAAAGATGTGGGTTTTTTTATAAGGATAGGTAGTGAAAGTATTATTGTTGGAGTGAATCATAACGTCGAGAAAGGGAGTTTATTGTTAGTGTTGAGTTCATAGGTGAAGTTTAATACGGAATTCTGTTGGAATGTTCTTTTTAGTTCAAGTAGTTCATTTTCGTTATTAACAAGGAGGAGGATATCATCAACATAACGGGCATAGATTCTAGGTTTGTTAATGATATTGAAAACTTTGTTTTCTAAGTGTGCCATATAAAAGTTACTGAAAGTAGGTCCAAAAACTGACCCCATAGAGATGCCATCTTTTTGGATGTATAGGCTGCCTTGGTGGTTGTAGAAGGGGACTTCGGTTGTGCAAAGGAGGAGGAGCTTTTTTAGGATGTTAGGATTAATTTTAAGTGGTGGATATTCAGGATTATTGTAGATATTTTTTATGATGATGTCGATAGTTTCTTTTACAGGGACGTTAGTAAACAGATTTTCTACATCGAGCGATGCGATCAGTTGGTTGTTAGGAGTAGAGGTTTGTAAAATTTCCATGAGTTCATTTGTGGATTTAAGACTGTATTTAGAGGGCATATATGGTGTGATCAGTTGATTAATATATTTTGTTAAATGGTATACAGGGGTAGTGACTTGAGAAATGATAGGTCGGAGGGGGTAATTTTTTTTATGGATTTTAACAGTTCCATACATATAGCCAGGTCTGTAATCACCGACAATCTTTGGTAGTTTTATGCTATCAATATGGGCGTTATTGGCTGTGATTAGTTTATTTATTTTTGTTTTTAGTTGGTTAATGGGATTTTTGTGAATTTTTTTAAACTTTGAGTGATCATCAAGTATTGTTTGTAATTTTGAATTGTAGTCGGTTTTATTGAGAGCAACGTAAATATTAACGTTGCTCTCAAACATAATAGCTCCTTCCAAAATATATACTATTGTAATCAAATGCATAAAAACTACAAACTAGATGAAATCATACTAAAAAAATTAATTCGAAATAATGTTGCTCCATTGATACTAACCGTAAATTAAAACTTATCATCTATTATAAAAAATTCAAAACCGCGAACCTAGTCACTTTCAATAATTCATCTCAAAAACCTCGTCTAAATGAGACCAATGTTGTATATGAGTTTACATGTCCTATAGGAGATTGTTTCTCCGATATCAGCAATACATATATTGGCCATACGACGACCACATTATCCGCCCGTTTAACAATGCACTTATCTGACACCAGCTCCATTAGTCAACACTTAAAGACACATTCATGCCCCCCCTCAACCTACAGAAAAATTTTAACAGAAAACACACTCACACTCCATAAAGAAAAAAACAAACAAAAATTGCAAATAATGGAAGCACTCTATATCAAATTAAAAGACCTACCTTAAACAAAATAAACTTTCAAACCAGTAGACACATCCTCCAATGCTTATAAACAATCCACTCTAACCATTCCCCCTCCCTTCCTCACAATTCTGTACCCCCCTCAAAAAACAAAAAAAAAAAAAAAAAAACATTAATCCATTGTTTCGTACTAACTACCACCACCACTTTTTAAGCTACTACTCGTTCTTCTATAAAAACGAGGCACTTGGAAAAAAAAAAACTTAACATCGTTTCCCCACCTGATGATGGCTGATAAACCAGCCGAAAGCGCTCGAATAAAAGGATTTGGTGGACTATTACAACTTCTCCACCCAAACACAAAAAAGATCGCAAGAAAAATAGAAAGGACCATGAAAAACTCCTCAGACTTGAATTGTCTGTGGCGTTTAACCGAACTTGTATATATATATATATATATATATATTATATATATATATATATATATATATATAAGCCTGTTCCTATCTATCAGTCTCATTGTATTCTCATCTATCTATCTATCTATCTATCTATCTATCTATATCTATATCTTATCTATCCTTCTCTCTCTCTCTCTCTTTTCTCTATATATATATATATATATATATATATATATATATATATATATATATATATATATATATATATATCGCATTGTTTTCTTATCTATCTGTTTTCTATCAGTTCTTATCTGTATCTGTCTGTCTCTCTGTCTGTCTGTCTCTCTCTCCGTCTGTTTGTCTGTCTGTCTGTCTGGTGTCTCTGTCTCTCTCTCTCTCTCTATATATATATATATATATATATATATTGTATATATATATATATATATATATATATATAGGGTGTGCAACAATTTTATAATTGAAAACTTTGTTACTCGAGTTGTACAAATGATAGATTTAAATAAATACACGCCCTGTCCTCTGGGGTGTTAGAATGCACCGATTGCACCTCTGAAGAGGGGTATGTCTCCCCCAATGGGGCCACCTGTTTACCGTGGGTGGCGACTCGTGATGCTTAAGGACGGAGTCTTGGTGGATGACCAGTCCATGACATGCGACACTCTTAGAACCTTACTTAGGCTAGACGGGCGGTCTGGGTGGCCCCCTTCGATCAATCGGCTGGTCATGTCAAGCCCTAGCACCCTATTGCCCTTATGACAAGCCCTAACCCCTTTTTATCATATAGGTGCTAGAAGGCCGTTAGGGTCCCATCTATGGGTTAAATAGAAAAATGAATTTATAAAAAAATTGTTTTATCCATTAAGAATTGATTTATTTCAAAACTTTATCGGCATTAAATGACCCACTGAGGTTGATAAGCCGTAAAACCAAACCAAATTTAAATAAATACATTGTTTTTTGTCTAAGTGATCTTCAGACCAAAAAAAAAATGGATTGGTCTTTAAACAGATTTTGACTCAATGTCCCCGCAACCTTAACTCAAATATAAACCTTCTATCTATGATATTAACCACTGTCTGCTTAAAAATATAGAACCCATATTATGTATAAAATATTATATATAATATATTATATATTATATATATATATATATATATATGTTTATGTATGTGTTTGTTTATTTGTGTGTGTGTGTATGTGTATGTGTGTGTGTGTGCGTGCGTGTGTGTATTGTTGTTGTGGTCTTCATAGCTTTGAGGCAACGACAATTTAATGATATATCTATAATGGAATAAGTTTGATGCTTTTTAAAAACTTTGTTGGGTTCCATTATTTTAGTCTTACTTTCATGACAAGATAATTAAAGAGTGAGAATTATAGGTTTAAATCAAAGAAAAACATTTCTGATCTCAAAAGAAAAAAAGAAAAGAAATCTTAAATCTGCCTACCAAATTTCTTTTTTTAATGGAATTTAGTATTCATCTATTTTAACTTTAAAATCTCTTGTCTATTCTACAGGGTGTTTTTAAAAGCAATAAGTTGCATCTAGTTTTATGAGAAGTTTGACATAGATACTAGCAGGACCTGTGGATATAATTTAATTATTACAACGTTTGATATGTTTACTTAGGAGCTATTGCTAAGTAGTTCAATATGTAAAAAGTATAATAATCTGGATTTAACTCTCTCTCTCTCTCTCTCTCCCCTCTCTCTCTCTCTCTCTCTCTCTCTCTCTCTCTCTCTCTTTTTACTTTCCACCTTTTCATCTTTGCATTATGTTCGATTGAAACAGAATAGCGGTATCACTTCCGCGCGCTCATCCCCCCTCTCTCTCTCTCTCTCTCTCTCTCTCTCTCTCTCTCTCTCTCGTTCCTACTCTCTTTCTTTTTCTATTTATTTATTATTGTTTTTTTGTGTAGCATGTCCTTTTTCTTCCCTTTCTTTCTTTAGATGATGATGGAACGGTCTATTATTAAGTGAGGTGACGATACTCATACGAAATGCATACCATCTTGGATGATTTGTACGGTCTAATTTTTAACCAGAGGGTGTTTCAAAATGATAACGGTCGGAAGGTTAAGGAACAAGCGTATTAATATATAAATATAAATTCAGCTGAATGTTGATTAGTTGGTTCGCTGTTTGGATTGACACCCGTGGTTGTATACAGATAGAGCACTTGCCTAGGAATTGCAAGGTTCCTGGTTCGATACTGGCCCTCGCCAACTCAGCGTATAAGTAGCACAGGGATCTGTGTGGTAAAGTGAGGAGCTGATGGTAGCGCTAGTGAAAAGGGGATAGACTCCCTTGCTGTCTGACTTATACTGACACTAGGCCCTCTGTCGGCTTTACTTACTTTACTTACTAATATGCTGATATTTACTGAGCTTAGCCGAGTCTGGTACAAGGTCATTATAATGAGCCCCTTTGTTGTATATCATACTCATCTGTATATACCCGTGGTTGTATACAGATATACTTATTTTCTTTTTACTTACCTTGTTCTGAGTAGCTGGATCTTATCTTCTGTACCTGTTATCTGTATAGTTGTTATCTTATCTCTTCTATTTGGGCTGATCTAGTCTGGTAAATGTTATACTTAGCTTCATCTATCTGTGGGCTGGTAGATGGATTTATTCTGTATCTGATTTGGTTTGGTTTGGTTTGTTTTGTTTTACGGCATATCAACCTCAGTGGACCACTTAATGCCAAGAAAGTTTTGAAATAAATCAATTCTTAATGGATAATACAATTTTTATATAAATACATTTCTCCATTCAACCCATAGATGGGACCCTAACAGGTACTACCAGTCCGGGTCAGAGTGGACCAGGGAGCAATGGTGATAAAGGGGTGCTCCACATTCCCCAAACCTCCAAAACTGGAACCTCACCATCAGATAATTTAACGTCATTCCAGGACATGTAGACCCGCAGCCACCGCCTTCTAGCACCCATATGATAAAAAGGGTCTTGCCATAAGGGCAATAGGGTTGGGAGAATCATATAGATGCTAGGGCTTGACGTGACCAGCCGATTGATCGGAGGGGGCCTCTCCGACCGCCCGTCTAGCCCAAGTAGGGCCAAAGTGGAGTATTGAATGTCATGAACTGCTCATCCACCTGGGCTCTATCCGTAAGCATCACGGGTCGCCACCCACGGCCAACAGGTGGCCCCATTGGGGGAGTCTTACCCCTCTGTAGAGGTGCAGTCGGTGCATTCTAACGCCCAGCCGACAGGGCGGTTTCTGTATCTGAGTCGTCTTGTGTCGTTGTGGGGTTTTTAATTAACTGACCCCAGACTTTGTTTTAATTGGAGCTTTTTATTAATTTATAAGATCTAGATCAATAAATGCATGTGTGAGTATTTGATTTCAACGGACAGATCGCCATTGCGACCATCCTGTTCAGTGCCCAACTAAAATCTGACTTTCCTAAACTATTTCTCACGTTCGCACTGGCGAACTGGAAGAAGAGGTCAAACACAGGTCAAAATCTATCCATTATTTTTCCTTTGTTTTTCCACAACTGTTAATTTTTAATTAAGCTACACTTATCGTAAACTATTAATAGGCTACTTATTAATGATGTAACACCTTAATGAATATTTGGAATTATTTTACAAGCAAATGGTCTAAAAGATTATCATACTTCTTATTATATACTGAAATATTCTGTAATAAGCTTATTACACTAGTAAGCATATCTATAAGATGTAAATAGATATGTTTGTACATGAGGTGTGTGAGCTGAGGATAGATATTATGTAATTTGAAAAATGATGGCTGATTTTTATACTTAAATGCATAAGAAAACTGGACATTATTTTCCAAACATAATATATAGTACCTACATTTTCTATCACTGTTTTCTGATCATTTGACCAAAAAATATTATCTTATCTTCTGTATCTGTTATCTGTATCTTTCTATCTGGGATGATAAATGGAATTTTAATCTGGGCTAGATCTTCTTTACTGGGACATCTTGTGTTGCTTTTCTTTTAGTTAACTGATACAGTTCTTTATCATTTTATATTGGATCCTTTTCTGTCCACTAAGGATGATGGCGTAGTGTCCAAAATAAATAAAAATGTATCTGCATCTGCGCAATGGAGTCTGCAGGCAAATTCTTGAGTGACAGTCTTTGGTGCACTGAATGCACACAAACTGTAATGTTTTCTGGGGCTGCTGGGTTTTCTCTCTCTTTCTGGTTCTCTTTTCTGTCGAAGCTACTCTCCTCTCTGCCTCACCCCTCTCCGTGCCTTGCTTAACGTTGAGGCGCTAGGCCGCTCTATTTCTTGCATCTGCCTCCCACGTGTTTGTGTCAATATGGCATATCCTCATAGCACTCCTGCAGACATCTTTAAATCGTAGGCATGGTCTACCAACCGATCGGGAGCCTTTTACTAATTCGCCGTACAAAAGATCTTTTGGGATGCGTCCAGCTCCAAAAATACGCGTATGAGAATTTGTCTTTAATGGACAGGGTACCATTGTCGTCCGTTCTCTTCAACTCTCAGCGAAAAATCTGACTTTTTAAAACCCTTTCTCGCGTTCCTGTTGGCAAACTGGAAAAGGAGGTCAACACAGGGTTAAAAAGTGTCAATAATTTTTCCTGTGTTTTTCCACGACAGTTAATTTGAATTTAAGTTACACTCAGCGTACATGATTAATAGGATGCCTATCAATTATGTAACATGGATTATACAATATTAACTTTTGTATTTTTATACATATTATTTGTTTAAGAAATAATTTTTCATTAATATAACGTGTATTAATGAATACTGGTGTTTGAGCCACAGCCACTGCTTTTTTGTACCTATATGATAAGAACGATTTGGTTTTTTGACAGAAGGGCAACTTGAAGAACACGGTCGGGAAAATCATATAGATACTAGGGTTTGATATAATGAGCCGATTGTACGGCTGGGGCCTCTCCGTGTGCCTGTCTTGCTGTAAAATGATATGATGAGGAAAAACCCAAGATTTTTGTGAATAAAATATTTTGGAAATAAACTAGATTAACGATGAGGAATGAATGGCTGGATTGGTCGAAAAGGGCCAACAGGGCTAGCAATGAAATGTATTTAGTGAAAAGAGATAATCTGGGCTGTGTGTTTGAGGAGGAAAATCTGTCCTCCCAGGTTTATGATTATGTAAATGAAAAAAAAAATTCAAAGAAAAAAAACAAAAAAAAAAAAACGCCATGTGTTCGTTATTTAAAAAAACAAACTCTCAGCGGCACAAGACAAGACATTCCAGTAATAACCCAAAGAGATCCCATGTAATTTCCAAACTCCAAGAACAGAGAAAATGCAATCCCGAAGACAGATGCGGAATTCCAGCAAATCCAATCCAGATAAGTATAGAAACTACATACGCCTTCAATTAGACGCCACATAATATATCGGCATTTAATGACCGTGTATACATACACTCCAAATAGATCCCACCACGTCACATATACAACTTTATTACTAATGATTTTTACCTAACTACGCACATTTAATATATGTAACGTAGTAATATGATCACAGTACCAAAAATGATATATGTTGTATAGCGGGTCTTGTCAACGTGCCTCCAAATTCACGGCACTAAAAAGGTATTTGTTACAAAGGGCGTCATTGTCGTTAAAAAAGACACAACACATGAGATATATCTTCCCCGGGGCTTAGCTTTTATTTTCGGGCTCGTCTTGTGGGTTGTTTCGGAGAGGAGGAAAGGCAGAGAGAAAGAGAGAGAGAGAGAGGACACTGTTAAATTACTGTAATCCTACACTAGGGACCAGAGGCTCGTCCGAACTCTACGCCGCCGGAAAGCAAAAAGAGGCCGATCTTGTTGTTCGTCATTCCTCGTCACTACGTGACTTCCGGTTCCGCTCAACACCCGAAACTTCCAGTTGGCTTCCAATTCTCCATCAGGGGGTCATACCTCGGTCAAATTCCCGGCAACCCATTGTGTGTCCATTAACCTTTACTTTCTCTTATTTCTTCTTCCTCTCTTTCTATAGCAGTCCGCCCAAAACTCCGAATCTTCATAATCACGTTACATATATCCAGCCATAGTACATAACCGAAATATGTCCTAAGTTGAGTGACAACTTAGTAATCAGGTCACGGATCGCTCATTTACGAGTTGCCACCAATTGCCAACAGTGGGGTGGGGGTGTCTATGGAAATGATCTGATTACCCCCCTGCTGAATTGCAGTCTGCGTGTTCTGCAAACGCAGCTGACAGGTTGACCTTCCTTCAATGCCAATTCATACCCAATACAAATCTAATGATGCTACATCAAACTGTTTTGCAATCAGTCAACACGTTTGTAAGATTCATTAGCGAAACAAGACTCAAGGGTAAATAGGCATTCGTCCTTTGACAATGAAATAATTCACACACGACACAAAGTAATAGATATTTGGCATATTACGCAATGATCGTTGTTTCTCAAGTCAATAATGTCACTTGATTGATAAAGTGACAGAATATGGTGAGAAAATTTGTTCGCTTTTATCATTAGTGATGCGTCATTAGTGGAAAATAAAGTAAAAGTAAGTAAAGTCGGCGAGGCGGCCTATAGTCGGTATCAGCCAGTCAGCGAGGGTGTCTATCCCCTTTTCACTAGCGCTAGACCAAGGAGATTTTTTTAGCATCTGAGGTGGTGCACCACACCTACCATCAGCTCCTTACTTGACCGCACATATCCCTGTGCTACTCATACGCTGAGTTGGCGAGGACCGGTATCGAACTAGGAACCTTGTGGTTTCTAGCGAACGCCCTAAAATAAACCTGCACATTCTCACTATATATATAATATATATATATATATATATATATATATTATATATATATATATATATTAAAATAAAAGGTGGCTTACCGGTGAATATGGGCACGATCGCTGGAGGTGCAAATTCAGGGGTTAAATCAGCGATATAACACATACAAAAGAGCAAATTTATTTTAAAAATCCTTATGGTGAAACTCGAGTAGGTTTTCTATTGTATCGATATTTTAATATATATATATTATATATATATATATATATATATATAAAAATAAATAAGACACGTGTTTCGAGGTTTCACCTCTCATCAGTGTGGCTATACCTTAACAGCTACCCTGGCCGGGTTTGAAACCCGAATGAACTTTCGTTCGCCAAGCCTTTATACCCGTGCGGCCAGAGGCAGGTTTCAAATATAGGAGAATATTTAATCGCTACATTTCTAAGCGGAAACGAATTCACTAGAGTCCTCAAACTTTTGTAAACAAAGCGAGGGTTAGCTAGACGCCAGAACGGTGAATTTACAATTAGATCCCTATTCAGAGAACTCAGCCAAAGTGGGAGTAATATATAATAAATAAGTAATCCCCAGACACGTGTTTCGAGGTTTCACCTCTCATCAGTGTGGCTATACCTTAACAGCTACCCCTCCTTCACTAGCAGGATGCGACACAAGGTCAATTTCTTAAGCGGAGTTTAACAGGTTTGAATTTTCCTTCTACTAGACCGGTTGCCTAACGATGGTTAAAGAGCCCAGTCTGCCCTACTATTTGCCCATAGCTGGAGGGAGAGTAGAATTGTTACCTTTCCCAAGGGCATTAACGCTAAGTAAAATGCAATTACCACGTCCAGGATTTGAACTTGGGGTGACGAGTCCATTTCCCATGACTTTAACCATTACACCACGCGCTTCCTTATATATATATATCTGTGTGTGTGTGTGTGTGTGTGTGTGTGTGTGTGTATGTAACTGTGTGTGAGGAAAAGTTATGGGAAAGGGAATCCCGAACACAAACAATTAAATTCAATTTATATTTCGACTCTGTTGGTCTCAGAGGCTTTATCAGAATGAATTTTATTATTTTAAAATACAATGGTATATAAACGATGAAAAGGTCAAAAGGTAGGACATAGAGAAGGAGGAGGGGATAAAAGTGGTTGCCATAGATGTAGGTAGTATAAAAGTTCAAGTGGGGGGGATAGAAGGATCAAAGGATTTAGGGTAAGTGAGGTGGTAAGTGATTAGTGAAAGTGTTGGTTGTGTGGCTGTGTAGTGGAGACAGTTTGCCGAATTCGTCTGTGTAAAAAGAAAGTATATTATTTCAGTGATTCTGATTTTTTTGTGTATTTCTGTAATTCGCAAAATCATATAAACAAAACAAACAAACACACACACACACACACACACACACACACAACCATCTCTTTCACTAATCAGTTATTGCCTCAAAATCTATATATCAATACGCTTGTTCCTTAATCGTCAGGCCGGTATCATCTTGTAAAACCCTCTGGTTAAAAATCAAATCGTCCAAATCGTCCAAGACGAAATACAAATATGTAAATCCTGATTATTGGTTGTTACTTATCCACCAAATTCTTATTTCTTATGGGTGTTTTCACCTCAGCTAAATAATGCACCATTCCGTTTTTAATATAAAGAAAAGGGGGAAGAAAAAGGACATGCTACACCGAAAAATATAATAAGAAGCAAACAAAGAAAGAAAGAGAGTAGGGGAAAATAGAGAGAGGGTGTCAGCGCGCGGAAGCGATAGCGCTAATCTGATTCATTTTAAAATAATGAAAAGAGGAAAAGAAAGAAAGAAAGAAAGAAAGAAAGAAAAATGAATGAGAGATCTAGATTATTATAATTTTTACATATTGAATTATTTAGCAATAGCTCTTAAGTAAACATATTAAACGTTTTAATAATGTAATCATCATACTGTGGCATACCACAGGTCCTGCTAGTAGAAATTTGTAAGTTAGGATCTACGTACATCAAATAGTTTTTGAATAAAGTATTATGTCTTGGGCGCTATTCCGCATTAATACCGAAATGTTATGCTTTTTATATGTAATATAATGATATTATCTCTTGCGCGCTATTCTGCATTAGTACCGAAATGTAATGCTTTTTATACGTAATATAATGATATTATCTCTTGCGCGCTATTCCGCATTAATACCAAGTTTTGTTTTGATACTTTTGATGACATATTGTATTTACATATACTTACTGCAGTTATTTACATCTTGTGTGTGGTGGAGGTGACAGCGTGTTTGTGGGCTGTCTGCGTGTGTGTGGCTAGTATCCATGTGCGTGTGTCTATGTATAAATTCAGTTTCACCTACCAAGATGTGAAAACAACTGACAATTACTTATATATATATAAAAAAAAGATCCGATAGAAAATCTATTTTTCTTTCGACAATGCTAAAACGTATCTTCTCTCACTTTTCTCTGAAAACCATTATTTCTCAAGTCAAAGACTTTTTCTAAGATAAGAACAAAACGACAGTTTTGAAAATTTCTAAAATAAAACATTTATTTTCTCGCAAAATCTTCCTTTATAATATTTTCATTTTGAAACGTTCAATAATCAAAACAGTTTCTCTTGGGAAATCATTAGATCGATTTTAAATTTAGGTGAAATTCTGTATTCCACGATGAGACGTGATTCCAATTTTTAACACTTTCTATGGTGTCTCTTATTATTTGAGCACGACTCTACTTTTGGGGAGACTCACTTATTACTTTGATATTTACTCTTTCTATATTTCAATTTGAATCTCTTGGACATTATATATATATATATATATATATATATATATATATATATAATAGAGAGAGTTTTTAATTTGCTTGAAGCATTGTGTATATATTTGTTTGGAGGTTGATTTTAAAGGCTATCACAATGCAGGTGTAAAGAAAAAAATAATAAGGTAACAATGGTGTTGTTTGTTAACCTGTAATTTATTCTTGATATTTCGAGATAAAATCTCTTTTTAAGAAGAAGAATAATAATAAGAAGAACAAGAACAAGACGACAACTACTCCAGTTCCAGTGTTCTTCTGAAGAAGAGATTTTATCTCGAAATATCAAGAATAAATTACAGGTTAACAAACATCACCATTGTTTGCTTATTATATTTTTCTTTACACCTGCATTGTGATAGCCTTCAAAATCAACTTCCAAACCAATATATATATATATATATATATATATATATATATATATATATATGGTGATTTCAACTTTTTCACAGACGAAGGTCATTTCTACAAAGTTCGGTTATGAGCATGCAGGTAGTTCAGAAGTCCAGCTTTGCTTTTAGACGTCCTGTCACAAAAAAACCCACTTGAGATCCCTGGCTCCTGCTCGTGCACACATATGCTTTTCACGTGGTCGTCTCTCAACATGGGACCGCATATGACTCAAGAGACCAGCCTGTAACAGGCTAGACCTGCCACACACACTGCATATATGGAAGCGCGTGGTGTAATGGTTAAAGTCATGGGAAATGGACTCGTCGCCCCGAGTTCAAATCCTGTATGTATTAATTGCATTTCACTTAGCGCTAATACCGTTGGGAAAGGTATGAATCATAGTCTGCCCCCAGCTATCGGTAAATAGTAGGGCAGACTGGCTCTTTAACCTTGGTTAAGCATCCCGTCTAGGAGAAGGAAAACTCTGAATTCAAACCTGTTGAACTCCGCTTAAGAAATTGACCTTGTGTCATATCCTGCTCGTGAGGATTGGTTGGTAAATAGATATATATATATACTCAGGCTTGAATGTAGCAATCTCTTGGATACACACACATACGCACACACACACACATACATATATATATATATATTCATATTTATGTATATATGTTTGTGTGTGAAGGCAAATATACATATATACATGTATATATATGTATATATGTATATTTCCTTTTTATTTTCCTATTAAGTTATATTCGGTTGTCAAAATAGCTTGACAAACCGTGGAAGCCACCCGAAATATTGGAAAAATAAAGTCAACCAAGGGCAAAACAACGATTACATATTAGAACTCATTTTTCTGTTCTGTTTTTTCTTCACTTTTTATATATTTTCTATGCTTCCAATATCACCGAAAACGTTCACAAGAACACTATATTGATACATAACTAAATACAGACATATGTATATATTCATGACTTTATTTGTGATGACTAAGTTTCAATGACAGTAGAATTTGGCAACTGATGATATCTAATGATATCCGTTTTGATTTCACCGGCTTGGGCACAGACAAATTTATTTCGTTCTCTGGGACATTTCATACGTAACATTAAATCCCAAGGCAAAGAAGTTGAATTCAACGTAAAAATGTTGCATATCGTGCAACGGAAGAGAAATCTTCCGACGAGGAGACGAAAGAGAAAGATAAAGAAATATATGAAAAAAGAGAGAACGGAAGAGAGGTCTTCCGGTCAAGAAGCACGGAGAAGATGAAGAAATATATATGAAAAAAGGGAAAACGGAAGAGAAGTCTTCCGCTGAGGAGGCGGAGAGAAAGTTAAAGAAACATATTAAAAAAAAGAAAGTCTGTCCGTTATCAGATCAAAAGATAAAAATATGCGTGGGCATATTTATCGTATATAAAGGTTAGTGGATCTCGAAGGCCAGCCAGTCCGCAGCGAGTCAGCCGTGAGCATAACCTCGTCGCCACCCCCTCGGGCATCTTCATTATGAACACTCTGTGCCCCTCACAAAACCCCTCGGACATTTTCATTGTGAACGCTCTGTGCCCCTCAGCACCCACAAACCGAAGAAAATAAAGACGGATCATATTTTTATATACACGTGTCTGTGGTTTCATTGAAGTCCAGTAACAATAAAACAATTGTCACCAACGTAAATTTGACTTTATTACATAATTCACGGATAGCCAATTAATTATATAAGTAGTGGGGTATAAATTTTGAATCAGAGTTCGTTAGAAAATTCAAATCGGAGGGGTGAATGGAAAATAACTGTCGACAATTATTGACAGGTAATAACTTTTACTTGACCCCTTCCGGTAACGTCCTTTAGGACGCGTGAGTTTTAAGTTATAGTCAGTTGCGACCAGTTACTCATCGAGAGAAGACGTTCTTCCTTGATGTCACTTCTCAATCTGCGCGGTTCTGGCCTGGGATTGTTTCGATAAAAAAACAAGTCTTTGTTGATTATTTAAAACCAGAGATGACCATCCCGAAGAAAACAATAAGTAGAGTCAGCCCGGAGAAATTAATCCACAGAATCAGCCCTTAGAAGATGGCGGCCAATGAGGTTGATAGGAGAGAAAAAAGTAAGAACAAATTTATCATCCTCTCATCCAATCTCCCTCTCGCTATTATATACCCGATGTTAAGGGGTATATAACAATTTCTCTTTGAACTGTAATTGACGCCAATGGTGGTTATTTTGAGTGAAACTTGTTGACAGTAGTGTAATTTCTGTGCTTGTTGAATTTCTTTACAATCCATTAGATTTTGTAGTTACCAAGCACTTTTTCTTTTTCCTTATGAAAGTGTCAAATTTATTCCGAACACCATCTATAACACCTCGTTGGACTGCAGCCGCAGAAAATACATGTGGCTTAATGTTTGATAATAATATTTAAATCAATTTAACTGATATTTGTTGTTTTTTAATATCTTTTCTAGTAAAGTAAATAAGTAAAGTCGTCGTGGCGGTCTAAAGTCAGTATCAGCCAATCAGCGAGGGAGTCTATCCTCTTTTCACTAGCGCTAAACCAAGGAGATTGTTTTTTTGGCATCTGAGGTGGGGCGCCATCAGCTCCTTACTTTACCACACAGATCCCTGTGCTACACATACGCTGAGTTGGCGAGGACCGGAATCGAACTAGAAACCATATGGTTTAAAACTTGAATGCTTTCTAGTCAACCCAAATCTATATGAAAGCAGTGAACACATATCCCCCCCCCCCACTGTTATTTTTTTTTTATCTAGGTTTTGATTAAAACAATTTCATTCAAAGATTTGATAAAATTGTCACAAAGAAAATGTAATTTCTTATTCAAGCGAAAGAAGACGATTATAATATCATTAAAAATAACATCCGGTATTTCTGCCAACCTCAGCATGAAATTAACTATTAAACAACGATTAACATAAATGAAATTTACTTTTTACTTACTGGGCGTTCCTGGTTATAAAAACGGCGAAATAAATCAGGTTAATGGATTTCTTTATTGAACTCCATTTAAAAGAGAAATAACCCAAGTTTTGCATAGAAGGATAATTTAAACTTTTGTTATGATGCTATCGCAGAGACAGATCGCAGGATAATATAAAATAAAAACTGTTAGAATTTCTCTGCTTTGGTTTATGTTTTTTGTTTCTTGCAGATACACCAGCACAGGCTGAATCACTGCCACATAGCTTAGAGGAGGCAGCAAAGAATATAGGCCTCTATGTGAACTCCGGTAAAACAGAGTTCATGAGTCTCAAAAATGAAATATCTCCACACACAACGGCAAGCCTCTTAAGCCAGTAGAACAATTCACATACTTAGGTGGTAATATCTCCTCCACAGAGAGCGATGATAATACACGGATAACAAAGGCATGGTCGGCCACAAATAGTTTATCAGTCATATGGAGGTCCGATCTCCCTGGCAAGCTGAAGCGACAGTTCTTCCAGGCTGTGGTTCTGTCGGTGCTGCTGTATGGCTGCACCATCTGGACCCTAACAAAGCGTCTTGTGAATAAGCTAGATGGGAGCTGCACAAGAATGCTGCGTGCAGTCTTGAATAAGTCGTGGAAACAGCACCCCACAAGGAAACAGCTGTACGGTCACCTGCCCCCCCCATTTCACAAACTATCCGAGTGAGACGGACAAGACATGCAGGACATTGCTGGAGAAGCAAGGATGAACTCATAAGCGACGTTCTCCTGTGGAAGCCAACACATGGATATGCAAGTGTGGGGCGCCCAGCAAGGACATACATTGACCAGTT
>CM042147.1:16439107-16464107 GCA_023376005.1 Doryteuthis pealeii | reverse complement strand
ACGTTTAACTCGAATAAACACATTGTTTACTTACTTTCATATATATATATATATATATATATATATATATATATATATATATATATATATATATATAAGATAGGGTAAGTTGTTTGAAAATTGCATAGGTGAGAAACTGTCAGTAAAACCAAGCCCCATCGATTTCATGTCCACGCTACCCTGACTTAGATATATATGCTCTATTCACTATATTGAGCACTATTTACTTATAATTATGGTACACTCACACACACACACACTATATATATATATATATATATATATATATTAGTCATGCACAGACACAGTATTTCGACATTTATATTTCATCAGTGTGGCTCGAGTTTTTAACAGCTATTTCTAGCCGGCAGCGAAACACGACATAAGTTTTGTCAGTCAAGCTCCTTACGCTCATGGCCGTCGGAAAATGTCAGTCAGAGGTGAACAATTAATTGGTACATACTTAGGTCGATGTATGTTTTTACAATCACCAGAGAACTCAAGTCTGTAAACTATAGGCGAGTAAATGCCTTACGCTAAACGGTGAAAATTCAATTATTGTCTCCTCTACAGTGCTCTACCAGGATATTGGGAGCAAATATATTAGTCATCTGTACATATGTGTGTCTGCGTGTGTGTATGTTTTATATATGACTATGCAATAAAATATAGAGAGACAGCCAGATGTGTAGACAGACAGACAGAGAGTGCGTTATAGAAGAAAGAAGAAGAAGTGGACTGAAGAAGAAGAAAGAAGAAGAAGAAGAAGAAGAAGAAGAAGAAGAAGAAGAAGAAGAAGAAGTGGACTGAAAGAAGAAGAAGAAGAAGAAGAAGAAGAAGAAGTGGACTGAAAAAAGAGAAGAAGAAGAAGAAGAAGAAGAAGAAGAAGAAGAAGAAGAAGAAGAAGAAGAAGAAGAAGTGGACTGAAGAAGAAGAAGAAGAAGAAGAAGAAGTGGACTGAAAGAAGAAGAAAGAAGAAGAAGAAGAAGAAGAAGAAGAAGAGAGAAGAAGAAGAAGTGACTGACTGAAGAGAAGAAGAAGAAAGAAGAAAGAAAGAAGAAGAAAGAGAAGAAGAAGAAGAAGAAGAAGAAGAGACAGACAGAGAGACAGAGAGACAGAGAGAGAGAGAGAGACAGACTGACAGATAGACAAACAGACAGAGGTAGGTAGAGATAGCAAAGATAACAGTATATATTTATGCACACGTGTATGTGTGTACGTGTGTGTGCACGTGTGTCAAACTAATTTAAAGTGTTATACATCATCTTAAATTGCGTGTTTCCACACAAATATTTGAAATAGACTCACGCACGAACACAAACATGCGTGTGTAATCGGCATAGTTTTGCGTAGTTCTCTTCTGAAATTCTTCAAAGATCTCTATCGGGGATCTGTCTTCTTCGTATCGGAGTTTCTCTTTTGGGGTCTGGTAGGGTATCGGATTTTCTCTTGGGTCTCTCTCTCTCTCTCTCTCTCTCTCTCTCTCTCTCTCTCTCTCTCTCTCTCTCTCTCTCTCTCTCTTTGGTTTTGTGCGTATTTAGAAATTGTTTTCGCTGTCAAATTTTAGGGGCCTCTGGTAGAACTTTATTGACTCACATATACACGGTCTCACATATAGACAAACACATACACACATACATGGACTCACATACACATACTCACACACACACAAACGCATACATAAGTGGATGGATTCTCACACCATATATACAAAGATACATTGGCACACACACACACACACACACACACACACACACACACACAAACACAAGCATTCACACATACACTGTGGTGTCTGAAACATACAGACAGCTGCAGATTAGAATACAGCTAAATGTATTTATCATCAATATATTAACATCTTAGTAGTTATTTATCTTTCTATCTACCTACCTACCATGGAAATTATGGTGGGCGTAACGAGTAAAAAGAATTATCATTCTT
Source organism: Doryteuthis pealeii (assembly GCA_023376005.1). NCBI lineage: Eukaryota > Metazoa > Mollusca > Cephalopoda > Myopsida > Loliginidae > Doryteuthis > Doryteuthis pealeii. The sequence continues at coordinate 16,462,163 of CM042147.1, read as the reverse complement.
ATATATCCCAAAAGGAAAAAAACATTGAAAATAAAAGAACGATCGACAGAATGCCTGTCTTCTAACATTCTTTCTTTCTAAAATATGTCTATATAATAATAGTACATTGTTACAAAGTAAGTATCACATTATTTACTTAGTAAACCAAATTAATACAAATAATTTACAGCTATATTGTAACGTAGCTTGACCCAGTTTAAGGAAGACATATATTCATTTCTATTGTATTTTTATATACTTATCTGGATCTAGGTATCTGCTATCCTGAATAGGAGTATCTGGGTAGCAGTGTCTGTTGTTGGGTTTGTATTTTCTTCGTTCGGGTCTGAAACAACTTGGATCCTATTGGGTTCTTTTTTTTCCCTTGCGTCGGTTGGCAGTTCTTAATAACGAACACAAGACGTTGTTATTTTCTTATTTTCAGAGCTCTTTATTTTATTTCAAACCCAAGTTGAAGATTTTGGTCTGAAACCAAGATACCGCCATTGCAATGTGTTTACCTGTAATGCGTGTATAGAGAGTGTATGTGGAAATTGAAAGATTGTAGAAAAAATAAATTATGGAATTTACTTAAGCGTGTGAATGATGATTGGCTTTGGCTCCTGATTGGTCGATGAGTGCCAACAGTGCAAAGAATGAAAGAGAACGTGAAAGTTTTGGGAGTCTAGTGTAGGTGTATCGGTTTTTAAATGAACCAATAAAACCAGAGAGGGATCGTACTCTAACAGGTTTAGAGTGGACCTTGGCGCAATGGCGATGAAAGAGAACTCAACACTCTTCAGATCTCTGAAACTGTAGCCTCACCATTAAATTCAGTTTAGTTTCATACCCAGGACAGCCATTCTTGTTGGCCAATATTTTCAGGACATCATTAACCGATGCAGTTTATTATCATACCCAGGTAACCCCTTTTTGTGGAGGAGGGCTTACCCTACTGCAGGAGATCCAGCCAGCATAGTTTAACACTCGCCGACATGGAAACGTCTACTCGTTCTGTCAATGTGAAATAGGTAAATATATTACAGATTATTCCTTTCTTGTACCGATTTTGAAACGAACCAATAAAACCTGTGAATGAATAACAATATTTGTATTAGACGTTGCTGGCTCTAAAAACAACATAATAAAAAGTATCATTAAGAGTTATGCTAGAGTAAGTTATATTATGTGATAATCATAGTTAAGTTGTTTTCGTTTGCATAGGAAAGTTTTTCTTTCTTTGTAAATGTCTCGTCTCTAAAAATATGGTTACCTCACATAATCAATATAATGTCTACCAATACAATTGATTTCTGTATCATATATCGATTAAAGTGTTTATTCATCTCATCGTTCTAAGAAACAAGTGGCTAACATGCTGAATAGTGATAAGCGAGTTCGAACTGCCCGTAGTGTAATGGTTGTGTGTCAAGAAAAATGGACACGGTGATACGAGTTCAAATCCTGGACGAGACTGGTTGCCATTTCATATAGCACTAATACACTTGAGAAAGTTAAGAATCCAATTATTCTCCCTCTATGTTACGCTGAAAGCACTGATTCCTGCAACATTACCAATGTTTAGTAATGAGCCTGTTCAATAATCAATTTGGTGACCCCTTGAGCAACAGCAGGTACTATATGTAACGTGAGTACTTTATTTATCAAAAATATCTAGATTTGGCATTTAATAGCTCGAAAAGGGTTGATATGACGTAAAATAAAACAACCAACCAACCAACCAACCAACCAACCAGCCAGAGAGAATGCTAGGCATTCGAGTGGAAATTATGAAGCCTTAACTCGTGCATACACAAGTGAAATCCTTACTTCGGAAATGTTGGCAATCTTCTTGACTTAAAAAAGACAGGTTATTGTTGATGGTGTTTTACGGCATGTCAATCCATTGGGTTATTTTATGCCGAAGATGTTTTTGCTTTATTCATTCTTGATGGGTATTAATCTTGTTTAACCATATTTTTTAAAACCTATTTCACCCATAAGTAGGGCCCTAACGGGTAGTAACCCTCCAAGTCAGAATGGACCTTGGAATAATGGTGAGGAAGGAGTACTCTACATTACCAGAGGTCCAGAATTATACTTCATAATATATATAATATATATATATATATATATATATATATATATATATATATATATATATATTACCAAACCCTTCGTACGAGCAGGATGCAATACAACGTCAATTTCTTAAGCGGAGTTTAACAGGTTTGAATTCAGAATTTTCCTTCTCCTAGACTGGTTACCTAGGCATGGTTAAAGTGCCCAGTCTACCTTGCTATTTATCCATGAGTATTGGATTCATACCTTTCCTAAGGGTATTAGCGCTATGTGAAATGCAAACAGCTTCGTCCAGGGATTGAACTCGGGTTGATGAGTAGATTTCATAGGACTCTAACCATTAGACCACGCGCCTCCACTCACCATAACATAGTTTAACGTCATAACCAGGACGTTAAGACCATCAGACACCGCCTTCTAGGACACATATTATAAAAAGGGATGGATGTTGGCATAAAAAAAAGAGCTGGGTCAGTATTATAGGTGCTAGGGCTTAATGTGACTAGCCCAATAGATCAGAGTGGCTATACTAAGACAGGAAAAGTGAATTAAAATAGACCGTATTAATGCACTCTAAGAATTTCAAGCAAAATATATTAAGAAAAGTAGTGTAATGGCCTATTGTTGGTATCAGCCAACACGAAGGAGTATATCCACTTTTCGCTTGCGCTGGGTCCGAGAGATTGTTTTTGCTGAGGTGGAATATCCTACCGATAGGTCCCTACTTTACCGCACAGATCAGATTACTGAATTTGTGTTACGCATGTGCTGGGTTGGCGAGGACCTATATCGAACTAGAAACCATAATTTCGACAAAAAACTTCACTTCTGATAAATATTTAATAATCTCAACTTATATGACTTAAGATAAATTAGAAAAAAGAAACAGACTTTTTTTTAAATAATGGTGTTGCGCTAACTTTTAAATATCTGTGTGTGTTTTTGTAAACGACTTTTGTACCAATTTTCAGTTTAACTAGTTACTAGTAGTTGTTAATAAAGCGTTTTTATTTTTGTTTAGAGTTATTAATTAATCAGAGCAGGTGTGGAAAAGTTGGTTAAAACCAAACCTATTCCACATAATTAATAGTCAACTAAATTGGGTCTTTATTTCACCACATCACGAATTAATAAACACATCGAGTGCGAAAGGAGAAGAAAGCGAGTGTATTATTTTACTAACATGGCTCAGATATTTCCCAAGGGCGGAAGTATGAAATAAGTGGGGATGATTGAAGGCAGTGCCCAGTAATACGTATGAATTAAATGATAGGAAGTGTTTCCGACAAACAGACAGACAGACAGACTGACAGACAGATAGATAGATTGAATAGATATGTATTAACCGAGATAAAATAGAACATGAACAGACACACACACACACACCAACACACATATATATATAATATATATATATATATATATATATATTATATATATATATATAAATACAGTCTGGGATATATATATAATATAATATATATATTATATATATATATTGGTTTGTTGGTTGGTTTTGAAGGCTTCACAATGCGAGTGTAAAGAAAAAGAAGGTACTATGATGTTTTTGTTAACCTGTCATTTTATTCTTATATTTTTCGGGACGAAAATTCCCATCATCAGAAGAATACTGAACTGAAGTTGTCTTAGCGGCTGCTAAATTCGTTCTGTCTTGGTTCTTCCCAAATTCTGTGTTGTGTGTGTGTGTAATATATATGGAGACCCCTATTTCAGATAGTTTCGCGCTGTCGATTTTCAATCAAGTTTTGGTTTGAAAATAACACGGGCGAGAAACCTATTAGTATGACTTCATGGGTTAGCTCAGTCGGTAGAGCGTTCGGCTAGAAACCAACAAGGTTCCTAGTTCGATACCGCGCCCTCGCCAACTCAGCGTATGAAAGCACAGGGATCTGTGCGGTAAAGTAAGGAGCTGATGAGGTGTGGCGCTCCACTTCAGACGCAAAACCATCTCCTTGCTAGCCCTAGTGAAAAGGGGGATATACTCCCCTGCTGATTGGCTGATACCGACTTTTAGGCCGCCCGACGAATATATATATAAAGAGAGAGAGAGAGAGAGAAAGAAAGAGAGAGAGAGAGAGAGAGGGAGAGAGAGAGGGGGCGTAATTCAGAGTTTTACAGACAGATATATGTATATGACTAGTTTAGATACGAACTGCCAATAAATAGATTGATAATGGGCTCAGATTTAGACAGACAGACAGACAGACAGACAAACAGACAGATAAATAGATTGAAGATAGATAGATAGATAGATAAGATAGAAACAGACCTAGATAGATACGAGATCTGCAATATCGCAAAACAAGGTATTACTGCAGTTTAAAATTTGATATGCAATAAAGCGCCTTAGCTTGAAAAAGTTTAAATTCGTCATGCAACAGCCTTGGATCTAACACACTTTGACAATGCTTATAGAGCATCATCAGGTCACGGATATCCATGCCAATCTCTCTCCATCCGTCCCTATCGCTCATCATTCTCGGGAGGTCCTCTGTGCAGCATCCTGTATCCGCAAGAGCTGATCAATGTACGTCTTTGCTGGTCGGCCTCACACTGGCGTGTCCATGTTTGACATTCCACAGGAGACGTCGTTTAGAGTTTCCTTGCTTCTCAGCAGTGTCTGCGTGTCTTGTCCGTCTTACTCGGATGGTTTGGGTGATATGTGGCAGGTGGCCGTATTAGCTGTTTTCTCATAGGGTGTTGTTTCAACGTCTTGATCGGATCACCCGCAGCATTCTTGTGCCAGCTCCCATCCATTTTAATACTCTAGTCGCTTCGTTAGGGTCCCAGGTGTGCAGCCGTACAGCAGTACTGACACGACAACGGCCGGAAGAACTGCTCTTTAATTGTCTGTGAGATTGGATTTCCATATGACCGATAATTAATAGCGGCCATCGGCTTATAGATAGAATGAGGAAAGGATAAGAAAACAACTTGAATAGTTTAAAATAACAGTGATATTACTTTCACACACACACGCACACACAAATACACTCACACACTATATTTTGCTCTCTGTGTCCTTTTATCAAGCCCCCCCAGCGGCTGAATGTAACCCATGGTCATTTTATGTGCAATCGAAAGGCACGCCGATAAACGTCAAGGGCAGGCTAAAAAATCCTTGCTCTTCATCGCTATTCCTATTTGAGTGGAGCCTCAGGCATCAGGAAATAAAATGTTACTCTTGCCATTTTAAACGAAGAGTCAGGTACCCCCCTAAGGGATACTCTGAAGCCAAGCACTTCAAATCGGCAAGAAAACCCAATCGATTTATTCACTCGGACATCAGCACATACAGCCTGGGACGAGGATTTAACTGATAAATACATACATATGTATATATGTAAAGGCGTGTAGTGTGTTTCCTCGTTTTTATAAAGTTGGTTTAAAAATATAGGATAATTTTAGAAACTACAGATTTTTTTGTGGGGGGGTGTCATGGCAGCCTTAAGAAATGAGTAATTTAAATGAATGTTCGTATTCTGATTTAATAAAGACATATTACCTTTTTAACTTGGTATTTATTGCAGATTTCAGAAAGTACTTTGTATATGTAAAAACAAAATGTCCATTAGTTGGTTGGAAAAAATCTTTTTTCTAAAATCTCTTCGAATTATAAACAGACTAGCAGGACCTTAAGAACTAGTGCTAAATACTTCAATATGTAACAACTATAATAATCTTGATTTAACTCTCTCTCCCTTTTTTTTTCGTTCTTTCGTTCTTTTCACTTTGTTGATTGAATGATTTTCTTTATCACCCCTCTCTCCCCCCTCTCTCTCTCTCTCTTCTCTCTCTCTCTCTCTCTTCTCTCTCTCTCTCAACACACACCACAACTCACTCACTCTCTTTCATACTGTCTTCTTTCTTGTTATATTTTGACTGTGAGGCATGTCCTTTTTCTTCCCTTTCTTTATTTATGATAAAAATTGAATGGTCTATATTTAGCTCCGTGTCCGATAACATAAAAATATGAAATTCGTCAGATAAGCAACACCAGATAATTAGTGTTTGCATTTCATCTGGAGATTTGACGTTCCCATTTTAACCAGAGGGTATTGCAAGATGATAAATGATTGTACTTTTAAGGAACACTCGTACTGATATATAGAAGATTGGAATGTTTGCTATGAAGGTGTTGTTAAAATGTTGGATAATTTTAGAAACTACAGACTGATGTTTATTATAATAGCATTATGCAATCATAATTCAATGAATGTTAGGGTATTTTGATTTATAAAAAGAAATATTACCGGAATATGTAAAAAAAAACATGTTCATTGGTTGGTTGGAATAGAAAACGTCATCTAAAATCTCTTCACATAATAACAAACTAGAAGGGGTTACCTAGGGTCGCCTAGGTGAGAGGGGGGATGAAACCCTGGTATATTGTTTTTTTTCTTTAAGAATTGAGGACATTTTTAAGTAGAAATTTCAAAATGCTATTTCTATGTATATTTTTATCTTTAAATATCTTTGGAATATAAAATCAAATTTTTCATAATACATGCACCAACAGCAAGAACTGGATATATTTTGATGTGTATATATTTACTATTGTCTAATTTTTTGTTTTCTTAGAGTTCATCCGGACAGACACACATACATACACACAAGTGCGCTCTATATTTTTAAAATATATTTTGAATCTAAATCAAATCTCTATTATTTCAACGAAAGTACAGATCTTGTGATAGTAAATTGTGTATATATATTTACTTTTCTTGTCATTGATTTATTTTCGTTGTTTTATCAGGATATACATAATACATACATACCAACTGCCGTTTATTTAAGTTTAAGATATAGGCCAGAAAAAGTGAACTACTATCTGATGAGATTTTAGAAAACAAATGACCAACCCCTCCAGTCAATTCGGATGAGTCACATGGTCAATTTCCTTCTCCTAGATTGTTTACATTACTATTGTTAAAGAAACCCAGTCTGCCAGTACTTTTGCCTATAACTGGAGGGAGATTGGCGTGTGATCTATTGTCAGAACAAGCCGGACAGCAAGGGAGTCTGTCCCATTTCCCCAAGCGCTAGACCAGGGTTATTGTTTTTGAATGAGGTGGAGCACCACACCTAACTTCAGCTCCCAACTTTACCGCACAGACAAGATAACCCAATCTGTGCTACTCATGCAGGCGGGGACTGCTATCGAGTCACTAACCCTTGCGATTCCCAGGTCGTGCTCTACCGACTTTGGAATTCATACCTGTTCCCAATATAGTATCAGAACTATGGCGAAGATGCAACAGACTGGAAGTATATACATATATATTGATACACTGTTTCCTTATTTGTGAGAACGTTAATCATCTTGCAAAAACCCTCCGATTAAAATGATAACCGTCCGAGATCGTCCAGTTGAAATTCAAAATGTAAATCCTGATTTCTGCCTGTGCTTCATTCACCCAAATTCTTTTATGTCTTATGAGTATCACATCACCTCAGCTAAATAATGGAAGCATTCCGTTTTTTTTATAAAGAAAAAAAACCAATAAAAAACAGTTATCACAGAAAATATAAGAAACAGTAGGGAAGATAGAGAGTGAGTTTGGGTGTGCGGAAGCGATAACGCTTTATGCTTCAAGGAAGAAAAATAAAGAGAGAGAGGAGAGAGAGAAGAGAAGAGAGAGAGAGAGAGAAAGAGGAGAGTGTGTGTGTGGTGTGTGTGTGAAATTTAAACCAATACTATTATACTTTACATAACTGGAACTATTTAGCAATAGCTCTTAAGTAAACATATCAAACTTTGTAGTAATTAATTCAACATAACTGTGATTATACTCCACAGAAAGAAAGAAGAAAGAAAGAAAAGAAAAGAAAATAGAGTAGGGGAAATTGAGTAGGGGAAATAGAGAGAGAAAGTTGGTGAGCGCACGGAACCGGATAAACGCCATTTTGTTTCAATTGAACATGATGAAAAAAGGAAAGAAATGAAAAAAAAGAGTGAAAGACAGAGAGAAGAGAGAGAGAGAGAAGAGAGGGAAGAGGAGAGAGCAGAGAGTGTGTTGTGTGTGTTGTTAAACTAAGCGTATTATACGTTTAATCCAAAATTGAGCTATTTTACAATAGCTCTTAAGTAACACATAAAACGTAATTATCGATACTGTGGTTAAATTCACCAGAAATAAAGAAGAAAGAGAGTAGGGGAAAGATAGAAAATAGGAGTTGGTCCACACGGACAGCGATAACGCCCATATGTTTCAATGAAAAGAAGGAAAGAAAAGAGTGAGAGTGATAGTTAAATCGAGATTATTATCCTTTTACATATTGAATGTATTTTGCATAGGCTTGGCTGTAGGGATAATAGGCCGAAATTACATACATCATTGATTTTTTCTGATTTGTTTAGCCTTAACATTGTAAATAGATATGCCCCCTAATTAATTATTATTAATTAATTAACTTTCAAAATTAGTACGACTTCAATTAAGCAACACATTCTCTCCAAAAATTAGCTTTTAAGTAAATATATGAAACGTTGTACTAATTAAATTATCATACTGTGGTATATAGCAACAAGAACATGTTAATTCAGGATTAAAACTTGTGTCACCATGCCCATTAACGCAAACGAGCGCCTCTGATAAATAGTGCTAATGAGTTTACTCTTTACCTGATTAAATACAACGTATCATGGCTGTTTTTTATTATTTACATGGATTGCAGCATTTGAAAAAGCAGCCGGAATATCTAATATATTTTTTTTTCTTTGGTTGGTGGAAATAAGAAAATGTAAGCTAAAACATCCCTGCCGAAATTAAATAAAACAAATTTCAACCAGCCTGCTGAAACCCAGAAGACATTAGCCAGATGCTGGAAACAGAAACTCCCCTTCTTCTTCTTAGAAGGTGTATTCCACCATGCACGTGTGTTCTCTAAGTTATTTCCGTGTGTTATAGAAGAACTAGTCGCAGAGTTCTAACTGCAAGTTCCTTGCTTCTTGCAGTGCCATTAGATCAAAGATCGTCTAAGTATATCTTTTTTTTTACCATCCAAACTAACCGTAGCAAGAACAATCTTCAGCAGCCTTGTCTCCCAGTATCCTTAGTGTCAAGAACAGGAACGCCCTCCACGGCATCATCAGCCTCACCCCAGGACCAAATTCCTAACCACCTGGTTTCCTGTTTCCGATAGTTCAGCCCCCAGCACTGTATCTCGAGTTTTTTTTTTCTTTATTTCTTCTTCTTCTTTTTTCTACTATTCGCAAGTTACCCAACTTTTTCCTCCCTCCCTAACCAAGCCTCCGTCTCTTGACCTAGCCGCTCACACCGATGCTTACGCTAATGGCTTGGCACATTTGCATCTATAGCTCTCCAGATTACCAATAAACAACATGAAAATGCTACTCATTCTGACTAGAAGCGCTTCTCACCTAGAAGCACTTATCAACAGTCTGCCATTCTTTGTAAACAGAATCCTGCTAAAAATAACTGCATTATATAATATATATATATATATATATATATATTATATTATATATATATATATAGAAGTAATTTTGCTGCCTTTTTCCCATCAGCTGATTTTCTCTTTACTAACCTTCCTGCTCCAAGCTTCTCCTCTTGAATAACTCTTCATCTATCCATATATATTTTCAACTATCAATCGTATCTACTATTTATCTATTGTTTGGTGTCTGCCTGCTATTTATTCTCTCTATGTCCGTGTCAGTATATCCGACTCTCTCTCTCTCTTCTTTCCTCCTCTTCTCTCTCTCTCTATATATATATATATATATATAATTATAATATATATATATATATATACATAATTTGCTAATTTTCCCCATCAGCTGATTTTCTTTTTAACCTTCCTACTCCAAGCTGCTGCTTGCTGAAACAGACTCCTTCAACTATCTACTACTATCTATATCTAATCTATCTATCGCTCTTTCTTTCCTTTTCTTTCTTTCTTTCTTCTGCCTGTCTCTATACCTTCTCTATATGTGTGTCGGTCAATTTACTCCTACCCCCTCTGTCTTGTCTCTGCCTCTCTCCTCTCTTTCTCTCTCTCTCTTCTCTCTCGTCTCTATATATATATAATATATATATATATATATATTTAATTTATTATAAAACGGGGGGGTAAAAAAAAGTGTTCCCCATCAGTTGATAATTCTCGCTTGAAACATCCCTGTTCCAAGCACTCCTTAATCTATCTATCTATCTATCTATCTTTATCTATCTATCAATCTATCTGTCCTATCTGCCCCTCTGTCTCATGTATCTCTCTATTTCTCTTCCTGTCCTTTCTGGCTCACTTTCCCCATTCACACTTTCTCTTCTTTCTCTCTCTCTCTCTTCTCTCTCTCGTCTCTCTATCTCTCTCTCTCCTCTCTCTCTCTTATAATATAGTAGATATATATATATATATATAATAAAGTATCAGCCAGGTGATATTTCTTTGCCCAGATTTTTTGTGTTTTGTTCAACACTGAGAAATCATTTTTAAATTACTTTAAGAAAATTCTCTCAAACTAGAAATTTCTCCTGACGAGACCCTCAGGTCGAAACAAGTTGAGGAACATTTTAAAGAGAATCAAATAGGGCATGAAATAATATTGCCTGGTTTGTCTTATTACTTCTTTGTTCAGTCTTATATATAATATGATGTAAATAGTATATTTAATGTGTGTGTGTGTTATGTGTGTTGTGGTGTGTGCGTGTGTGTTTGAAGTAAATTCGCTGCTTTTTTTCCTATGCAGCTGAATTTCATCTTCGCCTTTAACCTCCTTTCCCAAGCTGCTCCTCGCTGTGAATACTTCATTCATGTTTTTAAAGTAGACTTGGTCTTACATACCATCACACCCCTTGCTCTACGCACAATTAGGCTCTTTTCTCCGACAGAGGAATTACTTTGTAATTAATGGTCTTGGAAGTTGATAGAATTTTATGGCGAATTATTTACACTATAAAGGGCCTTAGTAATGGTGTGTATGTCTGGATGAAAACTAGGAACATAAAACAAACGAATGAAAAGTAAACATTACATACGGCATGTCATCTATCTTACAAATCTTGCTTTTTGAAGCGAAAATGCATAAAGATTTGATTTATATTCGTGAAAATAATTACCAAATAAATTTGAATTAGTGTCAGCAAGATTAGTTGCATTTGATTTTTAGAATAGGGGGACTTTTTTAGTGTGTCTGTGCCTTTTTTTTGCTGATGCCCCATAGGCCCGATTAACGCAAAGATCTTCTTTAAAAGTAGGGAATTTTAATGGGTATCCTGTGGGATCCAACCCACGATTTAGTAATAATCGATCTGAGAGAACTAATTTTAACCCCACTCGCTTCTTACGCAGGCGATGCTGGTAGCTTTCTTCTAGTACACTATGTAAAGGACAGTTGTATGTTGTGTGTATGGTATGCCGGATCAAATCTTCGAAGCATAAACCATACCCCGCCCCCAAAAACCACTTCCCTTTAACTCATGTGTTTGATTTTATTCTTTGTTTGGTGTTTCTGTTTTTTTTTTGTTTTTGTCCAATTAAACGATAAAGTAAGTACACATTCAGCTATCACCAGAACTTGTTTTTCTGCAAAAAAATGAATTCAATTAATATTCCCCTTGAAAGATATTTAAAAGTTAGGAATTTGAATAGTAAAGAGAAGAGAAAGTCATTAGAGGCGTTCTTTAAATTACAAAACATAAACAGAATCAATCATGAGAAGATAAAAGAATCAATAGATCTCTAACTGTTTAATACCTCCATTCTAAACCAGGCACGCAAGTGTAGCCAGCTTCTAGTAGATATATAAAGGGGGTGCTATGGTCTAAATGGTTATGAGTCGTAGGCAAATGGAATCGTCAACGCGAGTTCAATTCCTGACGAATCTGTTGGTTTTTGACATAGCGCTAAATACCCTTGGAAGGTATAAACCAAATTCTCCCTCCAGCTCTGGGTATATATAGCAGACAAGACTGGATCTCTTTACAACTATGGCTAGGTTACCAGTCTATAGAAGAAATTCTGATTCAAAGCTGTTAAACCTCCGCTTAAGAAATTTGACCTTGTTCGCATCCTGCTCGTGTGAAGGGGTTGGTAAATATATATATATATATATATGTATAAGTATTAACTTACCGTGGGTATTAAGAAACGATCGTTGGAAGCGCCAATATCCAGAGGTTAAGGTTAAGAAAAAAACAAATACAAAGTGAATCATACAATGTAGAGCATTAAATTATTTAAGAATGGAAATGAAGTAAGCCTACTCGAGTTTCATCGATAGATTCTTCAGGTTACTTTTTAAATTAATCGAGTTTTACGACCATTAATCTTTGGGGTTATAAACATGCCCCGTTGGAATGGACTTAAAATTATAGAGGAAACGTTCCTTACTAAATTTAAGTCCCATTCCAACGGCATGTTTATAACACCAAAGAATTAATCGTAAACTCGATTAATTAAAAGTAACCCTGAGAATCTATTCGATGAAGCTGATAGGTTTACTAAATTTCACCATCTTAAAATATATTATATATATATATATATATATATATATATAATATATATATGGTTGGTTGGTAAATATATTATATTATATATATATATTATAATTATATTTTCTTTTGTCCAAAGAAAAGTCCCGAGTTTCAAAGTTTTCGAGTTCACAAGAAACATCGGACTGTAATGGCTGAGACATTGTGTATATTAACAATAAAAGTTGAGGACAATAGAAAAAAAAATCCAAATACTAACAAATTATCAGCCACATCTAAAAAATTGTAGACAAGTAACTTTCCGTATATAAGTTTGTGTTATCACAATAAGATAGGTCACACAGTCCGAATAAATCCAGAATAATACAAATTATCTAAGCAACGGTCAAAAAATTTAGACAAGTAACTTTCCGGTATATAGTTGTGTATATAAATAAAGATGGAGTTCAAAGTCCGAATAATCCAGATAATACAGAATTGATCAAGCAAGGTCTAAAAAATTTAGACAAGTAACTTTCCGTATATCAAGTTGTGTAGTTACAATAAAGATGAGGTCAACAGTCGAATAATCACAGATAATACAGATTATCAAAGCAGCGGTCTAAAAAATTTAGACAAGTACTTTCCGTATATAAGTTGTGTATATACAATTAAAGAATGAGTCAACAGTCCAATAATCCAGATAATAAAGATTATCCAAGCCACCATCTAAAAATTTAGACAAAGTTAACTTTCCGTATATAAGTTGTGTATATAGCAATAAAGATGAGGTCACAGTCCGAATAATCCAGATAATCAAATTAATCAGCCCATCTACAAAAATCTAGTCGAAAAACTTTCTGTTTATAAGTTATGGTGCTCCTCCCAGGGTGGCTCAGACATGAACGAACTGTTCATGGACAAAGTCGCCTGGTGCAACACCATGAAGCCAAGAGGTCCAGGAAAGCAGAGGTAACAAAGCAGACCGGCAACAACAACATCTTCAGGATATCCTTTACATGCGATATCTCTGTTAAAGAATATTTTTCAAACATTCGGACTTCACAGCTCCATAAGAGGTGCTGTAACTTCAGGGGCACAAAAATACTACATTAAGTCTTCCGAGACTGCAAATGCCAACGATATAACAATAAAGTAATCAACATCCGAATAATCAAATAATATCAATTAATCAAGCCACATCTAAAAAAAATTCAGACAAAAATAAGTGACTCAAGGTTAGATGTGTTATGACAACGTACTAAAAGTGTAAGTAAGTTAAAGTAAAGTCGTCGGGCGGCCTAAAGTCGGTATCAGCCAATCAGCTAGGGAGTCTAATCCCTTTTCAAATAGCGCTAGACCAAGAGATTAATTTTGGCGTAACGATGTGGCGCCACCCTACCATCGCTCCTTAGCTTTACCGCACAGATCCCTGTGCTCTCATACGCTGAGTTGCGAGGACGCGGAATCGAAACTAGGAACCATGTGGTTTCTAGCCGAAGATTTCGTTGTTGAGGAAAATTACCCGCCCAACGCCCCCACCCTTAAAAAAAAAACTAAGAAATATCCAAGTCTAGTAAAAAGTCTAACTCTATATGTGTTCATTTGCCAAACAATTTATGGTAATGTTTCTTGTAATTAAATGAAGATTCTTTACATTTTTTTCATGTACTATGAACCAATATCCAATATGGCGTAAGTTTTTTGCAAAAATTCTATTTGCTTGGGCACCATAACACTGATTTCTTTTTATTCTTAAAGATCACTGGGTTACCAATAAAATGTAAAGATATATTCATTTAATACAAGAAAATTACATAAATTGTGCAAATGAACACATCATAGAAAGTCAGACTTTTAGCTAGACTTGATAATTCTTATTTTTTTTTTAAGGTTGGGCGGGGGGTAAAATTTTCCCCTCAAACGAAATTTTCGGCTAGAACCACATGGTTTCCTATTCGATTTCCGTCCTCGCCAACTTCGAGTATGAGTTAGCACATTTTGGATCTGTGCGGTAAAGTAAGCGAGCTGATGGTAGGTGTGCGCTCCACATCGTACGCCACAATAATCTCCTTGGTCTAGCGCTATGAAAAGGGGATAGACGCCCTAGCTGGATTGCGATACGACTTTAGGCCGCCCGACGACTTTACTTTACTTACTTACATTTTACGTACGTGTCATTAACAAATCTAACCTTGGAGTCACTTATTTGTCTGAATTTTTTTTAAAGATGTGGTCTTGATCATTTGTATTTATTGTATTATTCGACGTTGATCTATCTTTATGTTATATCGTTTGGATTGCAGTCTCGGAAGATATAGTGATAGTTTTTGTGCCCCTGAAGTTACAGCACCTCTTATGACTGTGAAGTCAATGTTTGAAAAATATTCTTGACCCGAGATATCGCATGTAACAAGGATATCCCTGAAGATTTGTTTTGTTGCGGTGCTTTGTTACGCTCTGCTTCTTCTGGACCTCTTGGCTTCAATGGTGTTGCACCAGGGCGACTTCTGTCATGAACAGTTCGTTCATGTCTGAAGCCACCCTGGAGGAGCCACCATGAACTTATAAAACAGAAAGTTTTTCGACCTAAGATTTTTTAGATGTGGCTTGATAATTTGTATTATCTGGATTTTCCGGACTGTTGACCTCATTTTATTGCTATAACACAACTTATATACGGAAATTACCTTTCTAAATTTTTTAGATGTGGCTTGATAATTTGTATTATCTGGATTATTGGACTGTTGATCCTCATCTTATGTTATGATACACAACTTATATACGGAAATTAACTTGTCTAAAATTTTTTACGACCGTGCTTGATAATTTGTATTATCTGGATTATTCGGACTTTGACCTCATCTTTATTGTTATATACACAACTTAATATACGTGAAAGTTACTTGTCTAAATTTTTAGACCGTGCTTGATAATTTGGGTATTATCTGGATTATTCGGACTTTTGACTCCATCTTTATTGTTATATACACAACTTTATACGGAAAGTTACTTGTCTAAATTTTTTAGACGCGTGCTTGATAATTTGTATTATCTGGATTATTCGGACTGTTGACCTCATCTTTTATTGTTATATACACACACTATATACGGAAGTTACTTGTCTAATTTTTTTAGATGTGGCTTGATCAATTTGTTAGTATTGGATTTTTTTTTTACTATTGTCCTCAACTTTATTGTTATATACACAAAGTCTCAGCCGATGTACAGTCCCCGATGTTTGTCTTGTTGAACTCGAAAACTTTGAACTCGGGGACATTTTCTTTGGACAATAAGATATATATATATATATGTATATATATATATAAATATATCTATTTACCAATCCAGACCATATATATATATAATATATTAATATATATATTTATATAAATATTAGATGGAAATGAGTAAACTCTACTCAAGTTTCATCGATAGATTTCTTCTAGGGTTATTTTAAATTAATCGAGTTTATCGAATTAATCTTTGGTGTTATAAACAGCCCGTATGGAATGGGACTTAAATTTAGTAGAGGAACGTTCCTCTACTAAATTTAAGTCCCATTCCAACGGGCCATGTTTATGAGACACCAAAGATTAAAATCGTAACTCGATTAATTCAAAGTAACCTGAAGAATCTATCGATGAAACTCGAGTAGGTTACTCATTTCATTCTTAAATAAATTTATGCTCTACATTGTATTGAGCAACTGTTGTATTTGTTTTTTCTAATCCTAACTCTGGATATTGTGCCTTCCAACGATCGTTCTTATAACCCCACCGGTAAGTTAATACTTATACATATATATATATATATTATTTACCAACCCCTTCACCGGAGCAGGATGCGACACAAGGTCAATTTCTTAAGCGGAGTTTAAACAGGTTTGAATTCAGATTTCCTTCTCATAGACTGGTAACCTAGCATAGTTAAGAGTCCAGTCTGTCCTGCTATTTACCCCATAGCTGGGGGAGAATTGGATTTTATACCTTTTCCAAGGGGTATTAGCGCTATGTTCAAAAGCCAACAGATTCGTCCAGGAATTGAATCGCGTTGACGATCTCCATTTCCTACGATCTAACCATTAGACCCATGGCACCCCCTTATATAATACTAGAAGTGGCCTACACTGCGTTTGCCTGGGTAGATGGATGGGGTATTAACAGTTAGAGATCTATTGATTGCTTTTATCTTCTATGATGATTTGTTTATGTTTTAATTAAGACGCCTCTAGTGACTTCTCTTCTCTTACTATTCAAATCGCTAACTTTTATACTTCAAGAATATTAATGAATTCTCATTTTTTTGCAGAAAAACAAGTTCGGTGATAGTGAATGTGTACATTTACTTGTATCGTTATATTGTGTTTAAATGTTCACAGTTTTGATCCGGACTACATACACCATACATACAACTGTCTTTCCATATTACTAGAAAAGCTACCCAGCATCGCCTGCGTAGAAGCGATGGGGTTAAAAATTTAGTCTCTCAGATCGATTATTACTGATCGTGGTTGATCTCACAGGATACCCATTTAAAAATCCCTACGTAAAAAAAGAAATTTCTTGCGTTTTAATCGGGCCTACATGGGGGCATCAAGCAAAAAAAGAGCACAGACAGCACTAAAAAAAGTCCTATTTAAAATAATCAAATTGCATAAGTCTTTGCTGACACTATTCAAATTTTATTTGTAATTATTTTCACGAATATAAATCAAAATCTTAATCAATTTCGCTCAAAAAGCAAGATCTTGTGAATAGTGAATGCGTATGTATGTTTACTTTTGTTGTTTTATGTTCCTAGTTTCCAGTCAACATTACACACATACTAAGTGCCTTTAATAGATGTAAATATTACCCATAAAATGTCTTCAACTTCCCAACCATATTACAAAGTAATTCCTCTGTCGAGAAAAGCCTAATTGTGCGTTAGACGCAAGGGGTGTGATGTATGTAAGAAGTCTACTTTAAAACATGATGAAGGTAGTTCAGCAGGAGGAGCCAGCTGGAAGGAAGGTAGGCGAAGATGAATCATGCGGATAGAAAAGGCAGAGAATTACTTCAAACACACACGCACACACACACACACACCTACACACACACACATACAATATATATTTACATACATACTATATATAAGATGAACAGAAGTAATAAGAACAAACAGGAATATTATTCATGCTATTTATTCTTTTAATGTTCTCAACTTTGTTTGACTGAGGGTCCGGTCAGGAGATAATTTCTAGTTATGAGAATTTAAGTAATTAAAAATGATGTTCTCAGTGTTTTTGACTATTCTTAGCAAGAATATCTTGGCAAAGAAATATCACCTGGCTGATCTATATATATATAATATATATAATATATTGAGAAGAGAGAGAGAGAGAGAGAGAGAGAGAGAGAGAGAGAGAGAAGAGAAAAGAGAGCAAGAAAGGAGAAGTGAAATGGGGAAGTGGCAAAACTAGACAGAGAAATAGAGAGATCTGAACAGAGGCGGCAGATAGAAACAGATAGATTGATAGATAATAGATTAGATAGATTAGATAGATAGAATTAAGGAGTAGCTTGACAGGATGTTTAAGAGAAATCAACTGATGGGGCAACACTTTACTTATATATAATATATATATATGATATATATATATATATATAGAGAGAGAGAAGAGAAGAGAGAAGAGAGAGAGAGGGCAGAGACAGAGACAGAGGGGGTAGGAGTCAAATGACCGACACACAATAGAAGGTAATAGAGACAGGCAGAAAGAAAGAAAGAAAGAAAGAAAGCAAGATCGATAGATAGATAGATAGATAGATAGATAGATGATAGTTGAATGGAGTTGTTTCAGCAGCAGAGCAGCTTGGATGTAGGAAGGGTTTAAAAGAAAATCAGCTGATGGGGAAATATTTAGCAAATTATGTTATTAATATATGATATATATATATTATTATAATATAATATATTTATAGCAGAGAGGAGAGAGAGAGATGAGAGAGAGAGAGTGATATACTGACACGGACATAGAGAGATAAATAGACGGCAACACAAACATATGATAAATAGATAGATAGATTCGATAGTTGAAATATATATGGATTAGCTGATAGAAGTTATTCAAGAGGAGAAGCTTGGAGCAGGAAGGTTGTAAAGAGAAGAATCAGCTGATGGAAAAAGGCAGCAATTCTTCATATATATATATATATTATATATATATATTATATTATATATATATATATATATATATATGCAGTTTATTATTTTAGCAGGATTCTGTTTTACAGAATGCGACGTGATAAGTGCTTCTAGGTGAGAGCGCTTCTAGTCAGAATGAGTAGCATTTTCATGTTGTTTTATTGTAAGATCTGGAGAGCTATAGATGCAAATGTGCCAAGCCCATAGCGTAAGCATCGTTGAGGGCTAGGTCAAAGACGGGAGGTTGTTAGGGAGGGAGGAAAAATTTGGGTAACTTGCGAATAGTAGAAAAAGAAGAAAGAAATAAATAATAGAAAAAAAAAAACTCGAGCTAAGTGCGGGGCTGAAATCGGAAACGGAAACCAGGTGGTTAGGAATTTTGGGTCCTGGGGGTGAGGCTGTGATGCCGTGGAGGCTGTTCCTGTTCTTGACACTAAGGATACTGGGAGACAAGGCTGCTAAGATTGTTCTTGCTACGGTTAGTTTGTGGTAAAAAAAAGATATACTTAGACGATCTTTGATAATGGAACTGCAAGAAGCAAGAATGCAGTTAAGAACTCTGCGACTACGTTCTTCTATAACTACACGGAAATACACTTCGAGAAACACGTGCATGGTGAATATACCACCTTCTAAGAAGAAGAAAGGGGAAGTGTTCTGTTTCCCAGCATCTGCTAATGTCTTCTCGGTTTTCAGCAGGCTGGTTTGAATTTTGTTTATAATTCCGCCGGGATGTTAGGCTTACATTCTATTTCCCACCAACCCAAAAACGAACAAAAATATATTAGATATTCAAGGCTGCTTTTTCAAATGGCTGCAATCCATGTCAAGTAATAAAAAAGCATGATACGTTTTTATATCAGTAAAGAGTAACTCCATTACACTATTGTATCAGGAGGCGCTCGTTTGCGTAATGGGCATGGTGAACAAGTTTTAATCCTGAATTAACATGTCTTGTTTGTATACACAGTTCGATAATTTAATAGTACCTTTCATATATTTCTTAAAAGCTGAATTTTTGGGAGATTGGCTTAATTGAAGTCGTACCTAATTTTGGAAAGTTAATTAATTAATAATTAATTATTAGGCGGGCATATCTATTAAATGTAAGGCTAAACAAATCGAAAAAATCATGACTTATGTACATTCGGCCTATTATGCCCTCATCAGCAGAGCTCTGCAAACTACTTCAATATGTAAAAGGATAATAATCTCGATTTAACTATCACTCTCACTCTTTTTTCTTTCCTTCTTTTCAATGAAACATATGAGCGTATCGCTTCCGTGTGCCCAACTCCTTTTCTATCTTTCCCTACTCTATTTCTTCCTTTATTTCTGTGGATTATACCACAGTAATGATAATTACGTTTATGTTTATTAAGAGCTATTGTAAACTAGCTCAATTTGTAAACGTTATATACTCTTATTTAAACACCACACACACCACAACACTCTCTCTTCTCCTCTCTCTCTCTCTCTCTCTCTCTCTCTCCTCCTGTCTTCACTCTTTTTTTTCATTTCTTTCTCATCTTTTCATCATGTTCAATTGAAACAAAATAGGTTATCGTGTTCCGTGCGCCTCACCACTTCTCTCTCTATTTCCGCTACTCATTTCCCCTATTATTCTTTCTTTCTTTCTTTCTTTCTTTCTTTCTGTGGATATAACAGTATGTTGATTTAATTACAACTACAAAGTTTGATATGTGTTTACTTAAGATGCTATTGCTAATGATAGTTCAGTAATGTAAAAGGTATAATGAGTTTAGGTTTAAATTTCACACACACACAACACAAAATGTCGTACACACACAGTTCTTCTCTCTCTTCTCTCTCTCTCTCTCTCTCGTCTCTCTCTCTCTCTGCTCTCTTTATTTTTCTCTGCCTTGAAGGCTATTAAGCGTTATCGCTTCCGCACACCTCAAACTCACTCTCTATTCTTTCGCCCTACTGTCTTTTCTCTAATTTTCTGTGTAACTTGTTTTTTTTTATTGCGTTTTTTTTCTTTATAATAAAAACGGAATGCTCCATTATTTAGCTGAGGTGATGATACTGCGATAAGTACATAAGAAATTGGTGATAAGCAACAGCAGATAAATCAGGATATACATTTTTGAATTTAATCTTGGACGATCTGGACGGTATCATTGTAATCGGAGGGTTTTGCAAGATGATAAACGTTCTTCAGCAAATAAGGAACACGTGTTATCAATATATATTATTATTCAGTCTGTTTGCATCTTCCTAGTTCTGATACTATGGGAAATGGTATGAATCCAAAGTCGGTAGAGCACGCACCGTGGGAATCGCAAGTAAGTGACTCGATAGCAGTCCCCGCTGCATGAGTTAGCACAGATTGGGTAATCTTTCTGTGCGGTAAAAGTTGGGAGCTGAAGTTAGGTGGTGGTGCTCCACCTCAATCAAAACAATAACCTGGTCTAGCGCTTGGGGGAAAATGGGACAGACTCCCTTGCTGTCGCGGCTGTTCCTGACCAAGTAGATCACACCGCCAAATCTCCGCTCCAGTTATATGGCAAGATAGGTATGGCAGACTGGGTTTCTTTAACATAGATGGTAACAATCTAGGAGAAGGAAATTGACCCCTGTGACTCTCATCCGAATTGAGATGGAGGGGTTGGTCATTTGTTTTCTAAAATCTCATCAGAATAGTTAGTTCACGCTTTTTCTGGCCTATATCTAAACTTAAATAAACGGCAGTTGTATGTATGTATGTATGTATAAATCCTGATAAAACAACGAAAATAAATCAATGACAAGAAAGTAATATATATTATACACATTTACTATACAAGATCTGTATTTTCGTTAAAAATAATAGAAGATTTGATTTAGATTCAAAAATATTTAAATATAGAGCGCACTTGTGTGTATGTATGTGTGTCTGTCCGGATAACTAAGAAATACAAAATCCACTTAGACAAAGTAAAATATATTATACAACATCAAAATATTCCAGTTCCTTGCTGTTGGTGCATGTATTATGAAAATTTGATTTATTTCAGATATTTAAGATAAAAAATA
Organism: Doryteuthis pealeii; assembly: GCA_023376005.1. Classification (NCBI taxonomy): domain Eukaryota; kingdom Metazoa; phylum Mollusca; class Cephalopoda; order Myopsida; family Loliginidae; genus Doryteuthis; species Doryteuthis pealeii. The sequence goes on along the minus strand of CM042147.1, from coordinate 16,440,417 downwards.
TACATAGAATATAGCATTGAATTCTACTTAAAAATTCCATCAGATCCTTAAGTAAAAAAATCAATATCCAGGGTCAGTCCCCTCTCTCTACGCTAGGCGACCTAGGTAACCCCTTCTAGTTTGTTTATTATTCGAAGAAGATTTTTAGATACGTTTTCTATTCCAACCAACCAATGAATCAGATATCTTTTTTTACATTTCCGGTAAATTCTTTATAAATCAAAATAGCCTTAACCTCATTGAATTATCTGATTGCATAATGCTTATTATGAATAAACATCAAGTCTGTAGTTTCTAAATTATCCACATTTTAACCAACACCTTCATATGCAAACATTCCAACTTCTATATATCAGTACGAGTGTTCCTTTAAAAGTACATCATTTATCTATCTTGCAGATACCCTCGGGGGTGGTTAAGAAATGGAACGTCATAAATCGTCAAGTGAAATGCAAACATTTATCTGGTGTTGCTTATCTACGAATTCATTTTCTTATGAAGTATCGACCACCGGGCTAAAAGATAATAGACCCAATTCGATTTTTATCATGAAATAAGAAAGGAGAAAAAGGACATGTCACAGTCAAATTATAACAAGGAAAGAAAGACAGTATGAAGAAGAGTAGTGAAGTGAGTGTGTGGTGTGTGAGAGAGAGAGAAGAGAGAGAGAGAGATGAGAGAGAGAGATGAGAGTGGGGGAAGAGAGGGGTGATAAAGAAATCATTCCAATCATAAAGTGAAAAGAACGAAAGAACGAAAAAAAAGGAGAAGAGAGTTAAATCAAGATTATTTTAAGTTGTTACTATATTGAAGTATTAAGCCACTAGTTCTTAAGGTCTGCTAGTTGTTTATCTATTCGAGAGATTTTACGGCAAAGATTCTTTTTCCAACCCACTAAATGGAATTTTTTTTTTTTACGATATACAAAGATTTTCTGAAATCTGCAATAAATTACCAAAGTTAAAAAGGTAATAGTCTTTGATTAAATCAGAATACCGGAACATTTCATTAAATTACATCATTTCTTCTTAAGGCTGGCCATGACACCCCGCCGCCCACAAACAAATATCTGTATGTTTCTAAAATATCGCTAGTATTTTAACACAATTAATAACACGGATGGAACACACTACTATCCCTTTACATATATTACATAGTATGTAATTTATCAGTTAAAATACCGTCGTCCCAGGTCTGTATGTGCGTAGGAATGTCCGAGTGGAATAAATCGATTGTCTTGCCGATTTGAAAGTGCTTGGCTTCAGAGAATCCTTAGGGGGGGGGTACCTGACTCTTCAAGTTTAAAATGC
>CM042147.1:16425024-16439007 GCA_023376005.1 Doryteuthis pealeii | reverse complement strand
GATTGTTCAAAGACTGCACGTAGCATTCTTGTGCAGCTTCCATCTAGCTTATTTTCAAGACGCTTCGTTAGGGTCCAAGTGGTGTAGCCATATAGCAGCACCGATATAACCACAGCCTGGAAGAACGTCGCTTTCAGCTTGTCAGGGAGATCAGACCTCCATATGACTGATAATTTGTTTGTGGCCGACCATGCCTTTGCTATTCGTGTGTTAACATCTCTCTCTGTGGATGAGATATTACTCAGTACTTAATAGACCAATGCACAACTTTTGGTGTTTCATGTAATTTGTTATTTAAAAAAAGAAAAAATTAACCCACGCTAATACAGTTATGAAGAAAGTAAAAGAGATAACAGTGATATCTTAACTACCCAGAACTATCAAAGAAATACAAGATAAGTACGCGACAATTTTTGAATGACTAAGCAACATAAACTGTTTTTGTAATTCAATGAGGGATACACTATTGAGTGATCGAATGATTGATTTTAACGTCATATCAACCCGTCTACGCGCCCTGTCGCCTGGGGCTGTAAAATACGCTGACAGCACCTGTGCAGAGGGGTATAATTTCCCCTCAATGGGTCCACCTATTGGCCGTGGGTGGCGATCTGTGATGCTTAAGGATGGAATCCTGGTAGCTGAGCAGTCCAACTTTCCACTTTGGCCTTTACTTAGGCTAGACGACCGGTCGGAGAGGCATCCTCCAACCAATCGGCTGGTCAAGTAAAACCCTAACACTTATATCATTGTCCCAATCCTGTTTTTTCTGATGGAAAGCCACAACCCTTTTTAGATATATTTAGGCTCCCAAATTCCACAAAAAGTTTCCCGTGTTGGATAAACAAATATTGAAGAGGTCTGGAGGGAACATCGGCCGAAATATTTGGTATATAATAGTAAAGATGAGGACAACTGTCAGAAAAATCTAAATTATACAAATTATCAAGACGCATCTTAAAAGATCAAATGAATAAAAGACCCAAGTTATGCTAAAATGTGGTGGTTGGGGGACTTAGTGTCCTGGGTAGGACTGTTAAATTCTAATTGAGGGTGAAGATCGAATTCCTGAGCTCTGGGGAATGTAGAGTACCACTTCATCACCATTACTCCCAGGTCCACTCTGACCCTGAGTGACAGAACCGGTTAGGCTCTCATCTATGGGTTATATAAAAAAAACATTGAGTTTAAAAAAAAGGTGAATATCCATCAAGAATGAATAAAACAAAACATCTTCGGCATAAAATAACCCAACAACGGTTGACATGCCGTAAAATCCAACCAACGAACCCAGAGAAGAGAGTAATAAACTAATAAATAAAAATTTAGTCAGAAATTTTGAGAAGATCACCAGATATTCGAGTAGCGTTTGTATATTTCTTTCGGTTTTAAAAATGATATGGTTACAATCCGAAAGGTGGAGCTGCAAGCTGCTTTTTCAATTTTAAATGTTTAGATTTTCTCTCGAGATTCGCTTCCGGCGATATAATACTCAGATTTGAACACTCACTGTGAGCGACGGTAAAAAACACGCACCTGATAATTTGCAAGGATTTTCGCGTGTCGTGTCCGCAAGATCAAATTACAGTTGTTGAGAAATACAGGCTGACGGGAGGGGGGGTGTCAACCTAAAAAGTAAAATAAAAAAATTCATCAAATGTCATGTATGTTGCTTTTTTTGAGACATAAAATTTTTACAACATTTATTCAAAAGTAAATGTACTCAATTTAACCCTTTCCCTACCGTGTGACATACCAAGGTCAGATTAGTTCAGTGGATTAACCCTAAACCCATCGTCAAGTTGGTTTAGCAGTTTGATTGTTGTACTGATTGATTTTAACGGCATGTCAACCCGTCAAGGTAATTTTATGCATCAAGGTTAGGGAAATGCTTAGATTAATATTTACACTAGCAGGGCCTGTGGATATACCATAGTATGATATTTTAATCATTACAATGTTCGATATGTTTACTTAAGAGCTATTGTATAATAGACAAAAATACGTAAAAGTATAATGATCTTCATTTAACTCTCTCACTCTTTTTATATTTCTGTCTTCCTATTCATCTTTTCTTTGAGTTCGATTGAAACATATTAGCGTTATCGCCTCCGCACACTCACCCCATCTCTGTATCGTTCCTCTACTCACTTTCTTTATTTCTTTTTGATTATATTTTTCTGTGTAGAATGCACTTTTTCTTCCCTTTCATTCTTTATAATAAAACGGAATGCTGTAATATTTAGTTGAGCTGATGATACTCATGATAAATGAGAATTCGGTAGATAAGCAACACCAGATAATCAGTTTTTGCATTTCATCTTGGACGAATTGGACGGTCTCATTTTTAACCAGAGGGCGTTGCATGATGATAACGGTCGTACATTTAAGGTTTTGATAAATAGTCTTTTTGTGTAGCTGTTTCTTAAGATTGTTTTTGTAAAAAAAATTCGAGTTGACCTGGGAGTAATAGCAATAAAGGGGTATTTCATAATCCTCAATTCTCCAGAAGTTGAGCTTCCCCATCAGATGCAGATTTTTACCAAGATACCTCCTTTAGGGTGGAGTCTTACCTCTTTGCAGGGGATACAGTCAGTGTTTTTCTCGGTTCTGCCAACAGGGTGCAATACATTTTGGTATGTTGCATGGGCAGCTACCTACTACTCTGAATCAGACTGTCACGTGACACAAATCTGACCAAAAACACACTTATAATAATAGAATCCGAGTATCCGTCGGTCAGAGTTCAACTCCCGGAAGAGCCTTGGGAAAGGTATGGATCCAACTATTCCCCCCACACACACCTAAGGGTAAATAGTAAGACAGACTGTGCTCTTTAACCCTAGCTAGGTAACCAGTGTAGGAGAAGGAAAACTCTGAATTCAAACCTGTTAAACTCCGCTTAAGAGATCGGGCTTGTGTCACATCCTACTCGTGCGGAGGGGTAGTAGATAATAAATTTGTAATAATAATGATAATAATAATGTTGAGAAATTTTGGTATATAGGGTGTGTGATGAATGCCCGCTCCTACTTATAGACCACAATCATGTGATCAACCTCTTGGCCAATCACTGGCAGTACTCTGAGGTTGATATTATACTTAACCGATCTTACTGGCCATAACTACGTTGACTTTCATTGACGATGGATATAGAGATTAAATAACTGGACCTTTACAAATACGCAGGATATGACTTCTAGGCTCACCAAAGGATTCCATAACTCAGGACTTATTATAAGCCCTTTTCAACTGGTCAAGAATGGCATTTAAAGACTTTACAAGTATCCCTTGTAAATGTGGGGGGAATTGTAAAAGCAAAACGAGTCGAACTCGAAAGGAATAAAATGATCATAAACAAAAGGGAAATAGAACAGTAATGTATAAGAGATCATATCTGGAGGGGGAAAATGAATGCTGCAATCTCTGGGATTGAAGTCCAATTCATAGACTAGACACACATCAAGATGCCATTAAAATGTGACAGAACAACACCAATTTCTACACCTTCTTCCCTCTTTTTTTCTTTTATTTTGGGAATATCACTGATTTTATCTTATACAATTTAGCTTTGCTTCATTTATGAGGAGGTCGAGTTTGGTTTTTCTGTAATGATAAAGTATATATATATATATATTATTATATATATATAATATATGTGTGTGTGTGTGTGTATATATATATATATATATATATATATATTGGCTGGTAGATTGATGAGATTTATACCCAACATTAATGTACAAAAAGACGACAGAATCAAAGTGATGTTTCTATTTTTGAATTACAGATTACGGCAATGCTTCTGCACTAGCAGAACCTGTGGATATACCACAGTATGATAATTCAATTCTTACAACGTTTCATATGTTTACTTATGAGCTATTGCTAAATAGTTTAATAAAGTATAATAATCTTGATTTAATTCTCTTTCACTCTCTCTCTCTCTCTCTCTCTCTCTCTCTCTCTCTCTCTCTCTTCAGTCTGAATATTCTAAAGCTTCAGCCGATAGGGCAGTTTTAATGCAAGACTTTTCGGCTTCAGAGAAGGAATTTTCAAATATTTGAGTAAAATATTCAAATCTAACATGCTAAAGTTCACATCTGAAACTAGAAATTTCAAATCTAAGAAGATTTTCATATAGAATGGTAGGCGTTTTAATTCTTGGAGGATAACTCTAAAATCTAATATATATTTACCAACCCCTCCACATGAACAGGATGTGACACGAGGTAAATTTATTAAATAGAGTTTAACAGGTTTGTTTTCAGAGTTTTCCTTCTGTTAGACTGGTTGCCTAACCAAGGGTAAAAAGTTCACTCTGCCCTAGGATTTACCCATAGCAAGAGGGAGAGTAGATGGATTCATACCTTTTCAAGGGTATTAGCGATATGTGAAATGAAACAACCTGGTTTAGGATTTGAGATCAGGTGGACGGGCCCATTTACTCCGACTCCAAGCATTACACCATGCGCCACGAGGGAGCGTTGAAACATATCGTCGTTGCAAACTTCCTACACCACGTCCGAACGTTTCTGACATCTATACACTTCTGTTAATTGCTGATTAATTTCAGTCGATTTAATGACTGTTGTGTCCTAATTGAAGGAAATTCAAATCTATGGATAGGGGTTTACGCAACAAAAAAGGAATTAAATTCTATCAGATCTTTGAATAATTCTAACCGAAGAAGACCGAAGTTTGTAACGTCCAAAACGTGTAATAATTGAGAACAGAAAAAATATCGATGTGTAAAATAGAAACTTGATTCGTGGTTCTGTGACTTTTACTCTTCAAAACACCTGACTCACGTGGGTCATTTAATACGATGTTTCCTACACGGAAGAGACATCTTGCCGTTTCAAGATTTAATGCTGAACTTAATTGAGTATTCTTTATTGATTCGGAACTTGATATTAATCATTTGTGAGTTAACTCTGAAAAGTGTTACAAAATGTTGGGATTATCTTCCCTTTCCCTGGAAGAGTTATCTTCCTGCTGGGGTTTCCGTGCCCACCACCAGGAGGTCTGGTATTTAAGAGCGAGGTTCAAACTCTTCTGCCTCTTTTTGTGCTTCATCTCAACGAATTCACATGGGCTAGACACTGTCTACCCCTTTCTCGGTGGGTGCTTCTGCCCCCACCGTCACTAGTAAGTGAATTATACGACATGGACTATCCTTAGTCCTATATCTTTAACTCCTATATTTTATATGTACATTTAGGTATCTCTTTTATACTTAATTATTGTATTTCCATTCATGAATGAGTCCTTTTATTATATCTTATTTGTATCTTGTATTTCATGTTATATATTGTTCCATGTGCCTGTAATAAAGTCCATATATGTTTAACACCTGGTCGGGGTTTGTTCGTTTCAACAGGTTATAATATTATTATAACCTTGAATCTTACACAAACAAATATACAAGTGTATTTAAAAAGTAATGAGACTGAAACTGTATTTACCAAGACAGAAATGAACATCGAATAAAACATTAATTTTCTTCAGAACTGTTCTCTTAGCATTCAAGATAGTTCAGCAAGTTATCCATGTGTCTAAAGCTCCTCCTTTGATAGGGTATAAGAATGTTCCATAGGTAGGAGCGCGTGGTGTAATGGTTAAAGCCATGGGAAATGGGCTCGTCGCCGCGAGTTCAAATTCTGGACGTAATAATTGCATTTCTCTTAGCGCTAATACCCTTGGGAAAGGTATGAATTCTACTCTCCCTCCAGCTATGGGTAAATAGTAGGGCAGACTGGGCTCTTTAACCTTGGTTAGACAACTGGTCTAGGTGAAGGAAAACTCTGAATTCAAACCTGTTAAACTCCGCTTAAGAAATTGACCTTGTGTCACATCCTGCTCGTGCGTAGGGGTTGGTAAATATATATAAGACTGTTCCATTGTATTTCTTTTACTGTCTTACATGAACACAAATCTTATTCTTGGAATCAATTTTAAATTTAAGAATTGATAAAATGTTCCATAGAACTTGGCCTGTTGAATATGTAAGGTGATGCACTTGCACAACCAGATGTTTAGCCGAAAGACAGAAGAATCGGCCCTGATGAAGTCAAGACATCTTGACAACTGTCTCGACGTTTAGACAAATCTCTTTTACAAGTTTAATGTATGAATTACCGTTTAATTTTTGTTAGAATTTCCAGTTTTCATTCTAGGTTGGTTTCCATATAGAGGCTGTTGAGAAATTTCTAATATAAGATGTGTGCTAGATGCCCGATCCTATTTATAGACTCGGCGATAACCATGTGATCATACTCTTGGCCAATCGCCGGCATTACTCTGCTGCTGATACAATACTTATACCGGCGGTACTGGCGATACCTACTCATAACTACTGCGACCTTCATGGACGATGGACATAGGATTAAATCACTGGACCTTTAACAATACGCAGGATAGGACTTATACGCAGGATAGGACTTATTCACTTACCAAAGGATTCCATAACTCAGAACTTACTTACTTTAAGTTGGCATTTAAGAACTTAACAGAGGTCTAACCAATGCTAAACAAGGAAGACTGAAATGGTAAATAAATGGGGACAGTAGAGATTACAATATGTAAAAAAAGAATATTGGTTTTTGGTTCTGTAACTTTGTGAAACTGTTGAAGGCTGAGGCGGCCAAAAAAGCAACGATTAAATGAATACAACTAACTGATACAATATACGCCTGGAGTTGCTCTAATAACGTATCAGCTGAAATATTACATCTTAAACAAAAAATATGAAGACACTAGACGGAAATTTGTGACGTACAGAAATTAATTAATTCATACACTTCATTAAAACACTTTAGTCGTAGATTTTGTATTTCTTACGTCTCCGTTTGATTTCAGAGTTTTCATTCTAGACCGGTTTTATTACTGAGACTAACCGAGGAAGACCGAAGATTTTATCGTCCGAAATGCTACAATAAATGAGAACAAAGATGGTAATTTGTTAAATGGAATCTTGATTCCTTGTTCTGTAACTTTGTTAAACTGTTGAAGGAAAATTTGGAAGATGAAAGATAAAGTTTGAAAAGATTACTGACACAATAGATACCCGAAGGCACTCTCATAACGTATCAGCTAAAATCTTCTATCTGGAACAAGAAATATGAAAATACTAGACGGAAAAATTGGGATATACTGAAAAACAAAAGCTAAGTATATAAATGTTTCTATTGACGGTTTTTATTTTGAATTTGACATGGCTACAATCTTGCAATATTCACCGGATGGCAAACAGACAATATTGAATACAGGGTTCAACCATTCGTTCTCAACAGACATTAAAAAAAAGAAATTACAGTTATTCGCCCATTTCATTCATAACATGAGGGAAAAAGAAAGGAGGAGAAGAAGAAAGAAAAAAAGAAGAGGAAAAAGAAATAAGAAGAGAAATTATAACCACACAAAGAAAAACGTAAGCACGTCCATTTCTGATACGAAACTCTGATGATGAAGTTCATGCTTCGAAATCGATAAGACAAAAATAACATCTTTTTGTTTTTATTTTTCATACGCATTGTATTTGCCGTCAAATTATTAATATATTGAAAATAATTAATTTAGGCAGTTCAGTAAAATGGTTTATGACACATTTTTGGCCGTAGATTTCATATTTCCTTGCGGCTTTATTTTAAATCTGAAAGGAGAATTGTCTTTTACTTGGCAAATATATTTATTTTTATTCAACTGGCAGCAAAAGGTTCTTTAATCAAAACTCAACGGACAGTCGTATTAGTCTTCTATTATTTTCCATCTGACTTCACATTTCGTTCGAACTTCTGATTATATCAACTGCCCTTGGAATAAGAGACAGTTTCATATTTAATATTCTGGCATTAGATAGTGAAATGAAAACTAACCTCACGTCTAGTGTGGTGTCACTTCTTTCTGCTTTCCGTTCGACTGAATATCAGTGTAGATAAATGAGTGGCAGTCGAGTTACTTCAAGAGTGCTCGTCTTGGTGATTCCAGTTGAGCTCATTGTGAATGACACATAGTGCTTGATGGATGTTATGGTTCAAGGAAGCAGAGGTTTCTTTCTTCAATATATTCAATCTGATTTTCATGTAAAACTGGTGGTTTCTATCACCCCTTCAAGAACAGTTCATTACAACTCTCTCTCTCTCTCCCTCTCTCTCTCTCTCTCTCACACACACACACACACACACAATCTCTCTCTCTCTCTCTCTCTCTCTCTCTCTCTCTCTCTCTCTCTTTCCACGCATATATATATATATATATATATATAATCCAAAAGTCTAGAGAAGAAATCTTCCTTACGACATAGGAGTTTTTTTAAACAACCTGTCGCAGTTTGAGAGCTCAATGTGTGCTCTGATTGTTAGAGTCACAGAGCAAATTTATAAGTAAAGAAATAACAAAAGACTTAGAGATTTTTCATATAGCCTATTTCGGGGAGCTTAGACAAAGTGTCTAATTCTCCCAGCTTATCAGATGCGAATGATGAATTCTTTATTACTTAAAAAAAAAATATTTATTACTTAAAAAAAAAAGTTATTTATTACTTTAAAAAGAAATTCATTATTGCTTTAAAAAAATGTTTTCAAATGCCTTAAAAGTAATAAAGAATTCATAATTCGCATCTGATGAGCTGGGAGAATTAGACACTCCCCGAAATAGGCTATAAAGCAAAATCTATAAGTCTATTGTTATTTCTTTACTTATATATACTAGCAAATATATGCACCCTCCGGGTGTAAGTATTTAAGTTTTGATATAATAAAATATCATATTAAATTAGAAAGGCTAATGAAACTGACTAAGAATGCAGATAAAAAGATCTGCAACAGAGGGGGTATAATCGAAAAATAGAACAACTTTGAAACTAACTATTCCATCATTTTCCATTACTCCCCTCTTTCATTGGTAACTTTTCCTAATTTAACTATTTAGTTAAAATAGGAAGTAAAGGATAATATTAGTTATTTCTTCTTGTAAATAAATTTCTTTTAAGATTTATCCACGAGATTTTTGTTTATATTTCTTAAGATAAAACCAAACAATTAGAAATCAATAATACTTAGCATATATTTATTAAAATCTATTTTTTAAGATCAATATGCAAATTAGCCTTCCCATTCACACTGTAAACCACTATTTTGTTGTATATATAAATAGAATTGCGTATTATTTAGTATGTAGATATGGTCAACAGACTTAATAATGTAAAACAATTTTATTATTCATTGAGGTTTAAATAAAAATAAAATCATGGAGAATGTGATGTATATAACTAAGGGAACTGTGAATTGAGTAGCAATATAGTTTCGGTTACAGATAGACAAACACACAATCTCCATTATAATAAGATATATATATATATATTGTTCGGATAAGTTCTTTTATTTGTTTTGTTTACCAGGATTTACTTTAGAATAAAAAGCAAAAACAAGCAAACAGGTTATGTAAATACCTGTTTCAGGACTTGTGTCCCATCTTAGTTAAACTTAATAAATACCTGCATATATATATATATATATATATATATATATATAAATATATATTATATATATAATATATATATATATATATATTGACATCTCTAAACTTTGATAGTTTTCCTAATCTAATGTGAACGGAAGACGTACAAGAGGGGATATAATAAACTAACACTGCCTTGAGTCTACCCAGATGTCACCGTTTATTGTCAGTCAAAATGTAACAGACAAATATTGATTTTTCTTTGTTCTGTGGATTATTCCAACCAGATGGTTGGTGAGCACGTAAACATCTTTGCAAAATCCGATTCATTCTCAAAATAGTCGAGAGATTTGACTCGTCACTTTAAAGAACAAACTCTAATATGATGAATTAGAGTTTAAGAACATCCATAGATTTTCTCTAGGCGGCCTACGTGCCGAAACAAATCATTAATTTCTGCTAATTTTGTTACCGAAAATACGTATTTTTTAAAGATATGTTTCTTTCCCAATTTGGTTCTACCATATGTTATGTACAAGGCCGGTTTAACTCAGTCAGTAGAGCGTCCGCCTTGGAATAACAAGGTTCCAGGTTCGATACCGGCCCTTGCCAACTCATCGTATGAGTAGCACAGGGATTCTTTGTTTTTTTATTTTAGGTCTGTTTTAGCTTAGTTGGTAAAGCGTCCGACTAGGAACAACAAGGTTCAAGGTTCGATACCGGTCCTTGCCAACTCATCGTATGAGTAGCACAGGGATTCTTTGCTTTTTTGGTTTTAGGTCTGTTTTAGCTTAGTTGGTAAAGCGTCTGCCTAGGAACAACAAGGTTCCAGGTTCGATACCGACCCTCACTGACTCAGCGTATGAGTACCATATGGATCTGTGCGGTAAAGTAGAGTAAGCTGATGCTCGGTGTAGCTCTTCACCTCAGCCGCAAAAACAATCTCCTTGGTATAGCACTTATTAAAAGGGTATAGCTCAGTAGGTAGAGCGTCCGCCTAGGAACCACAAGTTTCCTGGTTCGATACCAGCCCTCGCAAACTCAGCGTATGAGTAGCACAGGGATCTATGCGGTAAAGTAAAGAGCTGATGATAAATGTGATGCTCCAACACAGACGTAAATCTCCTTGGTCTAGCTCTAGTGAAAATGCGATAGACTCCCTCGCTGTCTTGCTGTTACAGAACTTAGGCCATCCCGACGATTTATATGTTTTGTATGATGAGAAATTTGGGCATAAAAGATATTATTTATAGGATAAATTTAGAAATATAAGAAAGTAGCAGGAACTGTGGATATACCACAGTATGATAATTTGATTATTACGTTTGATAGGATTATATCAGATGCATGGTGTAACGATTAGAATCGTAGGAAATAGACTCGTCGACTCGAGTTTACATTTGACGTAGCGCTAATACCCTTAAGAAAATGTATGTATCCAACTACTCTCCCGCTATCTATGGGTAAATAGTAGGGCAGAATGGGCTATTTACCTTTGGTATGGCAACTGATCTAAGAGAAGCAAAACTCTGAATTCAAACATGTTAAACTCCGCTTAAGAAATTGACCTTATGTCCGGAATGTTTGGTAAATAAATTTACTCTTTTCGAAGTTTTCAAGATAAGAATACTTTCGAGTATTGCCTCTCTAAGCAAAACAAAAGAAAAATCAACTATACCTCAACTGTTTGCTTCACCGTATTTCTTTTCTTGAACTGGTCAGACAGATATCGACTGATGACCTTATATGGGTCATATAAACAACGTATCTATTGATCACTGTCGAAGAACAAAAAAACTTTCTCCTGTGTGAAGTTAAACAACCTGTGAACAGTAAATTTCCATTATAAACAAACAATTCAATGAATCAGTGTCCTCTTCCTTTCGGCAGAATAGATGTTTTATTCTTTTAAACATGTTTCACTTGTATTATCATTGGCTTTTATGTTTCAGGCTGGAGTCTGACCAAAGATTCAAGATTGTTTCTGTTTGCTTTTTGTTTTTTTTCTAGAAATCATCACGTACACCTAAAAGATACTTTCATTCTCTTTTCAATGGTCAATTGTATGCAGAAGAATTTCATACCGGTTATATATATATATAATATATATATATATATATATATATATATATATATATATATATATATATATATATATATCATCATCATCAATGTTGCACCTGCGGCACAGATGGCAATGATAACCTCTCTCCAACTGTCCCTGTCATCTATTTTTCATGGCGAATCCTCCGGGCAGCATCCAGTATCTGCACAGAGCTAGTCTATGTATGTCCTTGCTGGACGACCCACACTAGCTTGTCCATGTGCTAGTCTCCATAGGAGCATATCACTTATGTGTTCATCTTTACTTCTCCAGCTGTGACCAGCGTCCCTCTTACTTGGATGGATTGTGTGATAGGGGGTAGGTGATCGTATAAATATATATATATATATATATATATATAAGAGATTTATCCAAAACTTGGTAGTAAGGGATGATTCTATATGTGATTTCTAAGATTCACTGTACTAATATTGATGATCCAGTCTGTATAAATACAGTGAATCATTAAATCACTAAAGAGAGCTCAATGTATAATAACCTTTTAGATTATATACAGAGCAATATATATATATATATATATATATATAATATATATATGTGTGTGTGTGTGTGTGTGTGTGTGTGTGTGTGTGTGTTTGTACATATTAATAATCGCAGTAGAGGAAAAAATTAAGGGTCTACCATTGTTTCAATCCAAATGATTTCATCAGGACCCTACCCTAGGCTTAACTAAGTCGATGTAAGTCCTTAGTTGAATAAAAGTAGACCCTTAACTTTTTTCCTCGATTATTATTATTATTATTATTATTATTATTATTATTATTATTATTATTATATGTTTTTACTATATTGAGCACTGTTGGATAATTTAATAATGCCACTGCGACGGAGAAGTTAGAGCAGCATTTGGATATTCACCAGAATCATCAATATACGAGCATATGAGGTGCGGCTATACTCTACGGGTATATTATTAATAAGTATACAACATATTTCTGTTAAAATAAATGATTTATATTGAAGATAACAATTTTCCTCGACACCAACAATATTTTCTTTTTTTTTTCTTTCTTTTTTTTTTCGTTTGGCTTCTTTGTTTAATATCATATCAACCTTTGTGGGTTATGTAATACAAAACTATCATTTTGGAAGACGGTCCAAAATAATAGGGAATCGGGCTGAATCTGTTGGAATTTGTAAGGGACTGGTCACGTGAAGCTGGCTATAAAATATGGGGCTCCCAAGAATTTGGCCTCTTTTGCCACATCCGCTGGCTAGCAGTCTAAAGATCGCATCATTAGAAGCCCTGAAAGCGACGATTCGGTAGCCAGTCGACCACCTAGGAACTGAGAGCAGCAAGCGCTCACTACTACCAACTTTGAACAGGGCCTCAAAAAGTTACGAGGAACAAGATTATCAGCTAAGTTCCGCAGACATTTTTTTCTCTGCAATTATGTAGGGATGAAAAATCCCCACAAATTAGTATTAAATTGAATTAGTTAAAATACATGTTAAACACAACAAAGATGAAGATCATCATCAACAACGAGGACCGACAGTACGAATCCATCTCTCTCTCTCTCTCCCTCTCTCACTCTTTCTCTTTCTCTCTCTGTCTCTCACCACTCCTCCTTATCGGTCATCACTCTTAATAAATCGAGAGTTGATATATGTAAATGTTTACTGGTCGACCAACACTAGTATTTCCTTGTGTAGTAGGCCCTAGCTGAACGTCGTTTATGAGTTCGTTCTTGATTCTTCAGTACTGCCAAACATGCTTTGTTCCTCTTGCTTGGATCGTATACCAGTTGTTGTTCACTTTTGTTTCTTTGTTTAATGACATATCAACCTTCATGGGATATATAATGCCAAAACTATCTTTGTGGAAGAACATTAATGGTACTATTTAATTCATTGCAGGGGGACGAGACGATGCATACCTTTTCCAAGGTATTATTCTGAAAGTGGATACAATAGCGCGACTCGGGTTCGAACTCACTTCCTACAACGTCGCAGTCCAGCACATTAGCAACTACACTACAGGATCTCTCCCCCCACTTTTGTTTTTTTGGTGTTTTTTTTTCTCTCAATGAAATATCAGTCTTTGAGGGTTATTTAATAAAAAAATATTTGTGGAAGTAAAGTATTTAACTAATGGCAGTGGTATGAAAGGATTCCTACTTATTTCCAATGTATTTTTCTGAAAGGGAACAGAATGCAATGTCGCAGTCCAGCACAATGTCACGGAAAATTTCGTTGTTTCGTTTTTTTTTTTTATCTCAATGACATATCAACTTTTGTGGGTTATTTAATACCAAAACTGTCCTTGTGGAAGAACAGTGATTGTACTATTTAACTTATAGCTGAGGGAGGAGAGGATTCATGTCTTTTCCAAGGTATTAGTCGAAAAGTGAACAGAATAGCGCGGTTTGAGTTCGAACTCACTTCCTACAATGTCA
>CM042147.1:16412524-16420024 GCA_023376005.1 Doryteuthis pealeii | reverse complement strand
GTTTCAACGCTTAGATTTGTTTTGAGTTATCATTTCTTGTTCACTATCCTTTTACCTACCTCATATATATATATATATATATATGTGTGTGTGTGTGTGTGTGTGTGTGTATGTGTGTGCGTATGTGTGTGTGTGTGTGCATTTGAACTATTGTTAGATTACTCCTATTTTTTGTACAATCCTACTTTTAGTTCAAGTATATATATATATATATATATATATATATATATATATATGTGTGTGTGTGTGTGTGTGTGTGTGTGTGTGTGTGTGTGTGTGTCTCTTCTCTCCTCTTTTTTGTACAATCCTATTTTTAGGAAATGTAAAGTCCCGGATGGTCTTACCTTCATGAAAAGTTTTTTTTTTTCAAATTACTTGCTTGGTAGTATTTTATTAACACTAGATCAAAGTCTACACACTCTAGCAGTATATATTTCACTGTAAATCTCTCTTGGCATGAAGTGCATATTGGGGATTACGTACCCTCTAGTAAATGAGGATGGGTGATGTAGGTGTGGGCTATGTAAAGGCGGGTCAGCACAACCTGTTCTCGTCTATTTTTGTTGTATTTTAAGTTTCTTTTTACAATGTTAGGTTTACTGTTTTGAAGTTTGTTGTTAATGAGTGCATTCGAATGATTTTGCCATTTTTATGATTCCTCTATTGAGGATCGAACCATTTTTCTAAAGTCTTTTTATGACCAACCAAAGCTAGAGAAAAATGTTTAGAGTCAGCTATAATTTGGATACTGAAATTCAAACAACCTTTTTCTTAAATAAATAAATATGTTCCTGCTAATGTATACTTACGTATACCTATGTGTAAGTATTTGGGATTATTTATCAGAAAAAACAGTTGCATCATTTTTGAAATTCCGAGGATATTTAATTATGTACTTAGAATTATTTTTTTAATTTTATTTTTTATTATAAACTGGAAGCGGTTACCCGGCGTCGCGTGGGTTGAGGGAGGGGGCAAAAAGTTAGTTTCGCAGATCCATTATTACTGAATTGTGAGTTGGATCCCCAAGTAAAAAAAACCCTGCGTTGTTTCGACCTGGTATGGCGTCAGAAAAAAAAAAGAGAGTGCCCAGAAACTCTGGAAAGAAAAATTAATGTCTCCTATTTAGAATATCGAATGCAAAAAACAAAACAAACAAAAAAAAAACAAACACGTTCTTATCTTTACATTTGTTTTATCATCCTCAGGTTTATAAATCAAATCTTCATAATTTTGGCTCAAAAAGCAAGATCTGGTAATAGTGAATGTGTATATATATTACATTTGTAGTTAATCGTTTTATTTTCATAATTTACAACCGGAAATACACACACACACATACACACACACACACACACACACACACCAACTGCCCCTTACATATGTATAGATAGTTGTTCTTGATCTCGTCTGGTCACCCCATGAGGCTTATTTTTTTGCTCAAGAAAGTTGAAAATTTAGAGCCAACTATTGTGGAGTTAATTTGGACAGTGAAATTCAAACAATCTGTCTCATCCGGAAGATATCATAATTCATTGTAAACAAAGAAAATAAGACCTGTCACAGAATAAATAAAACACACGCAAGCAAAACTAAAAAAAAAAATAATAAATGAATAATCTTTAATAGAAAGCTTATAAAACTGTGGAATATTCAAGTAAATCATGTCTATAACTCACAGAAACTCTGCAACTTATCCTGATAATAAATGAGAATTAAAAAAGATTGGAAGAATTAAATATTCGGTAAGTGGGTAACTGGGGAGAATGCTGGGGGCGTGAGGCTACTTGTTGGCCGTCGGTGATGATATTCTAAATCTATGGAATTGGAAGAATAAAGTAATAGGAAGATGGCGCAAATGAAGAGAAGTGAGGATGGATAGGATAACGGAAATTCATGAAAAGCACACTCCTTTTCCTCTGTCGGTGAGGAATGGTATTTTAGATGTAGGTCGATTAGCACGACAGCCAGTAGCATTGAATTAATGTTCCTATGAAGATTATTAATGAGAAAATTATATATATTATATATATTATATATAATAATATAATATATATATATATATTTGGTAGTTGCTTTGATCCAATCTTATATAAAGCTGGATCAATTTTCGTTTTTGACTCATTGCCAGGCACTCATTGGTCTGCAGCTACAGCAATAATAATAATAATAATAATATAATAATAATAATAATAATAATAATAAAATAATAATAATAATTATTATTATTATTATTATTATTATTATTATTTTGACCATACAACAAAATGGTATAGGCATAAAATAATCTATTCTTGAGAATGAAACGCATAAAATTCTCTGGATTAAGACTTATCCCAGCCAGAAGACCAATCTAGTATTGATTAACAAAAAAAAAAAAAAAAGAGAATTCATTGTCTGGTAGATTTTGCAGTTCCAGCAGATCACAGGGTGAAGGTGACGGAAACGAAAAAAAACCTGGACCTTGCTAGGGAATTGAAAAAAGTTGTGGAATATGAGGGTCATCTTCAATGTTTGCGTGACCCTTCCCCTTCTGTTCTGTATATGTTGTCTCTCGGTGTAATCCTTTGTGCATCTCATGAGTTTCCCTTGTCCTTTGGTCCATCTGCCGGAGCTCCTGTATTCTATTTAGGAATAGTCCCGAGTATCTTATGAGAGGAATAGCCCAGCTGTTTATTCCCTTGATAAAAGTTTCTGGTACATCTTGGTTTCTAGAAGATCTTTTATTCTTCGGAATTATTCCTTTCGTACTTTTTTCTTCATTTCCTTTTTCTTTTTTTATTTGCGTCTGCTTCTAATATTCCCAGATATTTTATAGTTTCTTCTTTCTCCAAGAGTCCTAATTCTTCTCGATTCGGTAATAGTTCTATCTCCCTTCGTCGTTTCATTTTTCCTTACTTCATCTAATAATATGCTCTCATGTCGATGCCGAACTCCATCCCGTATATCTTGCTGTATATTCTTATTAATTTCTATAGGTTCTAATTGTTGTTCATTTTTTGGCAAAAAGTCTTGAGGTCGTCCATGCTAAGAGATGATTTATTTTTCATCTGATATTAGTTTAAATTTGTATCCCGTTGAACCATTATTTTATTATTATTTATCCTTTTGAGTTTTCACATCAGCATTAGCTGATGTCTTTCACTGGGCGTCTGAGTGACAGCAAGTCTCCTCAGGTCTCCAGGACTCTTGCTGAGTATTCTGGCAGATTGCAGCAGTGCAGTGTTCGTAATGGTTTCGAACCCTTCCTCTGATTTCCAAACTTCCAAAACCCTTTCCAACTCTTTTTGGGACTGTTTCCAAGTGCACCAATTACAATTGGTATCACTTTCACTTTCATTATTCCATAACTTTTTTCAGTTCTTGGCAAGGTCCATATATTTGTCCATTTTTTCATTTTCTTTTAGCTGTGATTAGCTGCCTGACACTGCAAAATCCACTAGGTTGAACAATTCTTCTTTTTGTGTTATCAACACTAGTGCTGGTCTTTTTGCTGGGATAAGGTGATCCGTTTTTATTTCAAAGTCCCAGAGAATGTTTGCGTTTCTTCTAAAGAACAGATTCTGGTTTATGCATATTACCATTCTGGTTGTATGGTCAAACTTAATTTTTTGCATAATCCTAGTGGATCACCTTCCCAAACCCAGTCGCGTCTTAGTTTTGTATTCTCGTTTGTGCTATTTGCTACATTCGCAAGTATATGTTTTACAGTCGTCATCTCTATCTACCGGCAAAGTCTACATTTACTATTTTGTGGGTATGGCGGCAACAATAGTAGAAGCGACAGATGGACAAACAGAAAAAACAACAAAGACTAAAAAACAAAAATGGAATGAAAAACAATTATATGGACGCTTCAAAACGACAAATAGAAGAAGACGTTGCACATGAAGAAGACTTGGGCATGGTTAAGAAAGGAAACCTCAAAGAGAAACTGAATCACTAATAATTGCTGCACAAATAATGTCATAAGGACAAACTATATCAAAGCGAAAATTGATAAGACCCAACATTATTATTATTATTATTATTATTATTTTAGTAGTAGTAGTAGTAGTGAGTAGTAGCTGTTGCTGATTCTGAAGCTGTAGGAGCGGTTATGGTGTAAGAACAGTATCTCTGTCATCAGTATATCTACCAGAAGTGTGTGTGTTGTGTGTGTGTGTGTGGTGTGTGTGTGTGTGTGTGTGTGGGGTGTGTGTGTGTATGTTGTGTCGTGTGTCTGTGTCTCTCTGTGTGTGTGTGTTTCTGTCGGATCGGTTGAATTATGGCGATGATTCCTGTCATCACAACTAAAATGTAATTAGATTTTTGCCAAACCATCGTTATTTATTATACTTATTTATTTTACATGGCAAACATTATGGCGGGGGGGGGGCAGCGGCGACCCATGGGGAATTGGACATCCAATGCCCTGCCACACTAGTCATGGCATTCGAAATTAGATTCGCCAACGTAATTTCATTGCAGCCAATCACGATGGTGGCCATTGCAAATGTCGAAAAATCCCAACTTGTGATGATTCGTCGATAAAACTTTGACAAGCGAAACAGTTTCGGATAAAAATCTCCAAAAAACGAAAAAACAAGCAATAAAAATATTCGAACAGACATTTATTCGTCGCAGGTCAATTTTCCTCACTCTTAGTAGTTATTTAGTATACGTACATGCCACACACCACACACAATTATACACCCATTAAATATATATATATATATTATATATATATAATATATATATAGATATAGAATAGATATATAGATATATATATATACATTATTATATATATATATAATATATATATATATAATTTAATATACCAAGCGTTTGGTAGATCCTTGCGGAGAGAGAAAAACCCGGCAGAGAGTTTGATTGTAAAAATATACTACCAAAACATCAACCAGGAAGAAAAAAATTTTGAAAAAAAGAAAAGACAAGATTATCGTACCAACAAAAAATAATCCATGGTATAGTATTTGGCAGTCAGATTTTAGCCCTGAGAGCTTTATGCGAAACTAATAGTAGGTTCGTCTGACTCAGTAGATTATCCTTATTATATATATATATATATATATATATATATATTAGATATAGATAGATATCAATACATTCTATATATATATAATATATATATATATATATGTGTGTGTGTGTGTGTGTGTGTTGTGTGTGTGGTGTGTGGTGTGTGAAGATAGGAGGGTTTGAAGTAAAAATCTGACAGTATGAGGTAAGGAAAAGTGGACAAAAAAGAAGAACGAAATGTTTCTCTCCTACTTCTACTTGTTTGAGTCATTATTTTTTGTCCATTTTCCTTTTACATTACTTCATAATATATATATATATATATATATATATAGTATATATATATATATAATATATATGTGTGTGTGTGTGTGTGTGTGTGTGTGTGTGTGTGTGTGTGTGTTGAAAGGAAAAATAAAGGAAAGAAAATGCTGAATGGATAAAATAGAATTTATTTTATTTTAATTTAATTTACTGACACGTGTTTCGGCTAGGAGCTTATCCATGTACACATGTATTTTATCTATTACTATTATTCTAAATAAAAAATAAAATAACAATAATAGAAAAACTACAAAAATTTATTTCAGTATCCAAAGAAATAACGGCCTTCGTCAGAGTAAATCAAATCGGTTAAAACACGTTGAATTTCAGAGATGTACGAAAAAATAACTTTTTTGAAATCGCTTGAAGAAAACGTTCTACAGCGATAGAGAAATAGTTATGTTGACGTCATCGTCGCATGCGACAGATTTTGAAACGGAAAAAAGATGGTTGGAGAATATAAGGAACAAAATCAGATGGAATCTTAATTTTTGAATGCATGAGAAATATTTAAATTTTTAAAATAAAATTTGTTATTTAATTTATGCGTATGTTCATGGATAAACAACTGGCCGAAACACGTGTCAGTAAATTAAAATAAAGTAAAATAAATTTTTATTTTATCCATCCAACATTTTCTTTCCATTATTTTTTCATTTCAACATACCGTCGGATTCGTTTCCATTTTCAACTACCACAGCAGCACACACACACACACACGGGTTATATATATATATATATATATATATATAATATATATATATATATATATATATATATTATATTATATAGCCGTATACACTCTCTCAACACAAACACACATATACATATCTGTGGAGTATTACCTTTATCTATATTAAAGATACTAGCAAATATATACACCCCGTTTTAATCTAATAAAATACTATATCAAATTAGAATGGGTAATGAAACTAAATAAAAATGCTAAAAAATTGAAACAAAAAAAAAACACAGAAACTTACTCTTCCATCACTCTCTGTCTTTCATTGCTAAATTTTCCTAATTTAAACTATTTAGTTTAAATTATGAAGCGAGGAAAAATGATGGTTATTTCTTCTTGTTAATGGATTTCTTTTGAAATTTAATTGAAAAGATTTACCTGATATTTATTAAGATAAAACCATACAGTTAGAAATCAATAAGATCAAGCACATATTTATTAAAATCAAATTTTTAATATCAATATGCGAATTAGCCTTCCCATGCACACTATAAACCGCTATTTTTTGGTATATATAGATACAATTGCTGTTATTAGTAGATAGGCCAATATTATTAATAATGTAAGATATTTTATTGATAATCGGGTTTAAATAAATAAAACAGTGTGGAAAGTAAATAAATCTATCAACGGCTGTGACATGTCAGTGACGAGATATTTGTTGAATGTAAAGATTCAAGAAGATATATTGTTTGCGCTTTTCAACAGAAATTTCATGACAGTCCTATGTTCAAACCGCAACATACCAATTTTATTAGTCAATAATGTATAGAGCTTCAACGCATTTTTTTTGCTAGTTTTAAACTATCTTTTGCTATAAAATTTTTCTTTTTTTAAAAAAGAATGGTCCACTCTTTATTGAATCATTCACACACCACACACACACACACACACACACAACACACACACACACATATATATTATATAATATATATATATATATATCATATTATGTTATATGATAACATATCAAAGCTATTTACGCTCTGCTTTTTGAGCCATTTATATTATTATAATGTTCAATACACAATGTTCTTAGGGGACACCGAAACCTGCCAGGTAGGGAGGATAACTTTTTCTTTAACTATATAATATATATATATTATATATATATATATGGTCATCCACAGACCCACGTGTTTCGACTTATCAAGTCTCCTCAGTGTGGCTAGACATTATGTAAGCTACCTACAGCCGGATTGAACTTGTGTGTTAGTCCGGCACCTTAACCATTAGGCTGTCTTCACTTTACAGAATGGGAAGGATTTTAACTGTTTAATACACACATCGCTTTGTGTGTAAAGGCCGTCACAGAGTGCTCCATTCAGAGAAGAGCGTTACCAAAAATATATATCTATATATATATACATTACCCCAAAAAATTTTGTTCCTTCATTACCCATCTCCCTCTT
>CM042147.1:16399307-16412424 GCA_023376005.1 Doryteuthis pealeii | reverse complement strand
ATGCTTTGCAATAGGATCCGTTGATTCGAACTCTACACTGTCTGGCTTGACAGGCGGACGCTCAAACCATTACACTAGCTTGGATTCCCCAGGAAGAATTTACAAATTAGCTATGACTTTAATAACACAATAATCTCCCAAATATATATATATATTATATAGTATATATATATATATATATATAATATAAATATATATACGTGGATAATCCCAAATGTAAGAGTTCCAAACATATTTATAACACAAAGAAAACATATGATACCTTTCCCTATTCAATGTGTCATTTTTTCTGTGGTATACCAAAATTAGTACGGTCAAGTTACGCTAAGAGCACCGGTTCCTGCTAGATCCCCGAAGTTAAGCAGCAATGAGCCTGTTCAGTACTTAATTGGGTGACCAGTGAAAATCCTAATTTATCGGGAATAAATTTATTTCGGTTACTTTCGCCTCTTTAAATCTGGTTTGATTATGAAATCAGATTCCTGCTGAATTAAGGTTTTCATATATTTATTTATACTCCGTATATGTATAAATATGCACATACACTGATATTTAACAAAATCTTTGTATGAATGTTTCAGTTCTCAAATGTGGTGGAATCCTATTACGGAAATACTTGATACCATTCATCTATCTATCTATCTATATATTGTGGGGCATCTGTCTTATGATAACTGTTACAATAGTTGTGATGAGAAGAGGTGGGAGAAGATCCTGAATTAGTAAGGTAACTTGAAGCTGTACATTCAAAATGACTTGTGAAATATGGTATGAAACAAAAAAAGAAAACAAGAAAGAAAGAAACAGGAAATAAAAGTCTTATCATTATGGAGATTAGGTGTTTGTCTGGTTGTAACCGAATTTACGTCACTGCTTAAGTCATAATACCCTGAATAATACAATAAGTATTTAATTTAGAGTTAAAAATCATTAATACCTAGAATAAATCTTATCAACGAAGTCTCTATGAAAATATGAGTTAGATTTGCTTCAAAACAGCCCATGTTATTACTGCGTTTAAAATCATGAAATGTGTCTTATATATCAGTAAGAAATAAGGGTTTACATAATATATGGTGTAGTTAATTTGCATACGGGTTTTAGCAAAACTGGGTTTAATAAATAATTACTTGATGTTATTGATCTCTAATATTATTGATTTCTTCTCCAACGTATTAAGATCAATCCTATGAATAGAAACATATAATTAAATAGAAACCAATTAAAATATACTTAAAATAAGTCTAATCTTTTTTATATGTGTTCTCATTTAATTTCATTAGTATTTCTAATTTAATATATTACATTATATAGAAACCCGAATACATAAACCCGTAGAGCGCATATTCTTGTTAGTATTATTAATTGCTTCATAAACTGAACCAACCCGCGAAGTCAAGAAAAATGATCTTAGTACGAGATTATAAAAAGACCCACGGAGAGATTTTCCTGTGAGATCACATACCTACCGGGTGGTCTGTGAAAATTAATGGCACATGTTACAGGAAGGCTTACCTCCCCGATGCAGGACTTGCCCCCTTGCCTTCAGCCTACTGACTGGATTGATTGTCCAGCGTACGAGGTACCCTTGAAGAAGAATGCCAATGGAATTGAGTAATTTTTGCGAGAGCCTTGCTTCCTGTGGTGTACTCCACATTAAACCAAATTTTGTCACGTCCCAACAGTCTGTGGAGTTTATTTAATTGTAGTCTCAAACAGGAGGAGGAAAGGAAGGGAATTAATAGCCCAGTTCCAGGTATAAGGGCCGGGTTGATTGTCTAGCAACTAGGGGAATGTTGCGTATGAAAGGATTCCCTACTTATTTCCAATGTATTTTTCTGAAAGGGAACAGAATACCACAACAGGAGTTCGGACTCACTTGGCAATGTCGCAGTCCAGCACAATGTCACGGGAAATTTCGTTGTTTCGTTTTTTTTTTATCTCAATGACATATCAACTTTTGTGGGTTATTTAATACCAAAACTATCATTGTGGAAGAACAGTGGTTGTACTATTTAAGCAGAGGGAGGATAGGATTCATGTCTTTTCCAAGGTATTAGTCGAAAAGTGAACAGAATAGCGCGGTTTGAGTTCGAACTCACTTCCTACAATGTCATTTCGCCTCTCTTATCAAGCAATAAAAACCCAGTTTGTACTCTTAAAAATAGATGACCTGATACGGCGTACAATTTCACGCCTTGAGGTATAAGGAAATGAGTGACACTAACCTTATAAATAAATTATCAATCAACTTTAGAGAAATAAATAACTTTGGGTCCTAAGAAATAAGGACATGAGTTATAATCAATCAGTACTTTAGATTATTAATGAAATCAATTTTACAGAAATATTTATATAAATAAGAGAATGATTGAGAAAAGTACAAGGACATTAGTGACTAAGTTCCGATAAATTCATGTGCAGTCATCATCAGCATTATTATCGTCAATGCATGCTGGACAGCACGGATTCCCATGAGTCTCCCTTGTCATATGTCTATATCAACTATTACCTCGGTAAGTCCTATAGACAACATCCAGTGACCGCACAGATCTGATAAAGGCAAAGCATATGCTGTTCGGTCAACGCTGTGTGTTTATATGTACACGAGTTCATAGAAGAATGTCACTTATGAGTTCGTCCTTACTGATCAGTATTGCGCGTTTTATTTGGAATGTTTTCGAGATGGGAGGTAATTGTCCGACAATTGTATTTTAGGGTTTGCTTCAAAACGCGCATAGTGTCCTTAGGTAGTTTTTTTATGTAGCTTTATTCTCTGGCTGGTTCGTTAGAGTTAAACAGCCATACAATAGTACTAACATGGCTACAGCTTGAAAAGAATTTCACTTTATCTTATCAAAGAGATCAGATAAATCATTTAAATGTCGTAACGGTTTAATTTTTGGTTCAAGAATGGTGAAATTTTAGAGTTATATATGCTAGAAGGCGGTGGCTGAGGTCTTTAGTGTCTTGGGTATGACGTTAAACTGCAACTAATAGTGAATTTGTAATTCTGGAACTCTAGGGAGTGTGGAGTACCACTTCATCGCCATCATTTCCATGTCCTTTCTGATCTGGAGTGGTAGTACCTGTTAGGGTCCCATGCATGGGTTAAATAGAAAAATGAGTTCAAAAATGTTTTTTAAATATTTTTAATACCCATCAAGAATTAATAAAACAAAAGGTCTTTGGTATTAAAATGACCCAGCGAGGGTTGACATTCCATAAAAAGCCACCAACTATTTAACCATAGATGGAGGGAGAATACATACCTTTCCCAAGGGTATTAGATGTAAAATGAAAACAGCCTTCATTCAGGATTTGAATTCATTTCGCCATGTCCATTTCTCACGACGATAACCTTACACCACGCGTCTCATTTCGAACTCTGGGTAATGTAGAGTACTTCCTCATCACCATTCCTCCCAGGTCCACTCTGATCTGTGTGATAGTACCTGTTAGGGTCCGATTTATGTGTTAAATAGATAAAAAGGTGTTTAAAAAATTAAGTTTGAAAAAGATTGCGTAACATCAAGAATGGATAAACCAAAACGTCTACGGCAGTAAGAAATGTCACAAATACATTCTTCTAAAATCTGATCATTCATTTGGATTTCTGCTTTTATTTTAATTTGTTTAAAATTTACAGAGAGTTTAGATGATGTTTTTTCTTTCAACCAACCAATGAATATATATATATATATATATATATATATATATATATATATATATACCAAACTTGTTGGTAAATCCTTGTGGTGAGAAAAAAAAACAGCAAATAGTTTGATTATAAAAATATACTACCAAACATCAACCGGGAAGAAAAAAATGTTTTTAAAAAAGAAAAGACCAAAATAATCGTACCAACAAAAAATAATCTATTAGTACAATATCTTTGCCAACAGAAAAAACAATTTATATGCATATACATATATAAGATATATATATACATACAAACCCGCCAGGAGACTAAAGCTAATAAGTAAAAAGTGCTCAATACCTAAGTAGAGCAAATAATAAAGATACATCTAATGAGTCAGACGAACCTACTAAGTGTTTCGCTTAATGCTCTTCAGGGCTAAGATCTGACTCAGATCTTAGCCCTGAAGAGCATTAAGCGAAACTTTTAGTAGGTTCGTCTGACTCATTCGATTTATATATATATATATATATATATATATATATATATATATTTGCATATCCTGGGCGTTTCCTAAGGTCTACATTGAATGTTATGATGAAAAGGTGAGATTTATTTGTGAAATCAGAATACCAAACATTCATTAAATTACTCTTTTTATAATGGTGTCATAATAAACAGTAGTCTGTAGTTTCTAAAATTATCCGAAACTTTTACCTACTCCATAATACTGGAGAATAGGTGTTTCCCCATAGATTGTCTTCTTTACGCAGGTTCGAATTCGCAAACCCATTATTAACCTATTTGTTTACTAAAACATACTCCTCCGTACACGTTCTTCAGTAAATTTCATATAGTTAGCACTTCTCAGTCCCTTTATGAAGAACTCTGCTCAAACACTGAGCACTCTGTTTGATTAACCGATATTTTGAATAGCCTCCAAAAAATATTATTACAAGAATAGAATAATTTTTTCTATAAACGATTTCAAGCAATACAGGGTTTTAATTTATCGAAACATTTTGTGGAAAAAAAGGGGTTGCTTTAAAAAAACAACTCCTTATTTATGGAATTATCCTTCTATGGAGCTTTCGACTCAAGAATATCGATGGTGAAACCAAACACTAAAATTGGCGCTTGAACTGCTTGGCTTTAGGATGCCCCCTGGGGGTGCTCGACCCCTCATTTAAAAGGGCAAGGGTAAAGTTTATTTGCTGATGCCCGAGGCTCTCCCCAAATGGGAATGGTGATGGTGAGCCAGAAATTTTTAGCCCTAATCTCGACCGTTTATCGGCGTGCCCCTCGATTGCATCTAAAAATAACCATGGGTCACATTCAGCCGATGGCGGAAGGGGCTTGATAAAAAAACTGAGGCGAAAGTAAACGACACGATTATAAGTAAAAATTGGACACACACACACACACACCACACACACACATATATATATATATATATTTGTGTGTGTGTGTGTGTGTGTGTGTGTGTGTCTGGAGAAATGTAGACAAACACGGGATGTTACTCTAGATGAAAATGTATAACTGTTGGTAATATCGAGGCTATAACGTTTCGGCCTTTCAAACGTTCTTCAGGACATGAGCTGAGTTCTTGTATTGAAGGATTCCATTCTCTTACTGAATGACCGAAACGTTATAACGTCGACATTACCACCAGTAATAAACTTCTATCCAGCGTAACATCCCGTGTTTGTCTACATTTCTCTACATACTGTCGGATTGATTTCCTCATTTTACTCATATATACATATATATATATATGCACGTAATCGCGTGTGAGTTTGTGCGCGTGTCTGTGTGTCATTACTGTGTAACAATGCACCTCTCGATTGCACCAAAAATAACCCTACGTCACATTTAACCAACCAATAAAAACATTCCAATTAAGATTAAAGTCATAATCGTATGTCAGGCACACTTTTCTGTAGAATAATCAAGCTAAGTTCCGATTACCGTCAAATTGGTAAGACACAGCAACAAGCAGTCGTAACTTAATACGAACCTGTCTTGCTGCAACCCCTACTGCAGAATGACAGGGTATTTATGAAACTTCACAATATCATAGAAACCAAGCAGCCAATCAGAACTCAAGGAATGGAATCACCCAAATATATAAATGGACCATTCTTGATTTCCATATATACCAACTGTCTTGGACACTGTTTCAGTTGTGCTTAGCCAGTTTCTGTTATTCAAACCAATTCGATGGTAATTGGAACTTCGTTTGATTATTCTAGATTTTCTAATAATTTCCTTTAAACAGGAATGAAGAGTAAATTTAGCTTAATCCATGAAAATATCCGGAGGATGATGCACCTAATAAGGATCGAACCCTTTTTGTAAAATCTTTCTATAACCAACCAACCAATGCCAGAGAAAAAATGTTTATAGTCAGCTATAGTGGAGTTAATTTGAACACGGAAATTTAAACAACCATTTTCTTAAATAAATAGATTTCCTCTTACCAGTAGATCCTTACGTTTGCCCAAGTGTAAACATTTAGAATTATTCATGAATAAAAGACATTTGTATCCTTTTTGTAACTCCAAGTATATTCAATTATATACTTAGAATAATTTATTTTAATTTATTTTAATTATTAATGTTCTTGAATTCACCCGGTCACACATGATTCTTATTCTATTTATTGTTCAAGAAAGTTGAAAGTTTAGAATCAGTTATTGTGGAGTTAATTTGGACAGTGAAATTCAAACAATCTGTCTCATCCGGAAGATATCATAATTCATTGTAAACAAAGAAAATAAGACCTGTCAGAGAATAAAGAAAGACACACAAAGAAAAAAAAAGAAAAAGAGAAAATAAAATAAATGAATAAATCCGTCAGACACATTTTCTAATCATTTCTTTTAAATAGGAATGAAGAGTAAACTTAGTCCAGCAAAAGATCATGATAATTTTTTGTTGTTGTTGTTGTTTTACGGCATATCAACCTTGGTGGGTCATTTAATGCCAAAAGAAGTTTTGAATTCGCGGCGATAATTAGGTTGAAAAACATATGTTTATAAGTAGTGGGATTGTACTAAAAATATGAGTAATTGAACAATAGTTCAAGCATGTATATATATTATATATATATATATATATATATATATATATATATATATATATATGAATATAGGATGGATGAAGTAGAATCCGGCAGTATGAGGTACCGACCCCTGACATAGATGGTACTCCCAACCTCTCTCTACTTCCTGTAAACTATCCCAACACTTCATTCATGTCAGCCTATATCCTCCCTCCCTCCAATTCCGCCACTAACTCACCCCCTTACCACATCACATATACTCGCACGTAATTCTGCTTTCAACAAAAAAATCTTTGACTGAGGATGTCCGTATAAATCGGACGAAACGTTTCAACGCTTAGATTTGTTTTGAGTTATCATTTCTTGTTCACTATCCTTTTACCTACCTCATATATATATATATATATACATATATATATATATATATATATGTGTGTGTGTTGTGTGTGTGTGTGTGTGTGTGTGCGTATGTGTGTGTGTGTGTGCATTTGAACTATTCTTAGATTACTCCTATTTTTTGTACAATCCTACTTTTTAGTTCAAGTATATATATATATATATATATATATATATATATAATATATATATATATATTATATGTGTGTGTGTGTGTGTGTGTGTGTGTGTGTGTCTTTCTCTCCTCTTTTTTTGTACAATCCTATTTTTAGGAAATGTAAAGTCCCGGATGGTCTTACCTTCATGAACAGTTTTTTTTTTTTCAAATTACTTGCTTGGTAGCATTTTATTCACACTAGATCAAAGTCTACACACTCTAGCAGTATATATTTCACTGTAAATCTCTCTTGGCATGTAGTGCATATTGGGGATTACGTGCCCTCTAGTAAATGATGATGGGTGATGAAGGTGTGGCCTATGTAAAGGCGGGTCAGCACAACCTGTTCTCGTCTATTTTTGTTTTATTTTAAGTTTCTTTTTACAATGCTAGGTTTAATGTTTTGAGGTTTCTTATTAATGAGTGCATTCGAAAGATTTTGCCATTTTTATAATTCCCCTATTGAGGATCGAAACTTTTTTCTAAAGTCTTTTTATGATCAACCAACCAAAGCCAGAGAAAAAAGGTTAGAGTCAGCTATAATTTGGATACTGAAATTCAAACAACCTTTTTCTTAAATAAATAAATATGTTCCTGCTAATGTATACTTACGTATACCTATGTGTAAGTATTTGGGATTATTTATCAAAAAAACAGTTGCATCATTTTTGAAACTCCGAGGATATTTAATTATGTACTTAGAATTATTTTTTTAATTTTATTTTTTTAATTATAAACTAGAAGCAGTTACCTGGCATCGCCTAGGTTGAGAGGGGAGCAAAAGGTTAGTCTCGCATATCCACTATTACTGTGAGTTGGATCCCTAAGTTAAAAAAACCTGCGTTGTTTCGACCTGGTATGGCGTCAGAAAAAAAGAGAGTGCCCAGAAACTCTGGAAGGAAAAATTAATGTCTCCTATTTAGAATATCAAATGCAAAAAACAAAACAAACAAACAAAAAACAAACAAACACGTTCTTATCTTTACATTTGTTTTATCATCTTCAGGTTTATAAATCAAATCTTCATAATTTTGGCTCAAAAAGCAAGATCTGGTAATAGTGAATGTGTATATATATTATATTTGTAGTTTATCGTTTTATTTTAATAATTTTCAACCGGAAATACGCCCACACATACACATACACCAACTGCCCCTTATATGTATAGATAGTTGTTCTTGATCTCGTCTGGTCACCCCATGAGGCTTATTTTTTGCTCAAGAAAGTTGAAAATTTAGAGCCAACTATTGTGGAGTTAATTTGGACAGTGAAATTCAAACAATCTGTCTCATCCGGAAGATATCATAATTCATTGTAAACAAAGAAAATAAGACCTGTCACAGAATAAATAACGACACGCAAAGCAAAACTAAAAAAAGAAAATAATAAATGAATAATCTTTAATAGAAAGCTTATAAAACTGTGGAATATTCAAGTAAATCATGTCTATAACTCACAGAAACTCTGCAACTTATCCTGATAATAAATGAGAATAAAAAAAGATTGGAAGAATTAAATATTCGGTAAGTGGGTAACTGGGGAGAATGCTGGGGGCGTGAGGCTACTTGTTGGCCGTCGGTGATGGATATTCGAAATCTATGGAATTGGAAGAATAAAGTAATAGGAAGATGGGCGCAAATGAAGAGAAAGTGAGGATGGATAGGATAACGGAATTCATGAAAAGCACACTCCTTTTTCCTCTGTCGGTGAGGAATGGTATTTTAGATGTAGGTCGATTAGCACGACAGCCAGTAGCATTGAATTAATGTTCCTATGAAGATTATTAATGAGAAAATTATATATATATATATATATATATATATATATATATATATATATATATATATATTTGGTAGTTGCTTTGATCCAATCTTATATAAAGCTGGATCAATTTTCGTTTTTGACTCATTGCCAAAGGCACTCATTGGTCTGCTGCTACAGCAATAATAATAATAATAATAATAATAATAATAATAATTATTATTATTATTATTATTATTATTATTATCATTATTATCATTATTATTATTATTTTGACCATACAACAAAATGGTATAGGCATAAAAAATCTATTCTTGAGAATGAAACGCATAAAATTCTCTGGGATTTTGAGATTAAGTCGGATCGCCTTATCCCAGCCAGAAGACCAAATCTAGTATTGATTAACAAAAAGAAAAAAAAAGAGAATTCATTGTCTGGTAGATTTTGCAGTTCCAGCAGATCACAGGGTGAAGATGAAGGAAAACGAAAAGATAAACAAATACCTGGACCTTGCTAGGGAATTGAAAAAGTTGTGGAATATGAGGGTCATCTTCAATGTTTGCGTGACCCCTTCCCCCTTCTGTTCTGTATATGTTGTCTCTCGGGTGTAATGCTTTGTGCAGGGTCATGAGTTTCCTTGTCCTTTGGTCCATCTGCCGGAGCTCCTGTATTTTCCATTTTAGGAATAGTCCCGAGTATCTTATGAGAGGAATAGCCCAGCTGTTTATTCCCTTGATAAAGTTTCTGGTACATATCTTGGTTTCTAGAAGATCTTTTATTCTTCGGAATTATTCCTTTCGTACTTTTTTCTTTCACTTCTTTTTTTATTGCGTCTGCTTCTAATATTCACAGATATTTATAGTTCTCTTCTTTCTCCAAGAGTCCTAATTTCTTCTCGATTCGGTAGTTCTATTCCCTTCGCCATTTCATTTTTCCTAACTTCATCAGTAATATGGCGCTCCTGTCGACGCCGAACTCCATCCCTATATCTTGGCTGTATATTCTTATAATTTGTATAAGGGTTTCTAATTGTTGTTCATTTTTGGCAAAAAGTCTTGAGGTCGTCCATGTATATAAGATGATTTATTTTTTCATGTGATTTAGTAAATTTGTATCCCGTTGTACATTTATTATTATTATTTTGCTCCTTTTAAGTTTTCACATCTGCATTAGCTGATGGTCTTTCACTGGATTCTGAGTGACAGCAAGTCTTTCTGAATGGTTTCAACCCTTCCTCTGATTTCCAAACTTTCCAAACCCTTTTCCAATCCTTTTGGGACTGTTCCAAGTGCACCAACTACAATTGGTATCACTTTCACTTTCATATTCCATAACTTTTTCAGTTCTCTGGCAAGGTCCAGATATTTGTCCATTTTTTTATTTTATTTTAGCTTCACCCTGTGATCTGCTGACACTGCAAAATCCACCAGTTGACAAGTTCTTTCTTTTTTGTTTATCAACACTAGGTCTGGTCTTTTTGCTGGGATAAGGTGATCCATTTTTATTTCAAAGTCCCAGAGAATGTTATGCGTTTCGTTCTAAAGAACAGATTCTGGTTTATGCATATACCATTTTGTTGTATGGTCAAACTTTAATTTTTTGCATAATTCCCAGTGGATCACCTTCCCAACCCAGTCGCGTCTAGTTTTGTATTCTCGTTGTGCTAGTTTGCTACATTCGCAGAGTATATGGTTTACAGTCTCATCTCTATTACCGCAAAGTCTACATTTACTATTTTGTTGGGTATGGCGGCCAACAATAGTAGAAGCGACAGATGGACAAACAGAAAAACAACAAAGACTAAAAAACAAAAATGGAATGAAAAACAATTATATGGACGCTTCAAACGACAAATAGAAGAAGACGTTGCACATGAAAAGACTTGGACATGGTTAAGAAAGAGAAACCTCAAAAGAGAAACTGAATCACTTATAATTGCTGCACAAAATAATGTCATAAGGACAAACTATATCAAAGCGAAAATTGATAAGACCCAAAATTATTATTATTATTATTATTAGTAGTAGTAGTAGTAGTAGTAGTAGAAGCTGCTGTTGATTCTGAAGCTGTAGGAGCGGTTATGGTGTAAGAACAGTATCTCTGTCATCAGTATATCTACCAGAAGTGTGTGTGTGTGTGTGTGTGTGTGAATGAGTGTGTGTGTGTGTGTGTATGTTTGTGTGTGTATGTGTGTGTGTCGGATCGGTTGAATTATGGCGATGATTCCTGTCATCACAACTAAAATGTAATTAGATTTTGCCAAACCATCGTTATTTATTATACTTATTTATTGTTACATGGCAACAATTATGGCGGGGGGGGGGGCAGCGGCGACCCATGGGGAATTGGACATCCAATGCCCTGCACACACTAGTCATGGCCATTCGAAATTAGATTCGCCAACGTAATTTCATTGCAGCCAATCACGATGGTGGCCATTGCAAATGTCGAAAAATCCCAACTTGTGATGATTCGTCGATAAACTTTGACAAGCGAAACAGTTTCGGATAAAAATCTCCAAAAACGAAAAACAAGCAATAAAAATATTCGAACAGACATTTATTCGTCCAGGTCAATTTTCCTCACTCTTAGTAGTTATTTATATACGTACATCCCACACACAACACACAATTATACACCCGTTTTAGCTCAGTCGGTAGAGTGTTCGGCTAGAAACCGCAAGGTTCCTAGTTCGATACCGGTCCCCGCCAACTCCGCGTATGAGTAGCACAGGGATCTGTGCGGTGAAGTAAGGAGCTGATGGTAGGTGTGGCGCTCCACCTCAGATGCTAAAACAATCTCCTTGGTCTAGCGCTATTGAAAAGGGGATAGATTCCCTCGCTGACTGGCTGATACCGACTTTAGGCCGCCCCGTCGACTTTACTTTACTTACTTTATACATATATATATATATATATATATATGAAGATAGGAGGGTTCACACACACACACACACACACGCATATATATATATATATATATATAATATATATATATATATATGAGGTAAGGTAAAAGGAAAAGTGGACAAAAAGAAGAACGAAATATTTCTCTCCTACTTCTACTTGTTTGAGTCATTATTTTTTGTCCATTTTCCTTTTGCATTACCTCATATATATATA
Source organism: Doryteuthis pealeii (assembly GCA_023376005.1). Classification (NCBI taxonomy): domain Eukaryota; kingdom Metazoa; phylum Mollusca; class Cephalopoda; order Myopsida; family Loliginidae; genus Doryteuthis; species Doryteuthis pealeii. The sequence continues at coordinate 16,400,284 of CM042147.1, read as the reverse complement.
TATATATATATATATATATATATATATATATGTGTGTGTGTGTGTGTGTGTGTGTGTGTGTGTGTGTGTGTGTTGAAAGGAAAAATAAAGGAAAGAAAATGTTGAATGGATAAAATAGAATTTATTTTATTTTAATTTAATTTACTGACACGTGTTTCGGCTAGGAGCTTATCCATGTACACATGTATTTTATCTATTACTATTATTTTAAATAAAAAATAAAATAACAATAATAGAAAAACTACAAAAATGCATTTCAGTATCCAAAGAAATAACGGCCTTCGTCAGAGTAAATCAAATCGGTTAAAACACGTTGAATTTTAGAGATGTACGAAAAAATAACTTTTTTGAAATCGCTTGAAGAAAACGTTCTACAGCGATAGAGAAATAGTTATGTTGACGTCATCGTCGCATGCGACAGATTTTGAAACGGAAAAAAAGATGGTTGGAGAATATAAGGAACAAAATCAGATGGAATCTTAATTTTTGAATGCATGAGAAGTATTTAAATTTTTTAAATAAAATTTGTTATTTAATTTAATACGGTTCATGGATAAACAACTGGCCGAAACACGTGTCAGTAAATTAAAATAAAGTAAAATAAATTTTTATTTTATCCATTCAACATTTTCTTTCCTTTATCTTTCATTTCAACATACCGTCGGATTCGTTCCATTTTCAACTTACACACACACACACACATACACACACACGCGCGCATATATATATATATATATATATATATATATATATATATATATATATATAGCCGTATACACTCTCTCACACAAACACACATATACATATCTGTGGAGTATATACGTTTATCTATATTAAAGATACTAGCAAATATATGCACCCCGTTTTAATCTAATAAAATACTATATCAAATTAGAATGGGTAATGAAACTAAATAAAAATGCCTAAAAAATTGAAACAAATTTAAACCAACAGAAACTTACTCTTCCATCACTCTC